>CM035167.1:111110653-111613153 GCA_020205615.1 Panax quinquefolius
ATATTTTTTAGTATGAATTGTTACATCCTCAAAATTATACCAGCTAGCTACCCAAATACATATAGACCCTCCTAATTTTCATAAAATTAAAATTAACCTATCAAATTAGTCACATAAAAACCTCTTTTTCATAAGGAAAAAAAATGCCACGTCTAAATTAAAACAGAAAAATCCCGGGCACGATATGACCCAAACAGAAGTTTGTACCGAGTCAATAAGTTGGTTCGAGCATATTGAAATTAAGAAATGTCTATAAAATTAAATTAAAAGTTCTGAATGTTAGAAATTTTTAATAAATTGAGTAGAATAGAATCTTTGTTTGGATATGATCAGTAAATGAAAAAAAAATTATACTCTTTGCTCCCAACTTATTATATGCAGTTGTACATATAAAAAACTACTCTTTCTCATTTTAAATGTTGAACTAATTTTCATAAATTTATTATACTATGGCTCACAACTTATTGGCAGAATTGCTCGTATTGCTAGATATGACGCTAAATTTATATTAATATTAAATATCGACGGATATATATATATATAGGCATAAAAAATTATTAAAAAAACTACATTATTATTTTATTTTAAAACTTAGATTTACACGTTAATCGCAATTTAGAATAATTGTGTGACATTAAAACATTTTTCATAATGTAACGGTATCATGTGAAAGTAGTAATTGCCTCCCTTGTTTACTCTATTATCGCAAACAGAATTTAGTTGGCTTTTCTTTTCTACTTCAATAGTTCAATTTTTAAACACTTCTGTCATTTTTTAGTTGACAAGTAGTGAGTCAGTGACTATATTTTCTGGACTAAAATAAAGTCGCCTTTATTCTGGTGTTATATCCTTATCTATCTAATAAAATATAAATGATTTTGAATTTTTCGCTCATTAAATAAATCATCTGGGTCGTCCAAAGTTTGGGATAAATCCCACCATCCATCTATCTAATATCTATCTAATAAAATACAAATGATTTTGAATTTCCCGCTCACTAAATAAATCATCTGGACAATCCAAAATTTGGGATAAATCTCACCGTTCATACAGTGTCGGAGGCACGGGACACATCTAGTATTATTATATTAGACGTGTGGAAGCTAGCTACAAGTCATGGACCATATATTGGTATTCATTAGTGGGCCTGGGCCGAGGTGGGTAGATTATTGTACAATAACAATATTTCATATATTTTTTTGCTGTAAAGACTAAAGAGCTTTATTTTGATTTATTAATTTTAATTTGCAAAAAATTATAGAAACTAAAAAATCATAAATTCATGTAGTTTACAAAACAAATTCTTTTGCATGATTTACCATTATTTCTTCAATAGTGACCGAAATTTTTTTCCTTACTTTCTATCCAAACTCTCACACGTTAAAAATATACTCGGTGGAGGTGATCATCATAAAATAATTTTCATCATAAGATTCTTAATTCCCAGATCCAATGATATTAATGCAAAGAACTATAATTTAATTGGTAGATTATTTCTAGGGTTTGAATTACTGAATTTTTTTTTCAGTATTGAATTGAAACTCTTATAAAACAAACAATAAAAAATACTACTCTATCCGTTTCTATATTATTTGATTATTGTTGATTTTTTAAAAATCACTTAAGATGTTTTTAAATTCAAAATTGACATAAATTCTTTTAATTTTAATCAATTGAATGATATATGAATATTATAAACTATTTAATAAGTATTACTTACTCTAAATTTTATTGTTTTATAATTTTTAATAAGTCATCTCAATTTTAAATTTGAAAATATTTCAAATTAATTTTTAAAAATTAATATTAATGATCATATAATTTAGAACAGATAGAGTACAATGTACGTGTTTATATTATGTTCCATATTTTCTAAGTTTTCTCTATATTTTTTTATAAGGAGCTTGTATTATCAATTAAGTTGCAACAATATTTTCTCCTAGTTTTCATTGATAATAAGTCGAGACATTATTTTATTCTCCGCATCCGTCCTTTTACTTTTTTGAAGTGGACAATTAACTAATACTTTGAGTCGACATATAAAGCATAAAATACTGTTATAAAACTTTAGCAAAGTGTAAATAGATTTTTATAATTGCATAAATTTAGAGAGAATAAGTAAGTGATAAAGAGAGAGAAACCATTCAGAGAAGTTCTCTTTATTTTCTTCAGTATTCATTCCTTTATATAGGCAAGGAAGAGGAGGAGGTTAACGGGAGGAGGAGGAGGAGGAGGAGGAGGAGGAGGAGAAGAGAAGGGGGAGATCACGGGTGAAAGGAAGAAAGGTTCCCTCCTGAGGAGGGAATCACATGCATTATAACACTTCCCCTGATTTTCTACGATAGAAAATTATGTCTCATTAAAAACCTTGTTAAGAAAACTCAGTAGAAAAAATTTAACGAAGAGAAAAAGAGTACATATCTTTTACATAAATATCTTTTAATTGACTGCCTCGTTAAATCTTGTCAGGAAAAACCCATTGAGATAAAAACAGTGACTAAGGAAAAAGAGTACATTCTTCCCCTCAAAAGGAATTCATTACTCCTTGATGAAATGTTGTCATAAGTCTTTCGGTCGACACATTCAGATCTTTTTTCGAAGTTTTGCAAACGTTGCATTTGGTAGCGACTTTATGAATAAGTCAGCTAGATTATCACATGATCGAATTTGATGCACATCTATATCACCCTTCTTTTGTAGCTCATGTGTGAAGAAGAATTTAGGTGAAATGTGTTTTATTCTATCTCCCTTGATGTACCCTTGTAAGACCCCAACTTATTATAAATAAAATTTAATTTTCTCTATTTATTATTTTGAAATAGTAAGGGTTGAATTGATTAATGTGGTTAGTTATGGGTAAAATGCGCAAATATTTTAAATAAGCAGGTGGTTATAAAATATTCATTGTTGTGGGGAATATTCGTTTGGTCGTGGAATATTCTTACTTGTCGGGGAATATTAAATGCGATGGCGCAATTTTTGTGGGCCCCATAACGGAAAGCGATTGGATGAAAAAAACGACTAGTATAAGTTGTTTATAAATAACTTGGCTTTTTATCACAGATTATCTTGTTGGAATACCACGTTGGTTAAAACACGATGTCTGGCGTTGTCAGATGAGAGCACGCAGTATTGCACCAATTATTGATTCTTACGTAAGAAGGCACTACTCGATAATTGTTACAAGTAATTCTCGTCAAAGATATTTTATTTTATTGATTCAATAATTCTGCGTTGATATTTTATATTCTTGTTGTTTCAATAATTGTCACTACACAAGATTTTCCATTAAAGCAATAATTCATATTATCTGAATAATATTATTAGAAAACATTATTGACAATGTCTAGAAAGTTACTCGCCTAAGGAGAGGTTTAATTACCTAATTATTACGCCAAGAAGGAGAAATTCTTATTGAAAGCCCCTCTTTCCAGGAACTACCGATTGCACAAGATCTTGTGATTTTGTAATATTATTTGTGAATAATTAATTATTGATTTATATGATGAGGAAAATATTCATTTTATGTGGATATAGATGGAAATTTTTTTTAAAGTGACAATTGTTGAAAATCGATATTTTATCTTTTCTGATAAAATAATATTTTATTATATTATTATAATATAATAATAATGATATTTTTACAATGAATGTGGGATATATGAGTATATGAGGAGGAAGAGTATTTTCTGTTGCAAAAGTTGTTTAAAACATGTTAAACATGTCCGTGGGCCTATTTCTTGACTGAAATTTGATTATAGCCTGAAAAATCGTCCGTTTATAGATTTTGGTCAATTTCTGTTTGGAATTTGGAAAAACTTTCTTCTGCAAAGCTGTAGAGATTTAAATTTCCTATAAAAATTGGCGAGATTCGAATTTTTTGATAAAAGGCTATTTATTATGAATTATTGAAGTTTCAGATTAATTAATTATTAATTGTTGGAAGTTTTAATTATTTTTAATAAGAAAAACGTTTTTTTTGATTTAGGTGAGGTATGGTGGCTGATCTGAATCAGATTAGGTGTGCGTAAGAATTTAATAAATATATATTATTAATTTATTAAATTTTTTGCTTTGGTGTTCTAAGCATTTTCCTATAAATAGGGTGTTTAGGTTAGAATTGAAAATCACACCAGAAACTGAAGTTTTTTCTCTCTTTTTCTCTCTATAATATCGAGCGTATTTTTGTTAGTATTTTAGTACTTTGAGTATTGCTATACGGTGCAAGTTCTTTCAGCACTATATCCAGTATTTCAACCAGAAGTACTATTCTAGCTAAGGTAAGGGATGTTATTTTCTTCGTAGTGATATTATTTCTTCAATATCATTATGCCGAAATATTGGTTGGAACTTTTTATCAAATTTAAAACTTTTTCATGTCGGGGTTACTATTCATGAGTTACTATTCATGAGTACTATTCACGAAGCATGATGATCTTTTTTGTGAAATTTCTATCTTTTAGTGTCGGAGTTACTATTCACGTATCGACAATAATTATTCACAAATACGACTATTATTCATAGAAAAATAAAATTTTCTTCTTTTTGTCCAAAATATCTATTACGGATACTAGCTTTGATTGTATCCATGTTTTGATCATTCTTGAATTTTACTCCACTATGATTATTTATGAGGTATTTTGGACATGGAATAATTCAAATACTTAATCCTTAATATTTATTATTTTATTTCTTTGGATTCGTTTTCTTTAAAATATTTTTCATCATCCTCAATCCTAAATGATGATATAATGAATATCTTTGGCCTGTAGTAAAGATGAATGATTTCGATGAATATCTTTGGCCCGTAGTGCAAAAGATGAGCAGTGTTTAGAGGAACATGACCAATTGGTGAATATCTTTGGCTTTGTAGTGCAAATATGAATATTTAATTCCGTATATATATTGATTGATGTTACAGGATAAAATATCGACGACGAACTTTTAAATTCATATATAGAAGATAGTAGTTTGCATTCTCTACTTAACTCTTCTAATGAATTATTATTTCACAAGAAGATTGATTTAAAACCGGTTGTCTATTGTATTCTATTAGATATTTCCCTGTTGAAGACTAACGATAATGTGTTCTATGTTATCTTAGTCATAATGTTCTTTACTGGGCTAGTTGAGCTCACCCTTTTCCTTGTTGTTCCATTTTTCTTCTCAGGAGGCGAGAATGTAGCGAGTACTAGTCGGGGTGTGGAATGATGGTTCTAGAAGTGGTTCTAGCAGTCCTCACTATTCTGCATAATAGTGTATTAATAATTATAATGAGGACTTATTTGAGTGTGGATATTGTCTAGATGACACTATTTGTATTTAAACTCATAGTTTTTATGTTGAATTAATAAAGTTGTAGTTATTTTTGTACCATGTATTTTGATGACTCAGAATGGGTGTTGTATACCTATTTTGGGGGCGTCACAGTTGGTATCAGAGCTTAGGGATATGGTCTTTGGCGGAGATCGGGGAATAGTACTAGAAGGGGAGAGACGAGTAATCCTTCGCTAGTGTGTCATACCTAAGCTTATTTGTTGGTCAGTTGAAGTATATGGTTAAAATGTGATATGTTAATTTGTTTAATTAACCCTTGTTTTATGGCAGTATTTAAGAATGGCAGCTGAGAATATTAACGGTGGAGTTAATGAGACCGTGGAAACACCTTTAATCACCACTCAGGGGAACGTGCAACAGAAGGCAATATTCTCCCGTAAACAACACCACCGAGCGAGCGATGATGAACGCACGGATGTTTAGGAGCTTTTTGCAGTTCATGCAAAACCGCAGACGAGGAGACTCGTGCACGTAATACGGTGGAAATGCTAGCAAGCAATGCGGCTTGTCACAAATAAGCGGTTTAAAGAGTTGGGACCACGAATTTAAGGAAGGCCAGATCCGATCATGGCGGAAATGTGGATCAAGCAAATTACCAAGATATTCGATGTCTTGGGATGCACCGGAGAACAAAGGTTCCATTCGCCACCTTTATGTTCCGTGGCGAAGCGCACTCTTGGTGGGAGTTTGTGAATAGACCCGACTTCACAGACTTAGCATGTCTTGGGAAACGCTTTGAAACTTTTCAACAAAAAATACTTTCCTGAAAGTATTCGCCATATGAAGGAAGTAGAGTTTATTAGACTAGAACAAAACAACATGACGGTGTCCCAATACGAGGCGAAGTTCGCAGAGTTATCCAGGTTTGCACCTCATTTAGTAGAGAATGAGGAACGAATGACGAGGATGTTTCTGAGAGGTTTAAAACCCGAGATTCGGCAATATCTTATCTCTCATAAATTTGCTTTATATTCAGATGTTGTCAATAGGGCTCAATTATTAGAGCGAGATAGCAAGTACGTTCAACCAAGGGACCGCAACCAGAGTCATACCGGTGGTAGCAGTCATCGGAGCAATGAAAACCAGCGGGGAGGAAAACATTCAGACAAAAGCGGTAACCACTCTGGTGGTAATCGTGGCCATGAAAATAGAAGAAGCGAGTCGGGGGAGATTTTAAAAAGAGGAGATTCAACAATGACACTATAAATACGTCAGCACCAGCAACAACTGGTTTTAAGGGAGGAAAACGACCACCGGTCGTATGTTATAAATGTGGAAAAGAGGGACATATTAGCCCAAACTATCCACAACAGTTCAAGGTATGTTATAACTGTGGAAAGGAAGGACATATCGCTCGAGATTGCACTGCAGCGAAACTAAGTCCAGCGGGGATGGTGACTCAAAAGGCTGTCCCAGAAAAGTCAAAGTCAACGGTTCCTGGAAGAGCGTTTGTCGTGACTGGTCAACATGCGAGGAACCCAAACGAGGTGATCACGGGTAAGCTAATCATAAATTCATGCGAAGTTTATACACTACTAGATACCGGTGCTACCCATTCATTTATCTCTCCTGATTGTGCTCAACGTTTAAACTTGACTCCGGAGAAATTAGACTTTGACCTATCTGTGGAAACTCCGTTAGGAGAAACTTTCATCACATTCACTGTTTATAAATCTTGTTTGATCCAAGTTGGTACCATCACATTACCCGTTGACCTTATCTCTTTAAAGATACTTGCTTTTGATGTGATTTTAGGGATTAATTGGTTAACTACTCATCATGCCAAAATTGATTATTTTCGTAAGGTTGTTAGTTTTCATATTCCTAATCAACCTGTTGTCAATTCAAGCAACTAAACCATTAAAATCAATCAATCGTCATATCAAGTCATAAAGCTATTCGTTTATTGAAAAGCGGATGTCAAGCTTTCTTAGCCCATGTTATGGATTTGAATAAAGACATGTCGATTTGAATAATATTCTGTTGTTATTGACTTTCCGACGATTTCTGAAGAACTTCCTGGCCTACCCCGGGCGTGAAGTTGAATTCTTTATTGATCTTGAACCGGGACAAAGCCCATTTCTAAAACCCCATATCGAATGGCTCCTATTGAACTTCAGAGTTAAAGGTCCAACTACAAGAGTTGTTGGACATCGGTTTCATTCGATCTAGTACATCTCCTTGGGGTGCTCTGTTTTATTCAGTAAAAAGAAGAAAGACGGGAGTATGCGACTTTCAGTATCGACTAACGGAATTAAACCATGTCACTATCAAGAATAGGTATCCGCTACCTCGTATTGATGACTGTTTGACCAATTGCAAGGAGCACAATTCTTTTCAAAATCAATCTTTGTTCGGATATCATCAATTTGAAGGTTAAAAGCGAGGATATTCCAAAGATCGCTTAACCCTCGATGCGGGCATTATGAATTCTTAGTCATGTCTTTTGGATTGACTAATGCTTCACGCTTTCATGGATATGATGAACCGAGTATTCAAGGAATATTTGGATCGATTCGTTGTTGTCTTTATTGATGACATCCCCATCTATTCCAAAAGCCGTGAAGATCATGAGCGCCATTTGAAGCTAATCGCAAAGGCTTCGTGATAACAAGCTATATGCGAAAAGTGAAGAAATGCGAGTTTCGCTTCGAGGAAGTAGCACTCCTTGGGCACAAGGTGTCAAAACATGGAGTGTCTGTTGACCCAGCGAAGATTGAAGCAATACAAAGTTGGGAACAACCGAAGACGGTGACTGAAGTACATAGCTTTTTGGGCTTAGCTGGTTATTATCGAAGATTCGTGGAAGGATTTTCTCGAATCGCTACTCCATTAACTCAGCTGACTCGAAAAGATACAAAATTCGTATGGAGCGAGGAATGCGAGAAGAGTTTCCAAGATCTCAAGAGGAGACTCATTTTAAGACTGTTTTGACAATACCATCTGGTTCAGATGGATTTGTTATCTACAACGATGCTTCAGGCAAAGGGTTAGGTTGTGTTCTCATGCAACGTGGGAAAGTCATAGCCTATGCCTCGCGACAACTTAAAGAATATGAGAGGAATTATCCTACTCATGATCTAGAGTTAGCGTGATTCGTTGCGCTAAAGATCTGGAGGCACTATCTATATGGGGAGAAAGTGGAGATATATTCGCACCATAAAAGCCTCAAATATTTCTTCACTAAAAAGAACTCAACATGCGGCAATGACGTTGGCTCGAATTTGTTGAAAGATTACGACCACACTATTCAATACCATCCCGAAAAGCAAACGTGGTAGTGGACGCGTTGAGTAGAAGATCATATGCGTGAAGCGAAAAGCGATGATGTCAAGTATAATGATAGAACCAACTTTAATCGATAAAGTTAAGGTTGCTCAAGCCACAGACCCGGAGCTGATGTGTATGAAGAAGAAAGTGCAAGAAGGTGCCATTCCAGAAGCAAGAATCGATGAAGAAGGAATACTTCGAGTCCACTCCAGACTTTGTGTTCCTAACGATTTTGATTTGAAGTACAAGATCATGATGGAGGCACATAATACACCATTTGCAATCCATCCTAGAAGTACCAAAATGTATCGTGATCTTCGACATACATTTTGGTGGAACAATATGAAGAGAGAGATTGCAAAGTTTATCTCGAGGTGTTTAACTTGTCAACGTGTCAAGGTGGAGCATCAAGTGCCAAAGGGTCCATTGCAACCACTTGAGATTCCGAAATGGAAGTGGGAACATATTACCATGGATTTCATTATGGGTCTTCCCACGGTTTCTCAAGGCATAAATGCTATTTGGGTTATTGTTGATAGATTAACCAAGTCTGCTCATTTCTTGCCAATACAGGAGACTTATTCTCTTGAACGTCTTGCTAGTATGTACGTGAATGAGATTATGAGGTTGCATGGCATGCCAGTATCCATAGTTTCGGATCGTGACCCAAGATTCACTTCAAGATTTTGGGTTAGCTTGCAAAAAGCTATGGGGACGGATTTATGATTTAGTTCGGCATACCATCCTCAAACGGACGGACAATCAGAGAGGACTATTCAAACTCTTGAAGATCTATTAAGACTCTGTGTCCTAGACTTCAAAGGGAGGTTGGATAAGTATTTACCATTGGTGGAATTCTCCTATAACAACAGTTATCAAGCAAGTATAGGTGTAGCTCCATTTGAAGCATTATATGGACGAAAGTGTCGCTCTCCAATATGTTGGGATGAGGTGGGTGAAGCAACGTTGTTGGGACCAGAGTTGGTACGAATGACTACCGCCAAAAACTTGTTGGGTAAAAATCTAATTACGCACAACACGCAAGTATACGTGGTCAACAAGTAATAAAGTGAAAGTAGAGTATCGTTCCCATAAGGAATTGTTTAATAAAATTCACCAAGTACTAACCCGTAACCAACTCAATTTTATTTAAATGAAGGAATTTTAATTTATAAGTAAACTAATTCTAATTACCACTAGTTAAATTAAGATAACGGAGATTTAAGATCACAACTTCACTTATTGCTTCATTTAAGTTAACACACTTCACATCAATTATTTTCTATCCTGAATTGTTAATCAAGAACACTAAAGCAGATAAAACCACCTCTCAATGCATAATACCCATATTAACGTCAATCAACAATTAAGATAAAAATCCGTTAAACACCTTAATCAACTAACCCACTATATCTTTATGTGAATTACAATTGAAGAAGGTTGAAGAATAAGTTCTCTATCCGATTACATGCGATGTCAAGCGTATCTCTACCTTAACAATAATCAAAAATCTGCTATTGACAAAATTCATGACACATGCTATCATGATAAGATCTAAATCAATACTTCATCTCTCGAGTTCATATAGATTATCACGGTAATTGATGGCCAATCAATTAAACAATTAAGTCCAAATCACAATAGACAATCCTCACAATAGAACATAATAATTGATAACGAAGCATATTAAAATAAACTACACAATAAGATCCATTGTAATCTCAAACAAAGAATTAGTTCATGATTATTGAATTAAAACTAAGAATCCACAATTGAATAAACAATAAAAGACAAAGATAGAAGAAGATGAGAAGATAGAATCTATTGTTTGTAGATTTGATGCTCCCTCCTTGCTCCTACTTTGATTCTTCAATGGTCTTCAAGTTGCTTCATTCTCCAAATCTAACAAGAACTAGTGTTTTTGATCTAATTTACTCTAATCTAATCTAATTGGATCCTCTATCTAGTCTCTAATCTCTCTAATCCTTGTGATTCTCCTCCTTATATAAGTCTCTTCATATGTCTTTAAGTCCTCTTGGAAGTCCTTGTGTCAATCGGATCGAAACAATCCTTTTCGGACTCAAATTGGTCCAAAATTCGCACTTTTCGCGCATTTTTTGGGCTACCCCCACCCCGGCAGGGGTTTATGCTTGTTTTGGACCCACCCTGGCGGGCTAGAGGCCTGCTTTGTGCCATGTATTCCCACCCCGGTGGCGGTTTTGTGAAGGAAAATTTTCTGCTCTGACATCCTTTGGGAAAACGGCCATAACCTGTGATCCGGGAAGAGTTATGAGGCTTGCCACCTATCAAATCGAAGATATTGACGAGATCTACAACTTTCATTCTTTAAGAGTTCAGAAATAATGAACGGATGAAGGTTTAAATTTGGCTGGAAGTGATTGCTATGCAAATGGCCACCCAAAACAGTGATGTTCGACGTCCGTTGGTACAACTGTCATAACTCTTGCATCCGAACTTCGATTGGAATGATTCAAGATATTCTGGAAAGCTAAGAAGAAGATCTACAATATAATCCAAGTTCCAAACTAAGAACATGAAATAAACATAAAATCCCAAATGATGTCCGAATTACTTTTCTTTGTGTTTTCCTTGTTTTTCCTTACCAATAGTCGCTCACACCGCTTCCAAACGTATAACCTACAAAATGAACACAAAACGCATGAAAAGTAACTAAGACACATGAATATAAGCAACTAATTCAAGTAAAAGATACCGGATAAGTAGGTATAAAATCTACTTATCAACTACAGAAAAGATCCAAACGATTCGACAACGTATACAAATGACACAGGATCGACAAAATAGTTAAGCGGATCTTCATCGAAAGGATGTGGAATTTGACATTGGGGATCATGTATTATTACGTGTTTCTCCATGGAAGGGAGTTACAAGATTTGGGAAGAGAGGAAAGCTCAATCCACGATTTATTGGTCCATTTCAGATTCTTGACCGGGTAGGAAAGGTGGCCTATAGACTCGCGTTACCTCCAAGTATGTCTCATGTTCATAATGTTTTTCACGTATCCGTGCTTCATAAATATGTGAAAGACCCGAACCACATTATTGAGTTAGAACCAGACGAGATAGCCGAAGATTTAACATACAAGGAGATACCTGTCAAGATCTTGGATATGAAAGAGCATGTCCTACGCACTAAGGTTATACCACAAGTTAAGGTTTTGTGGAGGAACCATGCTATTGAAGAAATGACCTGGGAGTTGGAAACGGAAATGAAAGCGAGGTATCCTCACCTTTTTGAAACACCAGGTACGTACGTCAATTTCGAGGACGAAATTTCATAAGGAAGGGAAGTTGTAAGACCCCAACTTATTATAAATGAAATTTAAATTTAATTTTCTCTATTTATTATTTTGAAATAGTAAGGGTTGAATTGATTAATGTGGTTAGTTATGGGTAAAATGCGCAAATATTTTAAATAAGCAGGTAGTTATAAAATATTCATTGTTGTCGGGGAATATTTGTTTGGTCGTGGAATATTCTCATTTGTCTGGGAATATAAATGACGACAAATAGATCTTTTGTGGGCCCCATAACTTGAAAGCGATTGGATGAAGAAAACGACAAGTATAAGTTGTTTATAAATAACTAGGCCTTTGTTATCAATTATATTGTTGGAATACCCGAATTGGTTAAAACACATGAATCTGGCGTTTGTTGCACAAGAATACATACCGATATTGCACCAATTATTGATTCTTACGTAAGAAGGCACTACTCAATAATTATTATGATGAGTTTCATGCTCAGTATTTTATTTTATTGATTCAATAATTGATGCGTTGATATTTTATATTACTGTTGTTTCAATAATTGTCACTACACAGTATTTTCCATTAACGAAGCAATAATTCATATTATCTGAATAATATTATTAGAAAACATTATATGCAATGTCTAGAAAGTTCTGTCTAAATAGAGGTTTGGTCACCTAATTGCGCGCTAGTAAGGAGAAATTCTTATTGGAAAGCCCCCTCTTTCCTGGGAACGGCCTGATTGCCAATACTGTGATTCTGTAATATTATTTGTGAATAATTAATTATTGATTTATATAATGAGGAAAATATTCATTTTATGTGGATATAGATGGAGAAAATTTTTAAAGTGACAATTGTTGAAAATCGATATTTTATCTTTTCTGATAAAATAATATTTTATTATATTATTATAATATAGTAATGATGATATTTTTACAATGAATGTGGGATATATGAGTATATGAGGAGGAAGAGTATTTTTTGTTGCAAAAGTTGTTTAAAACATGTTAAACATGTCCGTGGGCCCATTTCTTGACTGAAATTTGATTATAGCCTGAAAAATCGTCCGTTTATAGATTTCGGTCAATTTCTGTTTGGAATTTGGAAAAACTTTCTTCTGCAAAGTTGTAGAGAATTAAATTTCCTATAAAAAATTGTGAGATTCGAATGTTTTGATAAAAGGGCTATTTATTATGAATTATTGAAGTTCCGGATTAATTAATTATTAATTGTTGGAAGTTTTAATTATTTTTAATAAGAAAAACGTGTTTTTTTGATTTAGGTGAGGTATGGTGGCTGATCTGAATCAGATTAGGTGTGCGTAAGAATTTAATAAATAAATATTATTAATTTATTAAATTTTCTGCTTTGGTGTTCTAAGTATTTTCCTATAAATAGGGTGCTTAGGTTAGAATTGAAAATCACATCAGAAACTGAAGTTTTCTCTCTCTCTTTCTCTCTATAATATCGAGCGTATTTTTGTTAGTATTTTAGTACTTTGAGTATTGCTATACGATGCAAGTTCTTTCAGCACTATATCCAGTATTCCAACTAGAAGTACTATTCTAGCTAAGGTAAGGGATGTTATTTTCTTCGTAGTGATATTATTTCTTCAATATCATTATACCGAAATATTGGTTGGAACTTTTTATCAAATTTGGAACTTTTTTATGTCGGGGTTACTATTCATGAGTTACTATTCACGGGTTACTATTCACGAGTACTATTCACAAACATGATGATCTTTTTTGTGAAATTTCTATCTTTTAGTGTCGGAGTTACTATTCACGTATACGGCACTATTCACGTATATGACACTATTCACAAATACGACACTATTCACCGAAAAATGAAATTTTCTTCTTTTTGTCCAAAATATCTATTCTAGATACTAGCTTTGATTGTATCCATGTTTTGATCATTCTTGAATTTTACTCCACTATGATTATTTATGAGGTATTTTTGGACATGGAATAGCTGAAATACGAATCCTTAATATTTATTCTTTTGTTTCACTGGATTCATTTTCTTTAAAATATTTTTCATCATCCTCACCCTAAATGATGATATAACTGAATATCTTTGGCCCAGTAGTGCAAAAAGATGAATGATTTTTGATGAATATCTTTTTCAGTAGTGTAAAGATGAACATGTGTTTAGATGAACATGATTAATTGGTGAATATCTTTGGCCCAGAGTGCAAAGATGAATATTTAATTCAGATATATATTGATTGATGTTACAGGATAAAATATCGACGACGAACTTTTAAATTCATATATAGAAGATAGTAGTTTGCATTCTCTACTTAACTCTTCTAATGAATTATTATTTCATTGCGAAGATTGATTTAAAACCGGTTGTCTATTGTATTCTATTAGATTTTTCCTATTGAAGACTAACGATAATTTGTTCTATGTTATCTTAGTCATAATGTTCTTCTTTGGGCTACTTGAGCTCACCCTTTTCCTTGTTGTTCCATTTTTTCTTCTCGGGAGGCGAGAATGTAGCGAGTACTAGTCGGGGTGTGGAATGATGGTTCTAGAAGTGTTTCTAGTAGTCCTCACTATTCTGTAGAATAGTGTATTAATAATTGTAATGAGGACTTATTTGAGTGTGGATATTGTCTAGATGACAATATTTGTATTTAAACTCACAGTTTTTATGTTGTATTAATAAAGTTGTAGTTGTTTCTGTACCATGTATTTTGATGACTCGGAATGGGTGTTGTATACCTATTTTGGGGTCGTCACAACCCTCCTCTTAGCTGAGCAATGCATCCAGCGTTATCCTCATACAGAATTGTAGGAATGTCTTTGATTGATGGTAATCCACATAATTTTTGAATATGTTGAATAATTGACCTCAACCAAACACACTCTCTTCTTGCTTCATGTATAGCAAGAATCTCTGAGTGATTTGAAGATGTAGCTATCATGGTTTGCTTTGTGGATTTCCAGGATATAGCTGTGTCACAATATGTAAATACATAACCTGTTTGTGATCTTCCATTGTGTGGATCTGATAAATATCCTACATCGGCATATCCAACCAATTGCGACGTTCAATTAGCTTGACTATCTTTGACTTTTCATGTTGAAGAAAGAATTGAGGTTACTTTTTGTCTGTCAACCTCGCCACCAAAATAATGCTTCAGTCGCTGTCCATTCACTTTAAACGGCTTGTCCAGGAACTTATCGAACACTTCTACTGCACCATTTGGGAAAATTGTCTTCACTGTAAATGGCCCTGGCCACCTTGATTTGAGCTTCCCAGGAAAAAGTTGAAGTCTGGAATTGAACAACAAAACTCTTTGTCCCGGCTCAAATACTCTCTCTATGATCTTGCGATCATGCCATTTCTTCACCTTTTCCTTGTATAGCTTTGAGTTTTCATATGCATGTAGTCTGATTTCATCCAACTCATTGAGTTAAAGTAGGCATTTTTTTCCTGCAACCTTCAAATCAAAATTGAGCTTCTGAATTGCCCAATATGCCTTATGCTCAAGCTCCATAGGAAGGTGACATGCTTTGCCATAAACCAGTTGAAAAGGTGACATGCCCAACAGAGTTTATACGCAGTTATATATGCCCATACAACATAATCAAGCTTTAATGACTAGTCCTTTCTTGTGGGGTTCACAACTTTTTCCAGAATCCTCTTGACTTCACGATTTGAAACCTTTGCTTGGCCATTAGTTTGAGGATGATAAGTTGTAGCAATGCGATGATTCACCCCATACTTAGCCATCTCCAAAATAGGTATACAACACCCATTCCGAGTCGTCAAAATACATGGTACAGAAACAACTACAACTTTATTAATTCAACATAAAAACTGTGAGTTTAAATACAAATATTGTCATCTAGACAATATCCACACTCAAATAAGTCATCATTACAATTATTAATACACTATTCTACAGAATAGTGAGAACTACTAGAACCACTTCTAGAACCATCATTCCACACCCAGACTAGTACTCGCTACATTCTCGCCTCTTGAGAAGAAAAATGGAACAAAAAGGAAAAGGGTGAGCTCAACTAGCTCAGTAAAGAAAATTATGACTAAGATAACATAGAACAAATTATCTATAGTAATGTGTTCCCACTTCCATTTCGGAATCTCAAGTGGTTGCAATGGATCCTTTGGCACTTGATGCTCCGCCTTTACACGTTAACACGTTAAACACCTCGAAATAAACTTCGCGATCTCTCTCTTCATATTGTTCCACCAAAATATATGTCGAAGATCATGATACATTTTGGTACTTCCAGGATGGATTGCAAATGGTGTGTTGTGTGCCTCCATCATGATCTTGTATTTCAAATCAGAGTCATTAGGAACACAAAGTCTGGAGTGGACTCGAAGTATTCCTTCTTCATCGATTCTTGCTTCTGGAATAACACATTCTTGTACTTTCTTCTTCATACACATCAGCTCCGGGTCTGTGGCTTGAGCAACTTTAACTTTTTCGATTAAAGTCGGTTCTATGCGTATACTTGACATCATCACATGGGTCCCCGGAGTCTTGAATTCTATCTTCATCTTTTGTAAATAACACAAAATGGGCCTTTGTGTTGACAACATCGCACTCGTTCCTGCATAAGATCTTCTACTTAATGCGTCAGCTACCACGTTCGCCTTGCCAGGATGGTATTGAATGGTATGGTCGTAGTCTTTCAACAACTCGAGCCAACGTCATTGCCGCATGTTGAGTTCTTTTTGGGCAAAGAAATATTTGAGGCTTTTATGATCTGTATAGATCTCCACTTTCTCCCCATACAGGTAGTGTCTCCAAATCTGCAACGCAAAAACGACTACTGCCAACTCTAGATCATGAGTAGGATAATTCCTCTCATATTCTTTAAGTTGTCGCGAGGCATATGTTATGACTTTCCCATGTTGCATGAGAACACATCCTAACCCTTTGCTCAAGCATCGTCAGAGATAACAAATCCATCCGAACCGATGGTATTGTCGTAACAAAAATAAATGAGTCTCCTCTTGAGTTCTTGGAAACTCTTCTCGCATTCCTCACTCCATACGAATTTTGTATCTTTACACTAAGTTAACGGAGTAGCGATTCGAGAAAATCCTTCCATAAATCTCCGATAATAACCAGCTAAGCCCAGAAAGCTACGTACTTCTGTCACCAACTTCGGTTTCTCCCAACTTTATATTGCTTCAATCTTCGTCGGGTCAACCGACACTCCATGTTTTGACACCATGTGCCCAAGGAATGCTACTTCCTCAAGCCAGAACTCATATTTCTTCAGCTTGGCATATATCTTGTTATCACGAAGCCCTTGCAGTACCACCTTCAAATGGCGCTCATGATCTTCACGGCTTTTGGAATAAATGAGGATGTCATCAATAAAGACAACAACGAACTGATCCAAATATTCCTTGAATACTCGGTTCATCATATCCATGAAAGCAGCAGGAGCATTAGTCAATCCAAAAGACATGACTAAGAACTCATAATGCCCGCATCGAGTTCGAAAGGCGCTCTTTCAAATATCTTCGCTTTTAACCTTCAAATTGATGATATCCGTAATCTAAGATCGATTTTTGAAAAGAATTGTGCTCCTTGAATCGGGTCAAACAGTCATCAATGCGAGGTAGCGGATACCTATTCTTGATAGTGACATGGTTCAATTCCCGGTAGTCAATACAAAGTCGCATACTCCCATCTTTCTTCTTTACAAATAAAACAAGAGCACCCCAAGGAGATGTACTAGGACGAATGAAACCGATGTCCAACAACTCCTGTAGTTGGACCTTTAACTCCTGAAGTTCAATAAGAGCCATTCGATATGGAGTTTTAGAAATGGGCTTTGTACCAGGTTCAAGGTCAATAAAGAATTCAACTTCTCGTTCCAAGGGTAGACCGGGAAGTTCTTCAGGAAATACGTCAAGAAATTCATTTACAACAGAAATTTTATTCAAATCTGACGTGTTTTTGTTCAAGTCCGTGACATGGGCTAAGAAAGCTTGACATCCGTTTTTCAATAAACGAATAGCTTTATGGCTTGATATGACAGTGATTGACTTTAGTGGTTTGGTTGTTTGAATTCGCATAACAGGTTGGTTAGGAATATGAAAACTAACAACCTTACGAAAATAATCAATTTTAGAATGATGAGTAGTTAACCAATCAATCCCTAAAATCACATCAAATGCAAGTATTTTCAACGAAATAAGATCGGTAGGTAATGTGATGGTACCAACTTGAATCAAGCAAGATTTATAAACAGTAGATGTAATGAAAGTTTCTCCTAACAGAGTCTCAACAGATAAGTCAAGGTCTAATTTCTCTGGAGTCAAGTTTAAACGTTGAGCACAAGCAGGAGAGATAAAAGAATGGGTAGAACCGGTATCTAATAAGGTATAAATTTCGTAAGAGTTTATGATTAGCTTACCCGTGATCACTTCGTTTAGGTTCCTTTCACTTTGACCAGTCACGACAAATGCTCTTCCAGGAACCGTTGACTTTGACTTTTCTGGAACAGCCTTTTGAGTCACCATCCCCACTGGACATGGTTTCTCTACTGTACAATCTCGAGCGATATGTCCTTCCTTTCCACAATTATAGCATACCTTGAACTGCTGTGGATAGTTTCAATGATGTGTCCTCTTTTCCACATTTATAAGATACTGACCGGTGGTCGTTCTCCTCCCTTAAAACCGATTCTGTCTTTGGTGCCGACGCCTTCACGTTGTCATTATTGAATCTCCTCTTTTTAAAATCTCCCCTCGACTCACTTCTTCTATTTTCATGGCCACGATTACCACCAGAGTGGTTACCGCTTTTGTCCGTATGTTTTCCTCCCCACTGGTTTTCATTGCTCCGATGACTGCTGCCACCGGTATGACCCTAGTTGTGGTTCCTCGGTTGAACACACTCATTATCTCGCTCTAATAATTGAGCCCTGTTTATAACATCTGAATATAAAGAAAATTTATGAGAGATAAGATATTGCCGAATCTCGGGTTTTAAACCTCTCAGAAACATCCTCGTCATTCGTTCCTCATTCTCTACCAAATGAGGTGCAAACCTGAATAACTCTGTGAACTTCGCCTCGTACTAAGACACCGTCATGTTGTTTTGTTCTAATCTAATAAACTCTACCTCCTTCATATGGCGAATACTTTCAGGAAAGTACTTGTCATTGAAAAGTTTCTGAAATGTTTCCCGAGACATGCCGAAAGTGGGCAGTCGAGTACGCTTCACGTGACTCCCACCAAGAGTCCGCTTCACCACGGAACATAAAGGTGGCAAATGGAACCTTCGTTTCCTCCCGCATCCCAAGACATCAAATATCTTGGTAATTTGTTTATCCCATGTCTCGCGCTTTGATCGGATCCGCTTTCCAATAAATTCGGTGGTCCCAACTCTTTGAATCGCTTGGTTGTGACAAGTCGCGCTATCATTATCATTTCCACATGTGTTTTGTACACGAGTCTCCCTCGTCTGGTTTTGCATGAACTGCAAAAAGCTTCTAAACATCCCATCATTCATCATTTATTCGGTAGTGTTGTTTACAGGAGAAATATTGCCATCATGTTGTACGTTCCCCTGGGTAGTGATTAAAGGTGTATCAACGGTCTCATTCACTCCACTGTTAATATTCTCAGCTGCCATTCTTAAATACTACCACCAAATAAGGGTTAATTAAACAAATTAACATATCACATATTAACCATATGCTTCGACTGACCAACAAATAAGCTTAGGTATGACATACTAGCGAAGGATTACTCGCCTCTCCCCTTCTAGTTCTATTCCCCGATCTCCGCCAGAGACCATATCCCTAAGCTCTGATACCAACTGTGATGCCCCCAAAATAGGTATACAACACCCATTCTGAGTCGCCAAATACATGGTACAGAAACAACTTCAACTTTATTAATACAATCGTCGTGCAAAATACGACAACACATAAACTGTGAGTTTAAAAACAAATATTGTCATCTAGACAATATCCACACTCATATAAGTCCTCATTACAATTATTAATACACTATTTTACAAAATAGTGAGGACTACTAAAACAAATTCTAGAACCATCATTCTATACCCCGACTAGTACTCGCTACATTCTCGCCTCCTGAGAAGAAAAATGGAACAAAAAGGAAAAGGGTGAGCTCAACTAGCCCAGTAAAGAATATTATGACTAAGATAACATAGAACAAATTATCGTTAGTCCTCAACAGGGAAAAAATCTAAAAGAATACAATAGACAACCAGTTTTAAATCAATATTCGCAGCGAAAATAATAATTCATTAGAAGAGTTAAGTAGAGAATGAAATCTACTATCTTCTATATATGAATTTAAAAGTTCATCGTCAATATTTTATCCCTGTAACATCAATCAATATATATAGCTGGAATAAAAAATTAATCTTTGCACTACAGGCCAAAGATATTCATCAGTTGGTCATGTTCATCTAAACACCTGTTCATCTTTGCACTACGGGCCAAAGATATTCATCAGAAAATCATTCATCTTTGCACTACATGCCAAAGATATTCAGTAATATCATCATTTAGGACTGAGGATGTTGAAAAATATTTTAAAGAAAACGAATCCAGTGAGACAAAAGAACAAATATCAGGGATTCATATTACAGTTTTATCCAAGTTCAATAATACTCCATAATAACCAATTTTTAAGCAGAATTCAAAAATAAAGATCAAAACATAGATACAATCAAAGATAGTAACCATAATAGACATCTTGGACAAAAAGAAAAAAATTTCATTTTTCGGTGAATAAGGTCAGATTCGTGAATAGTGTCGTATACGTGAATAGTATCGTATACGTGAATAGTAACCCCGACACAAAAAGTTCCAAATTTGATAAAAAGTTCAGACCAATATTTTGGCATAATGATATTGAAAGAAATAATATCATTTATGAAGAAAATAACATCCCTTACCTCAAAAGGATAGTACTTCTGACTGAATATCGGATATAACGCTGAAAAAAACTTGCACCGTATAGCAACACTCAAAATATTAAAATACTCACAAGAATACACTCGATATTATAGAGAGAGAAAACATCAAATTCTGGTATGATTTTCAATTCTAACCTAAGCACCCTATTTATAGGAAATTGCTTAGAACACCAAAGCAGAAAATTTAATAAAATATTAATATATATATTATAAATTCTTACGCACACCTCCACTGATCCAAAACATCAGCCACACATGTGCCAAACTCACCAAAAATGTTTTTCATATAAAAAATCATTTAAAGCTCCAAAAAAAATTAAATTAATTATTCCGGAACTTCAATAATTCATAATAAATAGCCCTTTTATTAGAAAAATTTGAATCTTATGTCCTTCTTTAGGAAATTCAATTCTCTACAACTTTGCAGAAGAAAGTTTTTCCAAATTCCAAACAGAAATTGACCGAAATCCACATACGGACGATTTTACAGGCTATAATCACATTTCAGTCAAGAAATGGGTCTACCAACATGTTTAACATGTTTTAAATATTTTTAGTAACAAAAATACTCTTCCTCCTCATTTACTCATATATCCCACATTCATTATAAAAAATATCACCATTATTATATTATTATAATATAATAATATATTTAAATGAATTATTTTATCAGAAAAGGATAAAATATCAATTTTTAACAATTGTCACATTAAAAAATTTTCTCCATCTATATCCACATAAAATAAATATTTTCCTTATCATATAAATCAATAATTAATTATTCACAAATAATATTATGTAATCACACTCATCGACAACTGTGCCGCTCCTCAGAAAGAGAGGGCTTTCCAATAAGGATTTTTTCTCATCGGCGCGCAATTAGGTGACCAAACCTCTCCTTAGACAGAACTTTCTAGACATTGCCAATAATGCTATCGAATAATATTATTCAAATAATATGAATTATTAATTTGATAATGGAAAATACTGTGTAGTGACAATTATTGAAATAACAATAATATAAAATATCAACGTAGTAATTATTGAATCAATAAAATAAAATATTGAACAATAATTACTGTAATAATTATTGAGTAGTGCCTTCTTATGTAAGAATCAATAATTGGTGCAACATCGCGTGCTATCGCGGCAACAACGCAGACATCGTGTTTTAACCACGGGTATTCCAACAAAGTTGTTCAGAATAACTATGCCGTTATTTATAAAAACTCATACTTGTCGTTTTCTTCATCCAATCGCTTTCCGTTATGGGGCCCACACAAGGCTGCGCCGTCATTCGAATATTCCTCAACAACAAGAATATTCCACGACCAAACGAATATTCTCCGACAACAATGAATATTTTATAACCACTTGCTTATTTGAAATATTTGGGCATTTTATCCATAACTAACCATATTAATCAAATCAACCCTTACTATTTCAAAATAATAAATAGAGGAAATTAAATTTTATTTATAATAAATTGGGGTCTTACACTTAGGACCACTTTGGCATCATTTGTTGGAAGAGCTGCCACTTCCACCCACTTTGACACAAAATCAACTGTTAGCAAAATGTACAGATTTACACATGAAGAAACGAAAGGGCCCATGAAGTCTATCCCCCAAATATCAAAAATTTCCACTTCGAGGATAGTGTTCAATGACATTTCATTCCTTTTTGAAATGACATATGTCACATCTTTTTACGAAACTGTAAGCATCCTTGAAAATTGTCGGCCAATAAAATCCTGCTTGTAACACTCTAGCTGTTGTTCGCTCTCCACCATAGTGACCACCATATAAAGAAGCATGGCAATCCTGCAAAATCCCCTCAGTCTCACTATATGGGATACATCTCCTTATCATCTGATCAGCACATTTCTTGAACAAATATGGTTCATCCCATATAAACCACTTCACATCATGCAAGAATTTCTTCTTTTGATAGCCAACCAAGTCAGAAGGTAGCATCTTACTCACCAAGTAGTTCGCATAATCTACAAACCATGGCACTTCCCCTTTCACCACAAACAACTGCTCATCTGGAAAGGATTCATTAATCACAACCATGTCATCTGCCTCCCTTTCCGGATTCTCCAGTCGAGATAAGTGGTCCGCCACTTGGTTCTTTGTTCTCTTTCTGTCCTTGATCTCCAAATCAAATTCTTGCAATAGTAGTATCCATCTGATCAACTGAGGCTTTGCATCTTTCTTTGCCACTAAGTGTCGAATTGCCGCATGATCCGTGTACACTATCACCCTTGTACTAATCAGATACGATCTAAACTTGTCAAAAGCATACACAACTGCCAGTAATTCCTTCTCTGTGGTGGTGTAGTTCAACTGTGCATCGGTAAGGGTCTTGCTTGCATAGTATATCACATAAAAAATCTTTTCCTTCCGTTGACCCAAAACAGCTCCCACCGCATAATCACTGGCATCACACATCAATTCGAATGGTAGGTCCAAATCTGGTGCTATAATTACTGGTGCTGAAGTTAACCTCTTCTTCAAATGCTCGAATGCAGACACGCAATCCTCATCAAACTTGAACTATGCATCCTTCTCCAATAAACTGCAAAGTGGTTTAGTTATCTTGGAGAAGTCTTTAATGAACCTGCGGTAAAAGCCTGCATGTCCTAGAAAACTTCGAACACCTTTTACTGAAGTTGGTGGCGACAAATTCTCAATAGTTTCTAATTTAGCTCTGTCCACCTCAAGTCCCTTCTTCGATACCTTATGTCCCAGAATTATTCCTTCTTGTACCATAAAATGGCACTTTTCCCAATTCAATACCAAGTTTGTCTCAACACATCTTTTCAAAACCATGACCAAATTTTCCAGACATAGATCAAAAGAATCCCCAAATACTAAAAAATTATCCATAAATAGCTCCATATTTTGCTCCACCATATCTAAAAAGATAGCCATCATACACCTCTGAAAAGTGGCTGGGGCATTATAAAGACCAAAAGACATCCTCCTCAAAGCGAAAGTACCATATTGACATGTAAAGGTTGTCTTTTCTTGGTCCTCTAGAGCTATAACAATCTGATTGTAGCCTGAATACCCATCCAGAAGATAATAGAATTTATGCCCTACTAGTCTGTCCAACATTTGATCGATAAACGGCAGTGGAAAGTGATCTTTCCTTGTAGCTTTGTTAAGCCTGCGGTAATCCAAACAGACTCTCCACCCGTCACTGTTCTTGTCAGAATCAACTCATTGTTCTCTTTGGAAATCACGGTCATACCACCTTTCTTCGATACACACTATACCAGGCTCACCCATGAACTATCTGAAATTGGATATATAATACCTGCATCTAGCCATTTCAACACTTCCTTCTTTACCACTTCCTTCATGATCGGATTAAGTCTTCTTTGATGTTCCACTGAAGGCTTGCTATCATCTTCCAGCAGGATCTTATGCATATGGGCTAATCCAATAGCTGACTTGAACTCTCTAAGGACTCTTAGCAATTTTTCTTCCTGAAAAGATGTTAATGCAGAAGAAATAATCACAGGTAATTTTGAATTTTCATTTAAAAATGCATACCTCAAATGATCAGGAAGTGGTTTCAATTCAAGTTCTGGAGGTGTTTCAAGAAATGGTTTCAATTTTACTAATGACTCTCCAGCTTTCTTTAATGGCTCAACAAGAATCTTGAATTTTCTGAATTGTGGAGTTGTATCAAGAAAATGCACAAATTCTTCAATCTCCTCATCATCTAATTCTGAATTTCCAGCAATAACACTACTTAATTGTTCATGATCCACCAAGCCCTCTGATAAGTGGGTTTTATATCCACGAATCGTTGTCCATTTCATGCTTAATCGTAGTTATTTTCTTGTTTTCATGTTCGTTTTTATTTGTTTTGTGTTCTTTCATGTATAGGGTGGTTGGTGTGATGAATGTAAAGAAAAGGAGGCATTTGGTGCATAATCGGAACAAGAATTGAAAAGTACAAAAATCCTTTCGACATGGACTAGCCGGGGCAAAATGCATTTTTATTGTATACCCCACAAAAGGGGTCGTGAAAAATCTGAGTCTGGTTTGATCATAAGATCACTTTGAGACATGGATTGTTGGGACTTGACATGTCACTTGGACTCTAAATAGCAAGGGACTTTGGCTAGAACAGAGGGGGAGATATATATTGCACTAAAAAAATCAACGAATCAAGGATCACAGAAGGCAATATACGAAGATCAATTCCAATTTTTGATAGCAAGCTTTGGATGATTATTTTGAAGAGATTTTCGTGACTATTGCAGATTAAGGCTACGTGAAGGGTGGTTTTGCATTATTCTGCATCTTAGTTCTATATTTGTAATAGAAAGAATGTTTCCTTTAAATTATTCGGTTTTTATTTCATTCGTTATGCACTAATTCACTTTTTAGGCTTATGATAGATCCTTAGGTGAAATGATGGTTTTGTAACTTTGATTTCCAGTTTATAAAGCTATTTTCCAGTTTATCTTTATTAATTTGAGCATGAATTTATGAATTGCTTGATCAACAATTCGTTGTGAATTTGTATGGAATCGAGAGAGGATATTCGAATCTAGACTTAGTTAATATAGCATGTGTTCATGAATTTTGTGAATAACAGAATCTTGATTAATGTTAAGGTAGAGATATGCTTGACATCGCATGTGATCGGATAGAGAACTTAATCTTAAACATTCTTTAATTTCAGTTCATATAGAGATATAGTGAGTTGGTTGATTAAGGTGTTTAACTTGTTTCTATCTAAATTGTGGATTTAAGTTAATACGGTATTAGTGCATCGAGAGGTGGCTAGTACTACATTCGTGTTCTTGATTAATAAATTGGGATAGTGAGTTGAATTGGAAAGAAGGTGTGAAAATCAGAGTGAAGCTTAGGGTGAAATCATAAGTCTAATTCTCCATTATTTGTTTCAATTTCCGAATTTTGATATTTGTGATTGTTTTGTGAAAGTTTATTTATTTATTAATTTAGTTTCTATAAATTTAAATAATTGAATTGAATAGTTTAATAGAATTAGGATTAATAGGTAATTGATAATTGTGAAGTTAAATTTCTTACTAATTTGTCTCCGTGGGAACGATGCTCTATTCATTACTATATTACTTGTTGACCACGTATACTTGCGTGTTTTGCGTATATAGATTTTACCCAAAAAGTTTTTGGCGCCATTGCCGGGGACAATTTAGTCTAGATTTTATTATTTTTACAATATCAGTTTAATTAGTCCAGTTTTACTTAAACACTTTTTATTTTTGTTTTTCTTATTTCAGGTTTTTGACATTGGTTTATGCAAACACGATCCAACAATCCAGACTTGCTTCCTTTTGAGGACGACATTGAAAGAAGATTTCAGAGGTTAAGTAAGTGGATCAAGGAAACAAGGAACGAATTCAAAAACTCTGACATAGAAGAAGCAATTGCAGCTGAAGATCAGAAAGCGTTAAGGGACTTCGCCACACCCAAGGTGACTGAACTGCAGTCGAGCATCACCAGGCCCGCAATTTCTGCAAATACATTCGAAATCAAGCCTGGGATGATTCAGATGATCCATAATTCAGTTCAGTTTGGGGGATTGGCTAATGACGATCCGAATGAACATCTAGTCATCTTTATGGAGATTTGCGACACCTTCAGGTATAATGGGGTGTCGGATGATGCGGTGAGACTTCACTTGTTCCCATTCACTTTGCAGGACAAAGCGAAGAGTTGGTTACACTCTCTACTGCCGGGATCGATAACTACATAGGAAGACTTAGCTCAGAAATTCCTTGCCAAATTTTTCCCATCGGCGAAAACTGCCAAAATGAGGAATGCCATAATAATGTTTGAGCAACAAAATGGGGAGTCGCTATATGAGGCATGGGAGAGATACAAGGAGTTACTCAGAAAGTGCCCGCATCATAGATTTCCTAAGTGGTTGCAAATGAATACTTTTTATAACGGATTACATGGGAATCTCAGAACTAGTATTGATGCAGGTTCAGGTGGAGCGTTTATGGCTAAGAGTTATGAGGAAGCCTACAATTTTATTGAGACCATGGCGGCTAATAACTACCAGTGGCCCACAGCAAGAATGACACAGGTAAAGGCAGCTGGGGTGTTAGAAGTAGATGGGGTGACAGCAATACAAGCATAAATTTCTACGCTGTCCAAGAAGTTGGATGCCATGATAGGGGCTCAGGTACAACAGGTTGCAGTAGTATGTGACTTGTACGCGGGTGACCATCCTACAGATCAGTGCGTAATCAATCCAGCTTCCATGCAGTTCGTAGGTAGCTACAACAGGGGTCCACAAAAATATGTACGAAAACACTTATAACCAAGGGAATAGGAATAACCCGAATATGTCGTGGAACAATAATCATAATCAGCAAGCTCCACGACCATCGTATCCCCCATGATTTCAGAATCAACCGCAACCAACTCAACATCAAGAGAGCAAATCAGACTTAGAGGAAATGTTTGCGAAGTATGTAACAAGTAATGAGGCAGCGATGAAAAACCAAGCAATGGCCATCAAGAATTTGGAAAATCAGATGAGACAAATTTCCTTAGCATTGAACAACAGACCACAAGGGACTCTACCGAGTGACACCGAAAGGAATCCAAAGGGAAATCATGAACAGTGTAATGCAATCACGCTCAGGAGTGGTAAAGAGTTGGGGTCTAATTTTGATGAGAAAGCCAGTACAAGAGAAGAATGGGAAGACGCACGGAATGACTTAAAAACAAAATATACAGAGAAAGGGGTGAAAAAAATAAAGGAAGATAAACAAATTCTAGATTCACCACCTGTGCCCTTCCCTAAAAGGACAGAAAGTGAAAAGATGAAGAACCAGTTTTCGAGATTCATGGATATATTCAAACAATTACATATCAATATTCCATTTGCCGAAGCACTGGAGCAGATGCCGAGTTACATTAAGTTCATGAAAGACATTCTGTCGAAGAAACACAACTCCAGGATTTTGAAAAAGTGGCATTAACAGAGGAGTGTAGTGTGGTGTTACAATAGAAGCTCTCTCCTAAATTAAAAGATCCGGGGAGTTTCACAATGCCATGTGCAATTGGAAATCAAGATGTGGGGAGAGCTAGGAGCAAGTATAAATTTATGCCACTGTCCATTTACCGAAAGTTGGGGTTAAAGGAAGAAAAACCAACCAACATTAGCTTACAGCTTGCAGATAGATCATTAACATATCCATTAGGAATTGTTGAAGACGTATTGGTTAAGGTTGACTCATTGATTTTTTCAGCTGATTTCGTGGTACTAGATTTTGAGGAAGATAAGAACATCCCCATTATTTTGGGACGACCATTTCTGGCGACAGGATGAACACTGATTGACGTACCTAACGGAGAACTGATAATGAAAGTGTTTGATCAAGTAGTAACGGTGAAGGTGTTTAAAGAAATCCCAATCCCGACTGATAAGGAAGAGTGCGAGTTGCTCAAAAAATCTACACGCGTCAAGTTCAGGGATTGCAAGGAGGATAATGGTCTAAAGGCTTTAATCGAGGATAGAATTGTAAATTCACCTACCAACATTCAATTGAACGGACACGCATTACAACAGTGTTGGTGTTACGCGACAAATAAAATCATGTCGCGGATAGCCCAACCGACCCAGGATGAAACAGAGAGTAGTCAAGCTGAATGACTTAAAATAAAGCGCTAATTGGGAGGTAACCCAATCACTTCTTTTTAGTTTATTTTATTTTTATTTTTTAGTATTTTATTTTTTTATTATTATTGATATTCGTACTATTTATATTATAGCTTAGAATATTAGTTAGGAATTACTAATTTCATTAGGTAGTTTTTGTTTATTTTTTTTAATATCTCAACCATGCCCCACTTGATCAACAATCTGCTAATTTTGATGTTGTATGGCTTGCAGGATGAGAAAAGAATCATTAAGTGGCATAACATGAAGAAAAGAAGAGAAAAGGAGGTCAGTTAGCAAGGGACTAGCCCAAAATGTGAGCTCATTTGGTTTTGTACTTTTGCACGGGAAGTGGGGTCCCAAACTCAACAAACATAGTCGGCAGTTATACACGTTTGTTCCTCAACTACATAACCTCCCCACTACTTCATCACTTAATCATATTCCTCCTCCATCATAACTCCAACCACCACCCACTACACCCACTTCTAGCCACGATTACTCCATCATCTAACCCCATTACTACACACAAACCCATTAACTCTATCAATTACTCATAACCTTCTCCCTCACATCATCCACTATTATAAATACACTCACTCAATCCCCAAATTCATAATATAC
This sequence comes from Panax quinquefolius, assembly GCA_020205615.1. Taxonomy (NCBI): domain Eukaryota; kingdom Viridiplantae; phylum Streptophyta; class Magnoliopsida; order Apiales; family Araliaceae; genus Panax; species Panax quinquefolius. The sequence continues at coordinate 111,139,834 of CM035167.1, forward strand.
TCTCCACTACGAATTAAGCAAGATATTGGGGTAAATTTAGAGCACAATTCTACCTCATCTTCACATTCTCTCACCAGAATTTCCATAGAAATCACCATGTTCGGGGGGAGAAAATATTGTACACACCAAGTGTTTGAGAATTTGTGTGAACCAAGTGTGAGGGGAAGGTAGTGTGTTGATAGTGAGTTCAGACATTCGAATTCGATGGCGTCTCAACCAACATCCAAACGACAACGGGGATAAAGTTCAAGGCCAACTCCACCATCACGAAACTTCGACCACCGAAAGTTTAAAAGTCTCGCCGCCACCGACCGGTACGATTACATGGTCACAAAGGCTCTTACATCGGAGTGGGGGTTGGCACCAGATGCTCATGACGGTGAAATGATGCAACAAATTTATCAAAACGGGTGGGTCAAGTTTACTAAGGAACCCGAGCCCGCCGCCATTAACGTTGTCAAGGAGTTATATGCGAACGCCGACGACAAGGCACCGTTTAATGCCTTTGTGCGGGGTCGAATGGTCCCGTTCAGTGCCGCCGCCATCAACGCGTATTATCAGTTGCGGGTGCCTCGACATTGTCAGTATGCTCATTTCAGGGATTTCGACCCTGACTTTAAGGAGGTTATCAAGAACATGACCAAGCCGGGTAGAACGTGGATAAATAGTCGGAAGGGAGGCACGGTGTTTCATAGCAAAGATCTCAGTCAGTATGGGAAAATTTGGTACGCCTTCTTATGTGCAAAATTGTTGCCATCCACGCACACCTCGGACGTGACCAAGGAGAAGGCACTACTCCTATATGCTATTGTGCAAGACTTCATCATAGACTTCGGGGTCATAATCAGATTTTCTATTCGCCGATGTCTATGGGTCAACTTTTCGGGCGGCTTGCCACACCCATCTCTCATTTATGGGTTATGTCATCAAGTCGTAGTTCGATGGTCCGATGATGAGCCCACTCAGATGCCGCTGCAGCTACTAGACAACAAAATGATAGAGCGGTATTCAGTGTGGGCCGGGGGTGAATCTTATCCTAGAGGTTTAGGATTTGTATTTCCATCAGCTTCGGAGGACGAAGCTGACGCTGAAGACACCTCGGATGATGAGGATGCTACTATGGGAGATGAAGGAACTGAGGCACACCCAACGTCCGAAGCCATATCTAACCCTCAGTTCCTTGCATTTCAACGCCACATGGAGGAGCACAACAAAGAAGCACGACGAGAGATGAGGCGGCTTGCACTGCGACAAGATCATATGTTTGAGGCCATGAATATGTCGTTCGCTTCCTTGAATACCACACTCCAGAGTTTTAATCCAGCTGCACAATTTCCATATCAGCAGTCGATGCTATTGCCGAGGTTTCCACCAAGTGACTCAGAAGAAGAAGATCAACCACCACCTCCCCAGACTTAGGCGATTGTAGGGAAGTCCTCACGCACTTAATTTTGATTATTCATCCAATGAGGGCATTGTATTACTTAAGTTTGGGGGATTTAAATTCTTGTGTGCATGCATATGTAGTAGTTAGGTTTAAATTTGTCATTGCATTCAGTTTTGCATATTAATTAGGAATTATGATGTTGCATATAGGTTATGTTATGTTATGATAGCTTAAGTGCATACATAGTAGCTTAGGTTATTTTTGTTATTGCATATTGTTTTATTGCATTGTTTTTAATCTTTATCTAAAAAAAAGAAAAAAAAGAAGAAGAATAAGAAAATGAAAAGAAAAAAAACATTTAGTTCAATGTTGTGTTGTATATGTCCAACAATGTTGCAGTTCATGTTATTTGTGGGATAATGATGAGATTGAGAATAAGTTGACCAATACAGTATTGATTATTAGAACTGTGATATAATTTATGTTATGAATCGAATCTTGTGCTGTTTGAAACTGTTATAAAAAGGTTAGCACGCTAATAATATCTTTGTTGACTGGTCAGTTCAAATTGATACATAAATAATTTCTAAAGGATAATGCTAGTATAGATATGAGAATGACAAGAATAAGTAGTGAAGATAACAAATTAGGCAAGAACCTAAGTTTGGGGGGGGGGAACGTAGGGTGTATAAGCTACAAAGAAAAAAAAAGGAAATAAGTTAAGTCTTGTGGTGCGTTGAGGAGAAATACTCCCCATAAATACAAGCATGAGATGGAGCGTAAAACGCACTCATCAACCATCTATCTAAAAAAAAGAGAGAAAAATAAAGAAAAGACGGGAAATAAGGGCAAAGAGCCCCCGTCAATGAAAAAGAAGAAGCGAGCATGAATACCCTATTCGGACCCTGAATCTTAGTAATTGTTTGATTTGAGTTGGAACTTGTTTATTTTTAAAATTTTTGAGTTTATTCTGTATGATTCCTTCTAAGAAATTGATTATGTATTGAATTTGAGTCTATAACAATTATCATGGATGTTGAACACACATGCACACTATACCAGTGATGATGGTTTAAGATTTGAGAAGTAATACATAATTGTGGATTGGTTTTGGTGATTCATATTATAGAGTTTGCTTATTTTCTCTGAGGCTGATGGAATAATTTTGATTCCGCGATACTGTTGGATTCAAAAGCTTATAGATTATATTCATTCCATCTCATTGTATTGCATTGCATAGCATGTAGTTTGTTTGTGCTCGAGGACTAGCACAGTTTAAGTTTGAGGGATTTTGATAAGTGGATTTTATATCCACGAATCGTTGTCCATTTCATGCTTAATCGTAGCTATTTTCTTATTTTCATGTTCATTTTTATTTGTTTTGTGTTATTTCATGTGTAGGGTGGTTGGTGTGATGAATGTAGAGAAAATGAGGCATTTGGTGCATAATCGGAGCAAGAATTAAAAAGTGCAAAAATCCTTTGACAGTGGACTAGCCCGCCGGGGCGAGCATTTTTGCCTTGTATACCCCCGCCGGGGTGGGGGGTCACAAAATTTGGAGTCCTAGTTTGATCATAAGACTGCTGGGACATGGATTGTTGGGACTTGGCATGACACTTGGACTCTAATCACTGGCATCACTGGCATCACACATCAATTTGAATGGTAGGTCCCAATCTGGTGCTGTAATTACTGGTGCTGAAGTTAACCTCTTCTTCAAATGCTCGAATGCAGACACGCAATCCTCGTCAAACTTGAACTATGCATCCTTCTCCAATAAACTGCAAAGTGGTTTAGTTATCTTGGAGAAGTCTTTAATGAACCTGCGGTAAAAGCCTACATGTCCTAGAAAACTTTGAACACCTTTTACTGAAGTTGGTGGCGGAAAATTCTCAATAGTTTCTAATTTAGCTCTGTCCACCTCAAGTCCCTTCTTCGATACCTTATGTCCCAGAATAATTCCTTCTTGTACCATAAAATGGCACTTTTCCCAATTCAATACCAAGTTTGTCTCAACAAATCTTTTCAAAACCATGACCAAATTTTCCAGACACAGATCAAAAGAATCCCCAAATACTAAAAAATCATCCATAAATACCTCCACATTTTGCTCCACCATATCTAAAAAGATAGCCATCATACACCTCTAAAAAGTGGCTGGGGCATTACAAAGACCAAAAGACATCCTCCTGAAAGCGAAAGTACCATATTGACATGTAAATGTTGTCTTTTCTTGGTCCTCTAGAGCTATAACAATCTGATTATAGCCTGAATACCCATCCAGAAGATAATAGAACTCATGCCCCACTAGTCTGTCCAACATTTGATCGATAAACGGCAGTTGAAAGTGATATTTCCTTGTAGCTTTGTTAAGCCTACGGTAATCTAAGCAGACTCTCCACCCCGTCACTGTTCTTGTCGGAATCAACTCATTGTTCTCATTGGAAATCACGGTCATACTACCTTTCTTTGGTACACACTGTATCGGGCTCACCCATGAACTATCTGAAATTGGATATATAATACCTGCATCTAGCCATTTCAACACTTCCTTCTTTACCACTTCCTTCATGATCGGATTAAGCCTTCTTTGATGTTCCACTAAAGGCTTGCTATCATCTTCCAGCAGGATCTTATGTATATGGGCTGATCCCTTTTATATATGCTATAGTCCATCTAATAGCTGACTTGAACTCTCTAAGGACTCCTAGCAATTTTTCTTCCTGAAAAGATGTTAATGCAGAAGAAATAATCACAGGTAATTTTGAATTTTCATTTAAAAATGCATACCTCAAATGATCAGGAAGTGGTTTCAATTCAAGTTCTGGAGGTGTTTCAAGAGATGGTTTCAATTTTACTAATGACTCTCCAGCTTTCTTTAATGGCTCAACAGGAATCTTGAATTTTCTGAATTGTGGAGTTGTATCAAGAAAATGCACAAATTCTTCAATCTCCTCATCATCTAATTCTGAATTTCCAATAATAACACTTCTCAATGGTTCATGATCCACCAAGCCCTCTGATAAGTGGATTTTATATCCACGAATCTTTGTCCATTTCATGCTTAATCGTAGCTATTTTCTTGTTTTCATGTTCGTTTTTATTTGTTTTGTGTTCTTTCATGTATAAGGTGGTTGGTGTGATGAATGTAAAGAAAAGGAGGCATTTGGTGCATAATCGGAACAAGAATTGAAAAGTGCAAAAATCGTTTGACAGTGGACTAGCCCGTCGGGGCGGGCATTTTTGCCTTGTATACCCCCGCCGGGGCGGGGGGTCGAGAAATCTAGAGTCCTGGTTTGATCATAAGATTGTTGGGACATGGATTGTTGGGACTTGACATGTCACTTGGACTCTAAATAGAAAGGGACTTTGGCTAGAACAGAGGGGGAGATATATATTGCACTAAAAAAACAACGAATCAAGGATCACAAAAGGCAATATACGAAGATCAATTCCAGTTTTTGATAGCAAGCTTTGGAGGAGTATTTTGAAGAGATTTTCACGACGATTGCAGATTAAGGCTACGTGAAGGGTGGTTTTGCATTATTCTTTATCTTAGTTCTATATTTGTAATTGAAAGAATGTTTCCTTTAAATTATTCAATTTTTATTTCATTCATTATGCACTAATTTGCTTTTTAGGCTTATGATGGATCCTTAAGTGAAACGATGGTTTTGTAACTTTGATTTCCAGTTTATAAAGCTATTTTCCAGTTTATCTATATTAATTTGAGCGTGAATTTATGAATTGCCTGATCAACAATTCGTTGTGAATTTGTATGGAATCGAGAGAGGATATTCGAATCTAGACTTAGTTAATATAGCATGTGTTCATGAATTTTGTGAATAGCAGAATCTTGATTAATGTTAAGGTAGAGATATGCTTGACATCGCATGTGATCGGATAGAGAACTTAATCTTAAACCTTCTTTAATTTCAGTTCATATAGAGATATAGTGAGTTGGTTGATTAAGGTGTTTAACTTGTTTCTATCTAAATTGTGGATTTAAGTTAATACGGTATTAGTGCATCGAGAGGTGGCTAGTACTACATTCGTGTTCTTGATTAATAAAATTGGGATAATGAGTTGAATTGGAATGAAGGTGTGAAAATCAGAGTGAAGCTTAGGGTGAAATCATAAGTCTAATTCTCCATTATTTGTTGGAATTTCTGGATTTTGATATTTGTGATTGTTTTGTCAAAGTTTATTTATTTATTAATTTAGTTTCTATAAATTTAAATCATTGAATTGAATAGTTTAATAGAATTAGTATTAATAGGTAATTGATAATTATGAAGTTAAGTTTCTTACTAATTTGTCTCCATGGGAACGATACTCTATTCATTACTATATTACTTGTTAACCAAATATACTTACGTGTTTTGCGTATATAGATTTTACCCAACACTCTCTACTTCATCATTTAGCACTTTGTCCACCAAATCAACCTTGAAACATTCCTCTTCATCTGTTGGAAATTTCATTGCATTGAATACGTTGAAAGTAACTTCCTGATCATGAACACGCATTGTGAGTTCCCCTTTTTGAACGTCTATCAAGGTTCTTCCTATTGCTAGGAATGGTCTTCCAAGTATTATTTGTATACTCCTATCTTCTTTATAATCTAGAATGATGAAATTAGCCGGAAAGATGAATTTATCCACTTTTACCAAAACATCTTCAATAATTCCCCGTGGATAAGTGATCGACCTGTCAGCTAACTGTAACGAAATATTTGTTGGCCTTGGAGCCGAAAATCCCAACTGATTAAATACTGACAAGGGCATCAAATTGATACTAGCTCCAAGATCACACAAACATTTACTGAAGCTCATCTTTCCAATTGTGCATGATATTGTGAAACTGCCCGGATCCTTCAGCTTTGGAGGTAATTTGCGTTGAAGCACTGCACTGCATTTCTCCGTCAAGGCCACTGTTTCAAATTCTTCTAATATCTTCTTCCTTGACAAGATACCCTTCATAAATTTTGCATAACTAGGAATATGTTCCAATGCCTCAGCGAAAGGTATGTTAATCTGCAGCTTTTTGAATACCTCCAAGAACTTACTAAACTGCCTGTCTTCCCTCTGTTTATGCAATCTCTGTGAATAAGGAACAGGAGGGAGAATTATTGGTATTTTATTCACAGGCTTCTCAAATGAACCTTCTTTATTCTTCTCTTCTTGCTGTTGTCCAGAATCTTCCTTATTCATTTCCTCCTCAGATAAAATTTCTTGACCGCGCGGCCACGCATCTTCCCTCTGTAAAAATGGCGCGGGCGCGCCATGCTGATTTTCTGCAACCTATTTTCCAGACCTAAGTGTAATCCCATGACATTGTTCCTTCCCTTCCCTTCTTGGATTTGCCTCTGTGGTACTTGGCAATGAACCCTGTCGTCTGTTATTAATAGCCACTGCTTGGCTTTTAATTATCACTTCCGTATTTTCCATGTACATCATCATCATTTTCTCCATCTCTGACTTATTTTCTTGCGGAGGTGCTGGTGGTGTATGATGTTGTTGAGAAAATCCAGGTGGGTACGGTGGTCTTGGTGTGGTGTAGCGATTCGAAATGGTTGTGTTGAAATTGGTTATGTGGATCAAAATCGACTTTATTGATTGCCTTGGTTATTTGACCAACTAAAATTTGGATGGTTGCGGTTGTTGGCACTGTATGTGTTCTGAAATTGACCTTGATCCTTCCTATAGTTGCTCACATATTGCACAGACTCTGAACTGATGGCACATTGGTTTGTTGAATGTGACCCTGCACATATCTCACACATAAATGCAACTGTCTTCGCCTTGGTGTCTGTCAACGAGTCAATCTTCTTTGCCATGGATGCCATCTGTGCTGACAATTGAGTGATAACATCCACTTCTAACAAACATGCAACTTTGGGTTATGGCATCCCGGCTGTAGGATTTTGGAAATCATTAGCTTCCATCGTCTCTATGAGATTATAGGCCTCTTCATATATAGCTCTTCGCCCATAGAGCTCCTCCTGCAGCTGCATCTACAATCGGCCTTGACTGCCATCCCAATCCATTATAAAATGTGTTGATAACCATCCAATCCGGCATGCCATGGTGTGGACACTTCCTTAGCATTTCTTTATATCTCTCTAAGGCTTCATATAATGATTCTCCCAGTCTTAGCCATTGGAAAGAATTTAGCTAAGAATTTCTGTGCTAGGTCCTCCCATGTGGTGATAGATCCCGAAGGTAAAGAGTGAAGCCAACTTCTAGCTTTATCCCGCAATGAAAATGGAAATAGTATAAGTCTGATTGCATCCTCTGTCACCCCGTTGTATCTGAAAGTATCACATTTTTCAATAAAGCTCAATAGGTGTTCATTTGGATCGTCTGTAGCAGCACCCCCAAACTGTACCGAATTCTGCACCATTTGAATAATGTCCGGCTTAATCTCGAAGGTGTTGGCTGCTATCGTTGGTCTAACTATACTTGACTGCAATCCATTAATATTCGGCATCGAATAATCTCTTAAAGCCCCATGCTCCTCCCTTTGCTCTTCTCTTTGTTCTGCGGCTGCCATATTAGATGTTGTGGTCTCTAACTATGCTTGTATATTTCTACGTGCTCTAGATTTCCAACCCCTTCCGTTGATGTTGTCCTGTAAAGGTGTTAACTCGGAATTGGAGGATCGAGTGCGCATATACTATATACAAGTGCCTGAAACAAAAACAAAAATAGAAATGAGACAAGATTATAATTGCCTAAGTCATACAATTTAGCTTAAAATTGGTGATAATAATAATAAAATTAAATGCCTTTCCCCGGCAACGGCACCAAAAACTTGTTGCCCCCTTTTTAATCTTAACAAAAGGTCTCTAACTCATGCAAGCATACATAGGTCAACAAGTAGTACATAGTAAGAACAGTATCGATCCACGGAGAAAGGTTTTAAAATTAACTATCATACACCAATTGTATCACTATTTTTATATGCTCAAACGAATAATCCACAATTATGTTTAATCTATATTCAATCAATGAATAAAAACACAAGACTAATTTAATGAAATCAAATTTGGAAATAATGGGATTCTAACTTCATTTCATATTTCATCTAAATATTACCATCATGCACAATTATACATTTACCATGGACAATTAGCTAAGAGCACAAAAGTAGACATAATCATTTTTCAATGAATTATGACCTGTTTACATAACATCCACATTGCGATAGAAATCATGTAATCGACAATAATGTCAAAATCACTATATTCCTATGTGAAATTGTAACAATATTGAATTGAAGCATAAACTCTTATATTACTACACACGATGAAACAATATATTTCTATCTGGTTCACAAAATATAAAGCTAAACATTTCAGCCTCATAAACGCATGCTATCATGACTACAACCATGCTTACATGTCATTTTTCAATTCCATATAAGCATATAAAATGAATGATGATCAAACATTCATGCAATCCAATCTATCATAACAGAACTTCCAATGATAAACGAACAATCAAGCATTCAGGCAACTAATTATAGACTACATATTAAAATCCGTTAGAATCCCATAATGAAATTTAGTTCATTTCTGAACCGAAAGCCATTATGGGATTATAGTAACACATGGAAAATAAATAATGCAATTCAAAGAGAAGATAGAATTGATCAAACCTAATTGCAGATTATGTTCCAAAGTGCTGTTTTAATCTCCAATAATTTCCAGCAAAATGAAATGAGTTATTATTCAATGACTGAATTCAAAAGAAGATGACGAAAATCTTCAGTTTATGGTCAAATCCTCCTTTGAAATTAGTTCAAAGCTACTAACCCTAATTACCTTGATGAAAAACTAATAAAAACCAATATAACCACGCCTTGTACCAACCAAAATAGTTTCAGATAAGGCCACGCTTAAATTTTAAATTCAAAAACATAAGTCAAATAACAACTTCAGATAACACGCGTCACAGTGGCGTGAGCGTAATACAAGCAAAGCAGTAAGTAGCGCGACTTGATCTTGGCGCACAACATCTAGCTGTTATTCAGCCATGCGAGTGCGTGACATCTAGCTTTGTTCAATTGCATGAAGCTGCGACATCTAGCTTGTTCAAGCAGTGCGGCCGCACTGCTTCTACATCTCGTGACATCGCTATCCGTCATTGTTGCTTCTTCCTCCATCACTGCTCAGTTCCTTATCTACATTCATTTCACGTGCCATGCCTTCGCTAGTCTCATACCACCTCCAATGTCGAGCTATGCCATTTCTTGCATTTTCATACCATAGGAGTTCTAATTACAAGTAATGAAAAATAAACACAAAATGCAATTAAAAACATAATAAAATCTACTTGAGATGAGCATAATTCTCATGAATTGATATTCAATAAGTAGGTATAAAACCTACTTATCAAGCAACAACCGATTTTCGTTGCTAAAGGTGCCAAATTTCGTTGCTAAAGGTTTTTGGCAATGACTTTACTGTCGTTGCGTCTTTCGTTGCGCAATGAGCGTTGCTAATTGTTTCGCAACGAATGTATTTTTTTCATTGCCAAAAGTAATACATTTTGCAACGAAATTTGGCTTTCGTACAGATACATCGATCCTTTAGCAACAAAATGTATTGTTGCAGAATAATTAAAATTTCGTTGCTAAAAACCCCATTTCGTTGCAAAAGCCTGCTAATTGGCAACGAAATGAACTCTTTTTTTTTCAACGACCATGCATTTTCGTTGCAATTGACACCATTTTGCAATGACATTTTTCGTTGCAGTAAATTATGAAAATTGTTGCCTAAGCTTGTTTTCGTTGCAGAATGTAAACTTTTTAGCAACGATTTTCATTATTGATTATATTATTTGTCAACGACATTATGTTGAATCAGCAACGAAAATGTTTGTTTCTGGTTATTTTTCAATAGCAACGAAAGTCGTCGATTAGCAACGACATTATATGTTGTCGTTTCTTTATATGTGTAATGAAAGTTGATATGATTTACAACGATAAAAAATATTGACTCTTATTTTAGTATTAACAACAATATCATCTCCGTTGTTATTAAGTTAATTTTTCGTTGCCACATATTATATTTTTAATGCCATTAGCAACAAAAATTTGTTGCTAAATGTATAAAAAAATTGTTGCTATATTAAAACTTGTTCAATGCTTTGGTAACGAATTATATTGTTACCAAATCAAAATTTGACATTCTTTTTGTATACCTGACTGGCTCAATGTCGCCATAGAAAATAATGACAAAAATACAAAAAACTAAAATATTATTAACTTAATAAAATCATCCACTACATAATCCTTCATTATCTTTACAATTAACCATCTAAAGCTACCACCGTTCTTCAATCAAAGTATATATCTACATATATAGAGAGAATACACTTCATAATTTCGTCTCTTGTCTTCCGTAAATGTAGCACGAAAATTTGATACCCAGTATTGTAAGGCAGGTCGTAGAAGCAGTCTTCCTACACATATTTAAAAATAAAAGCAAGTCAAGAAAATGAAGCAAATAGGTCACCAGAGGCACTTAGTGCCAAAATCAATACACAAAGATAATAGAGTTGCTACATGGTACTAATGTACACCGTATTGCTAATAAGCAGGAAAAGACAAATAGGCAATCACAATATCATTTACTACAAATCCAAATAGAAAAAGAACCTTCAGTGCGACTATATGATTGCTCTGTTACAAGAAAAAATTGAAATCTTAATCGGCTATTTCATGAATTAATTTCAGTAAGCATAGTGGTAAATATATTTTCTGTTACAAGACTTGTAGATTATTATTATATGTTGACCTCAAGTCAGAATTCAGTCACATTTAACAACCACAAGCATCACACAATCTTAAATACCATCACACAATCTTAAATAACAATGTTTAGATTTCTATATAGAAAGGACAACAATTATGGAAAAGTTGAGGCTATTAGTCAATGATGAAAAACTTTTCTTGAGACAACAAATTTCCATATAGTATATGCCCCAAAGATGCTAGCTATAATCACAGACATCATAGATTTATTTACCAAGAATTCAACATATTGCAACAGACATTGGAAAGAAACATTTATTGATAACTTGGGAATTTTTAAGTGGTAAAGGCAAAACATACCCAGGTCAGCGAGATAAGTTCATCCCCTTCATAATTGGGTCCTACAAGAATAGTCCCTGATGAAGAATAGTCCCTGAGGGTTGGTATGGTCACATCTTAAATGTCGACCATCTCTTAGTTTGATCATGAAACCATCAGAATTTCTCTTCACCTCAACTATATTGAAAAACAGATGAAACACATAAATATATTATATGCTAGTTTGTATATACTTCATATGTTAAATCACAGAAAAAATAAAAACCACCAACTGAAAGACATCCCATAAGAAGCACTTGGATTATTTCCAACTGAAAGAAAATTCAAATGAAGTTAGGTCTAATGAGAGGCATCATTTATAAAACCACATAAACATTAAAATTGCAAGGCATAACAATGATCAATTCTATAAATGATCTTCACTGTTGTCAGTCAAAGTTTGAAATTTTGTTGCCATGATGAATTTTAACACTTTTGCAGATCAAATACAGTTCTTAAGACATCTTTTATATATTAACACATCTTTTCCACCTATTTCTCAAGGTTTGACAACATGTTTGCTAGGGGGATGCTCTGATTTAGTGATATGAAATAAAACTTGTGATATCTTGTTCATTCAAATAGAGTTAGGTATTTTCTGCTAAAATCAACTCTTGAAACCCGATAACCTTTACCTTTTATTTGCAAGAGATGGAAGATAACTCGATTCAAGTTTACTTATCTATGAACCTTTCTAACAAATGATAGAGAAACAATTCATGAAAAAGAAAATTAATAACTACTAGCCAAACTCAAACCATGTCTACAACTTTGATATGCAAGCAACTCAAAAAGAAATACATCACATATCTCATAAATTTCAAGTAGGACTTCATGCTATAAATAAGTTTTCAAATGGAAGAAATCGACCATTTAATAGGTTACTCAATCATCCAATGAACGGGCAACAGGGTTGCATATTGACCAACATATTTTTATATGTAGAAAAAGATAATCAAGTGGAACCCTTACACAGACAAATGAGAAGCAAACACAAAAAAACAACCTCAATGATGGAGTTCTCAAGGGTCGACGACCTGTCATCCGTGGATACACATCTTCAAGAAAGTAGTAAGCATGACTAGCTATCATTCCCTGAATCACATATATAATTTTCAAGTTAATTGTAGTATCAGTAGTAGGCTAAGAGAATGAGGCAAAGTGAAGATGGGAAAATCTATTATAATCAAGTAAATCATTCACATCAGAATACATATGAGCTACTGATTTCCCTAAGCTAAGTAATTCTCGTGTCTTTAAGCACTAGGCCAATTTTTGGGCCATGTTGCTCAACCCACATGTTTTAGGCTCAAAATTATTGAAGCCAAATGGAGTTAAACGGGACCCTGGTCTCCTTAGGTTTTAGCTCAGTGAGGCTCATAATTCGATAAAACAATTTTAGCCTAAAATTACAGTAATAATGCCTCTGTAGTCTGCACAACATTGTCTTAACTAAGTAAAATGCTAAATGTGTACTTGATACTGGCATACTGCATTCAGTGTTGTGAAATACTATGAAAACATTCATACTAGTGTCACTGTTTAGCACCCTATACTTTAGTGCGGAGGGTGTAAATTGTATTGAAACTCAAAGTTTAGGGTGCATTTAATTCAAAATAAAATTTAGGGTGTGAATCGATTTTAGTTTTACGTATATAGATATGATGTATTAGATAGGATGTACACTATTATAGGCCAGGTAATATCTGGAGTTTGTGATTGATCATAAATATAAACGAATTAATACAATTATGCATCAACTTTGTAATATCAGAGCAAAATTAAGAATTGAGAATCACTTCCAAAAGATAATAAGCTGATTATATCTGTTAAATATATATTATAGCTAAGTGGAAAGAAATTGCAAATGGAATTACCTCATTCTACTAACATTGTGATACTAAAAACAACTTGACCACTAAATTAGCAATTATGAAATAAATAGGGGTCAAAGCAATGCAATTCAACTCAATTCATCCAATACATTAAACTCTAACACCAACTGTGTCAGGAATAAGCATGTGAATGTTATTCCTAATTATATATGATTTGATTATGATATATATGAATGAATATGCAAGTATGCTTGCATTAAGAAAAGCTGTAAAGTCCTTTGATAGATAATAGAAACATGTGTACAAGGACTTAGAATGAATTGATCAAGTATGTTAGGTTGATCTTACATAAGCAAAACAGCTTTGTAAAGTCTTTAAAAAGAAATGATGTACAAGGACTATAAATATAAAAAAGATCAAGCATGTTAGGTTGATCTTATGATGTAATAGATAGGCTTGTCTGATCGTCGAGCACTGCACTAGAAATCGTAGTTTGCCAGGAGAGTCAAGAAGAACTTGAGAGCTGTCGAGGCAGAATCGTAGTTTGCAAGATAGTAGATCTCGGAGTTCGTAGACTGCCAAGAGAGACGAGGAAGGATCGTAGTGTGTTGAGTAGAACTTCCTCGGAGCCGAAGTCTACTGAGGAAGTCATATTCAGAATCGTCAGAGAGTCACCGCCTCTGGAGCCGACCAACATCCGCCGAAGCTAAGTCGAACGTAGACTACACTCGAGTTGTAGAGTCATCGATCTGCAGAAGCCAAGTCAAGGATCGTAGACTACACTCTGAGTCGTAGAGTCTATTGATTACATGCAGAGATCATAGTCGAGCAAGATCAGATGAAGACAACAAGCACAAAACAAAAATCGTAAAGTGTGAAGATCTGATCTAGGAGTCGTAGTGTCTGCACAACCGAAGCTGAATCGTAAAGTGCAGAACTACGACCTCAACAGATGTGCTCACAATGCTTAGGCAGAATCGTAGAGCAAATATGATTCTCAACTAATGAGCACTCCCAGAATATCCAAAGGAATGAAGCCTCTGGTCGACACTGCAATGTTACATCCAAGGAAACCAGAGAGCACTAAACGAATGACATGCAAGCTAACAGAAGATCTAAGCACCAACCCAATCAGCATCAAGATTGAGTTGCGAAGCCATTCGAGGTGAAGTCTTCCACAAGGAGATCAGAATAAGACTTCAGTAACTGACTAAGGAAAGTCAGCAAGTGCAGCAGCTGTCAAGCAGACAGAAGACAATGATCTTGGATTCAACCAGGATCGTAGTGTTTGCCAAACAATGAAAAAAATGATGAAGTGCATATAGAGATATTGGACAACTTTTGAAGAAAAAGGCTAAAGTGATTAAGCATTGGGTCAGTCCATTGATGATCAGTGAACGGGAGATCACAAGGAGAAAGCGAGCTGGACACGCCACAAATCTGAAGTATCTTACTATTCAGAGGGGGCCAGAACAAGAAAGTCAAGTCATCAGTATCTGAGAACTGTTGAGGCAAACAGAAGTGTTGAAGTACTGCACAAGAGAAGGAAGAGGTGTTCCATATTAAAGATCCAATCAACACTCTTCGAGAACGTAGTGTTGTCTCTACCAATCAACATGACACTACGATCAGGTCCTCGAAGGCATGCATCAGAATCGTAGAGTTCGAAGAACTGAAGACTGAAGCATTGGCAACGATTCAATCTGAAGGGTAATATGCGGACAAGAGCTTATTGAGAGCATTGATGCAAAAGGAAAACCTCTGATCGAGAAATCAGAAGGAGGAAATAAAGTCTTCGACCTGCCCAAGACATTAAAGTGACATCTTTGATGGGTAGGTGAAATAGTAGACTGTAATGTCAGAGAAAGTATGACTTGTCACATCAACAGTCTACCTCTGTCAACTCGAGATCTTTAAAGACATTTGAATAGCTTTCAACGGCTACTTTCCAACAAAAGGATTGGGAAGGAGTATAAATCTGCTAGAGCTTCAGAGATCGAAGGTTCTTTGGAGTTCTTAGAGTTTGGAGTGTGGTGACCTGTTTCTAAACCATGTAAAATAGTGAGTCCGAAGGCTCACTCTACGATCCACCAATAACACTCAGAGACATACAAAGGAAGAAGTAGAAATGAGAGTTCTACAATGTAGAAGTGAGAGTTCTACTACAAGAAGAGTGTTCTGAACTGCCGAGAGAAAGAAGAGCATCATGTCATCTTGGTGTCCATCATAGGAAGACTCTAAGTACCATAGAGAAGAGCTCAGAGTCATCTTAGCAAGTCCATCATGAGAAGACATTAAGTATCAAGAAGGGAGATCACAAACGTCATCATGGTGGCAAGCATGAGAAAGTTTCTAAGTACTTAGTAGAAGAGCTTACAGTCATCTTAGAAACCTATCATGTGTAGCCATCATATATCAAGAGGACTGATCTTCAAGGCATTCATCAAGGCATTCACAAACGGCCATAATGTTTGATCCGAAAAGAGTTACGAGGCCTGCCACCAATCAAATCGAAGATATCGATGAGAGCTACAACATTCATTCTTTAAGAGTTTAGAAATAACGTACGGATGAAGGTCGAAAGTGGGATGGAAGTGACTGCTATGGAAATGGCCACCCAAAACAGTGACGTTCGACGCCCGTTGATACAAATGTCATAACTCTTGCATCCAAACTCCGATTGGAATGATTCAAGATGTTCCAGAAAGCTACGAACAAGCTCTACAATGTAATCCAAGTTCCAAGCCAAGAACATGAAATGAACATGAAAGCCCAAACGATGTCCGGATTATTTTTCTTTGCGATTTCATACCAATTCTTTGTGATTTCAACTCCCAAGCATATAATCTACAAAACGAACACAAAATGCATAAAAAGTAACTAAGAAACATGAGATTAAGCAACTAATTCAAGTAACAGATAACGAATAAGTAGGTATAAAACCTACTTATCAATGAGTTGCACTAAAGACCATATTTATAATGAACCAAATCAAGTGAGGGCAAAAGGATGTGGCAAAAGACTTAAAGGAGGGAAAGAAAGGGCATTAGAGAAGGCAAAGAACTCAAACGCTAGACGTTGTCATGGTTGTGGAAAAGTTGGACAATCACATGACAAAAGAAATTGTCCAATGGTTGCACATCGGTAAGTAATATTCAAGTAATAGTAAACATTTTTTTCCATCTCAATCTTTAAGTGACGAGTGTTATTTTGGCTTTATGTAGAGATTCTCCCGACAATGAAGGTCCAACAACATTTTCAAGTTCAGAGGATGATAGTCATACTTCCAAAGGTTTGATCATTTCTTTTATTCAATATTATGAGTTACATATCCATAGATCTAATATACATATATTTTATTTTATTTTCAGGTTCAGAGATGCTTGCTACTGTTGGCTTCTGCTAATTTGGATGTTAGTTGCTACTTTTTTGTTTACTACTATTTTGGTTTACTACTGTTTTCGTACTTGTGTTAGATAGTGTCGTAATTAGTACTTGTGTATTTCTTATATATTTAGTACTTGCCACCCAAGTGGCCTTGAAGTTTAGTATCTAAGATTTGGTGATGACTCATGGGAAGTGCAACACATTTGTTGAAAGGCTTGCTTATTAGCACATTGATAGTGGACTTATAATTACTTTGAGAAATGATAATACAATATTTGAGGGCGTGTAACTAGTGGTGGTAACAGTGTTTTTTGATGCTTTAAAAGTGATAACTAAATTTTATTTTCTTGAATTAAATGGTCTATTGTTTGTATAATTGTATTTCCTTCATGAAAGGCAATATATTGATTTAAAGTAAGGTACTTGTTTAGCTTTTTGAGTGTACTACTCTTAGATAATCCAACTTTTTATGAAATAAGTGGATTCTGAATGTTAGATAATCCAAACTTTAAGATAAAGTTTTCAATCAAGTAAAATAACAGCATGAGTTGTCATCAATTTTGAGGAAATTACATAAGTCAGTTTTTCGGCAAAGAGGAGCTGTCTTTATACAAATCCATATAGGCTTCTGAGAAACTAATATTATGCTTCGTGAGATGCGAGAGCAGAGATTTTACAAGAAGAAAATCAAAGCACATCCTAAAGCTTCCCGACAATTTCGCGTACAACTTTTCCTTTCTTAGTATCTCTAACGTCAAACGTAAATGTTCCACGTGTTCTTCTTGTGTTTTGGAATACACCAGAATGTCGTCGATAAATACCACAACAAACTTGTCCAAGAATGGTTTAAACACCATGTTCGTCAAATCCATGAATGCAGCAGGGGCATTGGTTAATCCAAAAGACATCATCAGAAACTCGTAGTGTCCATATCGAGTTCTGAATGTCGTTCGAGGTATATCCTCCTTCCTTACATTCAATTGGTGATACCCACTCCTCAAATCTATCTATGAGAAGTATTTAGCACCCTTCAACTGATCAAACAAGTCATCTATTCTTGGCAATGGGTATTTATTCTTAATAGTGACTTTGTTTAATTCTCTATAATCAATGCAGAGACGCATTGATCCATCCTTCTTCTTTACGAATAAAATTGGCGCTCCCCACGATGATATACTTCTTGTCTAGCAACTCTTGCAATTGCACCATTAGTTCTTTCATCTCTACCAAAACCATTCTGCACGGGGCCTTTGATATCGGTGTAGTTCCTGGCGCTAATTCGATTACGAACTCAATTTCTCTGTCAGGCGGAAGTCCTGGCAAATCCTCTGGAAACACATCCTCAAATTCCCTCACCACTAGTATCTCTTCTAGTTTCACACCCTTCTTCTGAGTATCGACTATGTAAGCTAAATAGCCCACACAGCCTTGACTCAACAATTTCTTGGCCTACATAATCGTCAGACATTTCATTCGTCTAGGCGACTTGCTACCATAAAATACTACCTTTGAGGGGGTCATAAGGTTTACACACTTCTTTTGGCAATCAATTACCGCTCCATATTTGAACAACCAATTCATTCACAAAATAACATCAAATTCTCCAAGTCTAATTGGAATTAAATCTACCATCATGATATTCCCCTTAATGTTCACCCTACAGTTCTTGTATACGAATCTAACAGGGACTACCTCCTTATTCGCAATTTCTATGTTCAAAGGGAAATTCAGTTCTTCTTTAGGCAATTCTAACCTCTTAGCAAATTCATCAGAGATAAACGAGCAAGTAGCACCCGAATCAAATAATACATAAGCATTTATATCATTGATTGGGATAATACCTGACACCACATCTTTTGATTGCACAACATCTTGCATAGTCATGTTGAAGGTTCTGGCTGTGGGTTTGTTTGATGCTATTGGTCCAGCAATGGCCCATGTACCTCCACTGCTACCTCCATTGCTTCTGGTTGTCTCTCTAGTCTTCTTCTTAGGGCATTCACGAGCAAAGTAATCCTTGGATCCGCACGTGAAGCAAACATTCTTCTTAGGTTGAGTGCAATTTGGGGCGATGTGACCCTCCTTGCCACAATTAAAGCATACACGTTTCCCCATCAAGCACACACCCTTGTGAAACTTCCCACATGTAACACATGCTTCAAACTTCTTATTTTACTGGTTACCCTGATGATTTCCAACACCCACGTTCCCATTCCACTTCCTCTTCAAATTGTTGTTATCGTTTCCACTACTACCACCTCCATTCTTGATCTCCACTTCATTCTTCTTCTTTTTCTGTTCCTGATTGAATTTTGTCATTGCTTCACCTCCACCTTTAGCGAGTATTGCCTTCTCCATCACTGCGGCGAAAGTCTTCAACTGGAACAGGGAGACCCTACTGTACAACTAGGGCTTCAGTTCCTGCTCAAACCTCTTCGCCTTGCGTTTGTCCGTGCTGACTTGATATGGCGCAAACCTCGCCAACTCATTGAATTTAGTGGCATACTCAGACCCAGTCATCGTTCCCTGCTTTAGTTCTAAAAACTGAACCTCCAGATGAATCTTCGAACTTTCTGGGAAATAGGTCTCAAAGAATATCTCCTTAAACCTATCCAAGGTCATCATCCCTGGTCCTTCTCGAGTTTTATTGGCCTGCCACCAATAACTAGCCTCTGCTTTCAACATGACTGTTGCAAAAGTAGTCTTCTGGTCATCCCCTACCCTAGCAACATCGAACACCTTTTCTATCTCCATAATCCAGGTATGTGCCTCGACTGGATTCATGGACCCGCAAAATTCAGGTGGTCCAACCGCCTTGAACTCCTTAAACGTTGTTCCTTAATTCTGTGGTTGATTCTGCAACGCTTTTGTCAGTAGCATCACTAGTTGTTGAACGGGGTTACCATCAACATTGTCGTTATTGGTTCCTTCAATGGTTCTCTGTCGTGGTGGTTGACGTCTGGGAGGCATTTTCGGTTAAAAATACATTCATTAGATTATTATTCAATTCTTTTAAGAAATTTCTACTTAACTTGCCTCCAAAAAGAAATAACCACATAACACGTAACACTTTGAATAAAGTAATAACTTTTATTTATTCACAATCTCTTTGAAAATATAAACAATAGCATCACTGCTATTTATATAATCTTCCTAAACTACAAAAGTATCAGGAGAACATTATCATCATAATACCATAGGTTTCATAATACTTGGGATTTACAAATTTATTTATCATTTTATTCATCGCATAACAACTACGATGTTCTATTAAGATACCGCTTAGCCTTACTACGTTCCTCCTCCATGATCTGTAACATTGTTCTGCGATCTAATACGTATGATGGCAGCGTCTCGAACTGAATAGGATATCCCATGACCCGATCTTGTGCTCGATTAATCGTGGTGTTAAATACTTTATCCATCTCTTCCATCTTCATCCTCTCTGACTGCACGTCTCTCACTGCTATTTTGGTTCGTTGAAAAGCTTCCTCGTAGGCACCTTCAGCTCTTTCCCTCTTAGTAGCTTCTTCTCTCAGCTTGTTCTTCAGCTCAGCGACCACTTTGATCAGTTGTTCTTTTTCTCCTTTAGTCTATACTAGTTTCTCTTCGACATTTGTCAGTCGTTCCTCACGATCCTGGATCTCGCCGTCTTTTTGTGTCATTGCGGTCTGTTGTTCAGCTACTATCTCCTGCAATTCCTCAGCTGTATCCTGAAGTTCCACGTTACGGTCACAGACTTCATCGTACATACGAGCAACCATTGAGGTTAATGGAGTCTCTTCCTCCTTTGGCAACTCAACGGGATCCTCCTCTTCCATCTCCATGTCATCATCCTCATCTTTAACTACTGTGACCAATGGGGCTGACTTCTGTGGCAGTAGTTGTTCCCTAACAACCTGAATGTCGCGAGGCTCCTCCTCTATAGGCATCTGAGGTCCCTCCTCCCTAGCCTGACTGGATTCTCCGACATTAGTCATCCCGACAACAAAAATTTTAAGTTTTAATTATTAATCATTACTACTCGACACTCACAAGCACATAAGTTATAAACACATAAGAACATAAGTGTTTTATTACTTCTTCCTTAAAACTCGATAAGAGTTAATCACCACTATCTTTTCAAAGGTTACTTCCTAAGGCTTTTCTCCACCTAAGGTTCATAACCTAAGGCTTTGATACCAACTTGTGACGCCCCCAAATCCCGGTACTTCATTACCTCAAGATTTGGTGTTCACTTAATCAAAACATTCACATCTAACTACCCAATCACAATAAAAATTGAATAATAAACCTTCCCTTAAGGGATTACATTAATAAAAAAATCTCCAAGGTTATCTAACCTTTAAATACAATTCATTCAAATGTGGAAATTAAATAAATATTTCATTACATCAATCAAATTAAAGTCTGATAAAATATCAACATATTACAAGTCTTCAATACTTGTTCATCTTTCCTTTTCCCTTACTGGTGTTAGGTACATCGACCTTCTCATCTTTAGCTGTAATGGTTATATAAGCAAGAATGAGCAAACAAAGTTCACTTGAAATAATAATGGACAAACTTTACAACATTTGTCAAATAGGTTCAATAGAACTGAATGGTACATTCTATTAACATTTTAAAATATACAACTGAGGGCCTAATGACCACGAACCATGTCCACAGTTATAAGTAATCTTTCAACTTAAACTTTAACAGTCATAAGACTATAAGGACTCCACGTACTTAGGGGGATCAACCCTTCGTACAATGTATTGTGCACAAATATTTCAACGCTAAGCGTAAACCCCTAATAATAGGGTTGTTCATCTCAGTATTTAGAGTACAAGTCCGCACCAAAGTAAGTTTGGTTTGGATACATTTCAAGGTAATTTGGAATTCAACGAACATCAACTAAGGATTAGTTGAATAAAAAGGTAATACCTCTATGTTACGGAATAAACCATAACTGAATCAATATTGTATACTAAGTTCATGCTTTAGGAATAATCTAATAGCATAAAGATTGAATAATATACCATACCTTGCTTTGAACAACATTAAGCCAAGGTTAAATCTTAGAATTAAATATTAAACATGCATAATAAGTAATGACTTGAACGATAAACTTGTTCATCAGAATAAAGATACTTGCATGTTGACAATAACAAGTTTAGGTTTAGAAAAACATGCACAACATAACAATAGAACTAGCTCAACGAAAGTGTTGAGTTAGGAAGACTTGCATAATTGTAATCGAACTAGAAATAATAACTTGTTCAATGAAACAAGTTAAAAACAAGGATAACTTAATCAATATAATCAAGATAAGGTAAGTAAACTTGCACAACAAAAATAAACTTGCACAACGAAGTTTTTAGGGTTAGAAGAACTTGCTCAAAGAGAGTTTAGATACTTGCACAATTATAAAAGTAGAGTTAGGGAACTTGCCTCATGCGTAGGTTAAGCAATCACTAGTCACGTTCACCACAAGTCCTACATAAACCATATGTATTGACAATACACAATAGTTACACTAATATTAGTTTCATATAGCTCACTAACAACATCACATCTTTTCATGAACATCACTATTTAGCTTTATTACAACTACTTAAGTGATCAAGTCATTGCACCACATACACATTAACAACTTGATACAACATCCTATTACATGTCCAACATGTTACCATTAGGTTATACTAATACACAAAGGATTGCACTTGCATCCGCGCATCCCGACGACCTCCGATGGCCTCCAAATACATAACAGTCCTAAAGATAGCCATTTTGACCCTTAATAACGATTTCAAATTGAAACACTTAAAGAATAAAAATTATAGGCCTATTCGTCGTCGTTCCGAATCATCTTGAATTTCATCAATCGGAGTTCGTATGAAAACGTTATGCTTGTTTTAATAAACTATGTCCGGTCAGTTTTTTTTCCCAAAATTTTGTCTTGACATAATACCCCCCCGCGGGGGCGGTGGTTTTTACACTAGGGGGGCCTGCCGGGGCAGGTATCTCTACTACGACTTTGCGATTTCAGCTCTAGAACACTACGGAAAGCCAAATTAGGCCTTCAAGCTCCTTCGTAAACAACCATACCAACCTACCCAATGTGTAATAGGTTTATAGAAACATAATCTAATGTTTTCTAACGCGTTTCTAGCCATCTAAACAACATAAACATCCAAATTACAACTTTTAATTTTCACTATTTTTGCTAAATCTTCACTTTTTGAAAGTTTCAGTGGAAAATCATCACTATGATTTTGTTTTCAACCAAAACAGTTAATTCAACATACTATGCTTATGTTTATTCATCCTCTTTCAAATTCAATAGTCAGTTTATAAATTAAACAACTAATTAGACCTTAATTTTTACTTTAAACTAAGCCATATTCATATATTTTCATATAAACACTCTGTAATATTGTTTTCTTCACAAAATACATACACACATGAATTAGTTTATCTATACTAGTATATAACTTATGAAAACAACCTTTTAACAAACAATTATCATATAAAGCTATATACACAAGAAATTCATCTTTACAAAAACTTTACAGAGAACTTTTGGAGAAGAAGATACCCATAGCTTTTAGAAAATATAGGAGCAAGATGATACCTTAATTTACAAGAAGATGATGGCTGTTCTCAAGCTTCTTCTCTTTATCAAAACCTTCTTTCTCTCAACTTTTCTCTGTATTCTTCTTCTTCTTCTTCTTCTTCTTCTTCTTCTTCTCCTCTTTCTTTTTCTGAGTCTTTCTCCTAACTCCATTCTAATTCACGTACTAACCAAATAGATATGACGTATAATAGTAATAATATAGATATTAAGTATAAGATTTTAACTGACATCAATTATAAATTATTTGAAAATCAAAAGCCATAAGGCTTGTTTGGCTAGCTAACTAAAAATAACACATTAACTCTTACACATTGTTTGGTAAATTTAATTAAAATAAATGGATTAATCCTTATACCTTGTTTGATAAAATACTATTAGATTAAAGACTTAATATGCATTAAGGCTTGTTTGGCCAAAACTAAATTAAACTCCTTTAATTTATTTTAAGAACTCCTTTGAAGCAAGGTTCTTTGTCACACTTCTATTTAATTAAATTTTAATAATTAATTTAATAAATTCTAATACTAATCTATTAAATTACTTTAACACATAAATCATTACCATATAATTATAATTTCCTTTATAATTATAATTTTATTTAACCAACTAACACCTTATTTTAATTACAAATTCCAATTAAAATATTATAATTCATTTCATCATTATAACTCTCTAACTTAATTATTAAATTAAATTAGTATATAATCTCATAACAATTAATTTTCTTAACTCCTTAATTATTTACTTCACAAATAATTAATTAACTCAAATCAAATCAAATTGAACAATTATTTAATCAACAATAAACATATCCATTAAATATTTATATAATTCAATAAATATTTAATATTATAATTTAAAATTCTAGTATGTTACAACTGCTTTCAGAACTCGGTACGGGCATTATGAATTCCTAGTCATGTCTTTTAGATTGACTAATGCTCCTACTGCCTTTATGGATATGATGAACCGATTATTCAATGAATATTTGGATCATTTTGTGGTTGTCTTTATTGTTGACATCCTTATATACTCCAAAAGTTGGGAAGATCATGAGCAACACTTGAGGCTGATACTCTAAAAGCTTCGTGAAAACAAGCTATATGCCAAGTTTAAGAAATATGAGTTCTGGCTTGAGGAAGTAGCATTACTTGGGCACGTGATATCGAATCACGAAATATCTGTTGACCCAGCGAAGATTGAAGCAATACAAAGCTGGGAGCAACCTACGTTAGTAACCGAAGTACGTAGCTTTCTAGGCTTAGCTGGTTATTATCCGAGATTTGTGAAAGAATTTTCTCGAATCTCTACTCCATTAACTCAGCTGACTAGAAAAGATACAAAATTCGGTTGGAGCGAGGAATGTGAGAAGGGTTTTCAAGAACTCAAGACGAGACTCATTTCAACACCTATTCTGATAATACCATCTGGTTCGGAGGGATTTGTCATCTACAACAATGCTTAGGCAGAGGGTTAGGATGTGTTCTCATGCAACATGGGAAAATCATAGCCTATACCTCACGACAACTCAAAGAATATGAGAGGAATTATCCTACTCATGATCTAGAGTTGGCAGCTGTCGTTTTTGCACTTAAAATCTGGAAGCATTACCTGTATATGGAGAAAGTGGAGATCTATACGGATCATAAAAGCCTCAAATATTTCTTCACCCAAAAAGAACTCAACATGCGGCAAAGACGTTGGCTCGAGCTGTTGAAAGATTACGATCATACCATTCAATACCATCTTGGAAAAGTTAACGTAGCAACTGACGGGTTGAGTAGAAGATCATATGCGGGTACGAGTGCGATATTATAAACGCAAAGGCCCATTTTGTATGACTTGCAAAGGATGTAGATAGAGTTAAAAACTCCAAGGACCCACGTGATGATGGAAAATATATGAGTAGAACCGACTTTAATCGATAAAGTTAAACCTGCTCAAGCTACAGACCTGGAGCTGATGCGTATGAGGAAGAAAGTACAAGAAGGTGTTATTCCGGAAGCAAGGATCAATGAAGAAATAATACTTCAAGTCAACTCCAGACTTTGTGTTCCTAAAGACCCTGATTTAAAGTATAAAATCATGATGGAGGCACATAACACACCATTTTCAATCCATCCTGGGAGTACCAAAATGTATCGTGATCTTCGACATACATTTTGGTGGAGCAATATGAAAAGAGAGATCGCGGAGTTTATCTCAAGGTGTTTAACTTATTAACGTATCAAGGCAGAACATCAAGTGCCAAAAGGTCCATTGCAACCACTTAAAATTCCAAAATGGAAGTGGGAGCACATTACCATGGATTTTGTTACTGGTCTTCCCAAGGTTTCTCAAGGCATAAATACAATTTGGGTCATTTTTGATAGATTGACCAAGTCTGCTCATTTCTTACCTATACGAGAAACTTATACACTTGAACGTCTTGCTCGTATATACATAAATGAGATTGTAAGACTGCATAATATGCCATTATCCGTAGTTTCTGATCGAGACCCAAGATTCACTTCACGGTTTTGGGTTAGTTTACAGAAAGCTATGGGCACGGATTTGTGATTCAGTTCGACATATCATCCTTAGACGGACGAGCAGTCGGAGAGGACTATTCAACCTCTTGAAGATTTATTAAGACTTTGTGCCCTAAACTTCAAGGGAAGTTAGGACAAGTTCTTACCATTAATAGAATTCTTGTACAACAATAGTTATCAAGCAAGTATCGGCATGGTTCCATTCGAGGCGTTGTATGGACGCAAGTGTCGTTCTCCAGTATGTTGGGACGAGGTGGGTGAAGCAACATTGTTGGGACTGAAATTGGTACGCATAACTACGAAAAAGATTCAAATTATCTGGCAACGTATAAAAACCACGTAAGATCGACAAAAGAGTTATGCTAATCTTCATCGAAGAGACGTGGATTTCAATGTTGGAGAGCATGCCTTGTTACGTTTTTCTCCATGCAAAGGAATTACAAGATTTAGAAAGAGAGGAAAGCTCAATCCTTGACTCATTGGCCCATTTGAAATCCTCACTCGAGTAGGAACGGTGTCATATAGACTCTCCTTACCGCCAAGTATGTCTCGTGTTCATAACGTTTTTCACATATCTATGTTACGTAAATATGTGGAAGACCCGAACAACATTATTGAGTAAGAACCATATGAGATAGCAGAAGATTTAACGTATGAAGAGGTACCTATTAAAATCTTGGATAAGAAGTAACATATTCTACGCTCCAAGGTTATACCTCAAGTCAAAGTTATGTGGAGAAACTACGATGTTGAGGAAATGACCTAGGAGTTAGAATTTGAAATGAAATCAAGATATCCTCACCTATTCGGCATACCAGGCACGTACACCAATTTTGAGGATGAAATTTCATAAAAAGGGGAGGTTGTAAGACCCTAACTTTTATGAATAAAGATTAATTTTTCTCAAAATATATTTTGAATATTAAGGTGTGAATTTGTTATAATGTTATAGTTGTGGGTAAGATTTATAAATTTTGCAACGTAAGCAAGTTGTCATAAAATATTCGATTGGTCGGAGAATATTCATTTTAACAGGGAATATTCGTACGACGGTACAATCATTAGTGAACCCCACAATAGAATTATTGTCGGAGTTAGAAAACGACAAAAATATCTTTTTATAAAAATAACGGCGAAAGTTTTACTGTTAACTGTTGAAATATCAGGTGTTAAAAGTACAGTAATACGCGTGGTTGCATAGTAGCACATGGTATTGATTATTGATGCTTACGTGATAAGTCACTCAGTTATACTCAATTATTACTACAATAATCGCTGCATAATATCTCACGTTATTGATTCAATTATTGTCACAATATTTTATATTATTAAATCAATAATTGAGATGACAAATTATTCATATTATTATTTGCATTATTGACAATGTCTAGAAAGTTCTGTCAAGGAAAGGGGTTTGGTCACCTAATTGCGCGCTAATAGGGAGAAATCCTTATCGGAAAGCCCCTTCTTTTCCTTGGAATGATCTAGTTGTTAATATTGCAAGTTATATTATTATTGAATAAATGTTGTTAAAAAAAGTTAGGGGATTTTTATAAAGTATTTATTGTAAATTTTGCTTATTATTTGGAACCCCTACTTACCCATTTTTCAAAACCGTCGGTAGAAAGTTATCTCAAATATATATATATATATATATGTTTGTCATAGATTGGTTTTTTTTTTTTTTTTTTGGGGTTACAAAGTCATGGGAGGGAGTGTATTATTATTATTATTATTATTATTATTATTATTATTATTATTATTATTATTATTATTATTATAAGTTCTGATTTTATGAAAAATAGAATATATTATATTTTACTATGCATAGTGTTTGCATAGTGACTGCATAGTAAATCAGAAAAAAAAATTCAGCCAAATGTTGCAACGCCCATGATTGTCATAGTGCAGTCCGTGAATAAAATTTCTAAATAGTATCCTTCCATTCTCCTATAAATAGGATGCTAAGTTTAGAATTAAAAATCACACCAGAATCAGAGAATTCTTCTTCTATAATATTGAGCGTATTTCTTTCGAGTTTTAGGAAGCTTTGAGTGTAGAAAATAGTTCAAGTTTTCTTCAAGAATATCCCCGCTATACCAGTCAGAATACTCTCCTTTTTAAGGTAAGAGATATTATTTTTGTTCAGTATTCGTAAGAAATAATATTTTCTTTCAAACTCTGTAGTTTGTAAGTAATATTAATTCGTTTCAGATTCCGAATTCAACACTCATTTTGTTAAAATATGGCTTCTATACTCCATGAAATTATTAGAATATCCTTAAAATTTGTGCTTCATCTAGTATCTTTTCACGAAAATATTATTCTGAACATTCTTGATAATTTTTAATCATTTCATATTGGAGTACTATTCACGGGGTACTATTCATGAAGTACTATTCACGGGATACTATTCACTAGGGTACTATTCACTTGGGGTACTATTCACGATAAAAAATGTTTCGTTTTCCATCCAAATCATTTTTGATACAATATTATTCTTGAATTATACTCCACAAAGCAGAATCATGTTGAAAATTTGGACATTATTGAATTTTGGATAAATTAAATTATAAAATCTTTAAAATTTATCATTGCTCTCATTTAATTGAATTCTTATATCATTGTCATCATCCTCATGCTTATATTGTGATGGAAGTCATCTTTGGCCCGTAGTGCATAAATGGACTTTTGATTTGTATGATTATGAGCAGGGATTATTCGGTATAATCATGACCTGTAATGTTACAAATGATGTGGTAAAAGTTCTTATTGGGCCGTAGTGCATTGATGGACAGTTGTTGGCATGATCATGACCATTGGTGACAACACGAATATTCTTGGCTCGTAGTATATGGATAATTCGTGGATGTGCTACTAATGAATATCCTTGGCCCGTAGTGCATGGATAATTCAGTGATGTGGATTATTTATTCAGCTGAGTCTCAGCTATAAAATTGATGATAAACTTTTTAAATCATAGAAGATAGTAGATATCATTCTCTACTTGACTCTTCTAATGAATTTCTTGTTCCGCTGCAGCTAAACTTGTTGCTTATTATATTCTATCAGTTTAACACTGTTGAAGGATAACGATAATTTATTCTGCATTATCTTAGTCATAATATTTTTTACTAGGCTAGTTGAGCTCACTCTTTTTCTTTTATTGTTCTCTTCAGGAAATGAGAATATAGCCGGGACTAGTCGGTGAATGGAGTGACGGTCCGAGATGGTGGCTATAGTAGTCCTCATTATTTTATAAAATAGTGTGATAATAATTGTAATATGGACTCCATTTGAGTTTGGATATTGTCTAGAAGACAATATTCGTATTAAAACTCTCAGCTATGTTTTGTCGTAGTTTACACGACAGTTGTATAATTAAATTTGTATTTGTATTATGTACCATGTATTTGGCGACTCAGAATGGGTGATGTATACCTATTTTGGGGGCGCCACAAGACGACATTTAATTTA
The DNA here is from genome assembly GCA_020205615.1 of Panax quinquefolius. Taxonomy (NCBI): domain Eukaryota; kingdom Viridiplantae; phylum Streptophyta; class Magnoliopsida; order Apiales; family Araliaceae; genus Panax; species Panax quinquefolius. Next base: position 111,169,213 of record CM035167.1, read on the forward strand.
ACTTCTATTTATAAAGCTTATGTAATAGACTTGACTATGATTATGTTTTAAATTCTTCGCTGATGATTGTAATAATAAAGGTTAGATAACCTGTGATTTATCTTGAGATTTTGTAACCCTTTAATGGGAGATTTATTGTTTAAACTTTTTAGTATAATTATATCATTTGTTTATGAGTAGTTAGTTATGATTTAATTGGATAGTGAACACCAAATCTGTGGGATTGAAGTACCCAGATTTGGGGGTGTCACAAGTTGGTATCAGAGCTTTAGGTTATGAACCTTAGGTGGTGGGGAAACCTTAGGCTATAACCTTCTAGGAGATTGAAAACATAAAGGTGATAAACTCTCATCGAGTTCTAAGGAATGAATTAAGGAAATTCATTGAAGATAAAATGATAAAAGACTTAAGTGCTTATGTGTTAACTGTTAGAGTTTATGCCCTAGAGGCCAATTATTTGATATAATTGCTTAACGTTTTGATATTATATTTGATTGAATAAATGAATGATTTTATTATGGTTTTATTTACCGCGTTATATAAATGTTAACATAATAAAAATCCTTAGAATATTGATATAAATTATATAGTTTCACGAATGTGACTTGAACATGAGATTATATAATTACAATTAGTATCATTGTTCTTAAATGTCCCTAGTCGAGTATCATTGTTGATGGGACAGCAATGATGCATTAAGACTAGTATGTGGATTGACTGATGACCAAATCTCATTGGTCATAAATATATGAGATATTAAGTCAATGCATAGGTATATGTTAAAGAATGATGTACTGGACAGACCCACCATGAGAATTCTATATGGAGCATTATGCGAAGTGTCATTAAAAATTCTCATAGTGACAATGATGTAATGGTCCTCCGACCTGAAATCACTATATTTCTACACTGGAATTTATGTACTTTGATATCATCAAATGTCACCTTTAATAGGGTGGACTGTAAAGGTGATTATTGGGTACATCATGAATCGTGTGAGGAATATGAGTGATCTAGATGGAATTTAACCATCCTATATATTAGGGGTGATATCCATAGGCCTCTTTATTGAGTAGAACTATGAAATGCATGACTATGCTCAAATAGTGATTTGTTTCATATAGTCTACTCATTGATCAAGAAAAACTCAGATTAAATTATGAAGAGTATGACACATTTCATTACTCGAGTTTAATCTAGGATATTAAGGTTAAAAGGATTAAATTACATTGAAACATTGGTCACGAAAAGGTTACATCGAATCATCGATCTTATTATTACTTGGGTAGCAGTGATGCATTACTATATACGCACTTTCGTTTATAATTTTATAATATTATTTTAAAATTATTGCCAATGTAATAATAACCTATAAGGTCACACACATAGAACGTAATTTAAAGGAATTAATTTAAATTTTAAGGATTTAAATATATTAATATGATTAATAGTATTTAAATCACAATTTAAATTAAAAGGATAATTTGTATATATGTATATTAATTAAGTAAGACTTCATTAAGATATATATATATATATATATATATATATAAATTCGGATTTTATGAAATTAGGTTTTGATTTGATTAATTCATTTTAACTACTATATATATGATATATAGCAGCTACTTAGGGTGATCATCATAATTGAAAAACCCTAGCCGCTCTTAGAGAGAGACTAGAGAGAAAATAGTTTCATAATCGTTCCTTTGGTGGCTAGTACCGCAAGTCCCTCTTATTGCAGAATCGTTCGACAGTTCGTGCGGCGTTTGTGTGGATTACGTAGAGACGTGGTTTTAATTGGATTGCATAAAGGATTTGAAGATATTTCAGAACTTTTTCATAATCGGTATAATATCTAAACCACTGAATTAATTTCAATTTCGCTTGGATCCTGTTTTGGGTTTCAGAATTGCTTTGATTATTTTTTAAATTTCCGCTGCATTTTTGTGCCGAAAGCCCCAACACTAACAACCTATGTGCTCGCGAGTATTATACATATCGAGTTGTGGGAGTTATTAAAACTTTGTTGTCAGAATGAATGATGAGGAGGATAGGGATTAAGAGCCCTGAGAAGTTCATACAATCTGAGTATGGTTGGTATTGGGAAAGCCATACCCGTTGATTTCTGTTGTAGAACTTGGGTATGAGCTTGAGTTTGATCGTGAAGATGAATTTGAGAAGGTAAATATGAAGTATGAGTAAGAGGAGTTAGGAAAACCATAGAGCACCAAGCCACGCTAGCATAAAAAGATGTTAGAACTCAAGACTTTACCGCACGACTTGCAGATATAGAGTAGAGATTATCTCAGTTAGAGTATTAAAGAGGATAGTTATTAATGAGATTGTACATGAATGACTTGGGAAAGGAGACAGCAAAGCTAACGAGAGCTGAAGACACGTGGGTGAAGGCTTCTAAACGCATATATCGTGTTGAAGACAAGTCAAAGAGGGCCAAGTATATGATGAAACTAAGAATTTAGTCTTCCACTTTCATGTGCAGGTTGAGGTGGTATGGGGTACACAATGGATCGTAGGACAATGATTCGTATCATGGAGCAAGAGATCAATAAAGCTGTACAATGTGGAATGTTCTTGTAGATTGCGAGAAAAACAATAAGATGATATATAAATCATGATGAAAATTAATAAGATGTAAATATTGGCTTTTGAAATAAATAGTGGGATATGATGAAGTAATCCTGGTATTTTATTATTACAAGATAAAGATATTAATAGCAGTGAGGATATTTTGTTATGTGTAATTTAATAAATGAATAAAATATTATTATTTATTAAGATGTATCATGTGTTGTTTAAAAGTGGTTGAGATAAGCTTGAAAAATTTATTGCGTGAATGAACGATGATCTAATAGTGGAAGTTTTAAACAATAAGATGACGCCTAGAAGAAGATAGCAGTGTCAACAGACCCCCGAGAAATATGCATACAATAATGAAGCTGACGCAAATCCAGTGCCGCAGTTGATGAATTTGTTGGTGGGAGCATTGGAAAATTAACTAAATTCTTGGCTGCATAGTCAAATCTCTATGTTTCAACCGATTTTGTTCACAACAGGGCTGGAAAGGACGATTGTCGTAGACAAGGAAGGTATTACGCTGACATACAATCAAGAGCAGAGGGAAAAGAAAGGTGAAATGGAGATAAGGCAGGAGGTAGCTGTAGGAGTAATGTTCAGAAAAGAACGTGGAACGAAAATTTCACTGCAGGAAATCAGCAAGGGAATGATAAGAAGAAAGTGGTAGAGTATAGCAACTGTGGAAAGAGACACGTGGGTGTTTGTTTGAAAGGAAATAGAGTGTGCTTTAATTGTTGCTTGCAGCGCCACATTGCACCAGAATGTCGAAGTCCGAGGAAGGGAGCCTGTTTCAAGTGTGGATCGAAGGAGCACTTAGCTCGAGGTTGCCCAAAGAAAGCGGTAGGAGAAACAAGTGAAAGCAAGGGAGACAACAGCTGTGGGAAGCTGGCTAGTATAGAGGTAGAGCCGCCGAATCGACCAACTGAATCTATATTCGACGTGATGCTGCAGGACGCAATACAAGGTACTATTCTGACCAATGATTTAAATGATTGTGTGTTATTGATTTGGGTGTTATTTGTTAATTTAAGTCTGATGAATTTGTTTAGAAATTAGATTCCATTCGGGAAGAGTTAGACTATTCCTTAAATATAGAAAGTGTGCATAGTGATTCCTTTTAAGTTGATGCGTAGAATTGTTGTATGGGTATTAAAGGCCACGTGAGGTCAATGGATTTATTTCCAATTTGATTTGGGAAACTCGGAGGTTGTTGAACCAGCAGGTGATAGGTTTTTGGCAAAGAAAGTGCGTAAACTTTTTGACTCTGAGGAAGTCAAAGGTAGTATTTTATTTTTGTAGTTGTAGGTCGCATGTACGGTAGAGTTATATATCAATGTGGTAATTCAAGAAGTTGATAAAAAAAAAATAGTGCGTGGGATACGCGAAGTTCAAGCTAGCCATTTCGTTAGCTAACTTGACGAGGAAATCAGTGAAATTTATATGGGTAGGAAATTATTAAGCAAATTTTCAAGAATTGAAGAAGAAGTTAGGTATGTCACATGTGTTGTCTTTACTAGATAATACAAGAAATTTTGTGTTGTACAGTGATGTCTCGCATAAAGGACTAGGCTGTGTGCTTATGCAAAATGGCAAAGTCATTGCGTATGCCTCACGATAATTTAAATATTATGAGAAGGGGTATTTGACTCATGATTCAGAGTTAGTAGTAGTAGTGGTTGCCCTGAGGATTTGGAGTATTATTTTTGGGAAGTAGTGTGAGATAAACGGACCATAAGTGTCTACAGTATATCTTCACACAGAAATATTTAAGCATGCGTTTGAAGTGATAGTTAAAGTTGATTAAGGATTGTGACTGCAAATCCTAAATGAATATGGTTGTCGACGTCTTAAGAAAAAGATAGGAGTTATTTTGTTAATTGCGCAAGATGGGTTCATAATAGAAATGGTTAAGTTATGGTGAGAGGTAAGAGATCCGAAGAAGTCAGGGGGGAAGCTGTTCAGATGGAAACCTGTACAACTTTGCTGGACAGAGTAAAGGAAGAGTAACTCCAAGATGAGGGTGTCAATTCAAGATAAATATTGAAGGGTGGCTGAATGTTGGAGGAAGAAACTAGGTTTCACCAGTATCAGGAATTGAAGATGAAGTATTGTGGGAAATGTTTTTTATATGTTGAATCAACTAGGGAGCACGAAAATATATTGCACCTTCGATAATACTTTTGGTGGAAAGATATGGTGATAGATTTCATGGTATGTCAAAGTTAGTATATTTCCTAGCGATCAATGAGCGAAGTTATATGTCAAAGAAATTGTTTCAAGGCATGATGTAACGGTATCAATCGTGTATGATAGAGATCCACGATTAACATTGAATTTCCAAAAAAAGTTATAAGAACGCATGGGGATGCAGTTGGAAGACATTTATTTTAGTTTAGTTCTTCTACAACAACATCTATCACTCAAAACATGGGTATGTTACCGTAAGAAGCGTTGTACGAAATACCAAGGTTGGTAGCTGCTCAAGACAAATAAAAGAAATAAGTTGATCAACACCGACAAAATCGCGAATTTGACGTGGAAAAATTCGTTTTCCTAAAATTTTCTCCCTGGAAGGGAAATATAAAATTTAGTAAAAAGAGAAAGCTGAAAACGAGGTTCTTAGTTTTCATGTACTGCGGAGAGAGGGATGAGATTGTTATGAGGTAGCCTCACCTCTACAGTTAGTGAGCATTCACAATGTTTTTCATATTTCGGTAATATGATCGAACAAGCCCGACTACAATCATGTGATCGAGTACGAACCGTTACAGTTGAAAAGGATTGATCCTATGATGAAATTCTTATCCAGATAGTTGACAGAAAAGAACAAGTTCTCAGGAATAAAGTGATACCTTTTGTTAAGGTAATTTGAAGGGACCACAATGCTGAAGAAGCTACGGGGAAACTCGAAAATAAGATGATGAAAAGTTATTCCGAGTTATTTGTTTAATCCATGTCTTCGATTCTGGGGACAGAATCCTTGTTAGGAGGGAAGAATGTGATGGATGAATTGTTTGAGTTGTGATTATGGGGATAGAATCCTTATAAGGAGGGAAGGATGTGACGATCCAAAATTTTTGTATGTAATTTAAAATATTTATTGAAATAAATAAATATTTAAGTTGATGTGTTTATTGTTAAATAAATATTTGTTTTATTTGATTATTTATTAGTTAAATAAATAATTAATGAGTTGTGGGGAATTAACTTAATTAAGTGCAATATATTAATTAAGTTGGTATTTAGTAATTTTGTAAGACCCCAACTTTTTATAAATAAAATCGAATTTCCTCTAATTATTATTGTGAATAATAAGGTGTTAATTTGATATAATACTCTGGTTCTGGGTGAAATATGCAAAATTTACAAAATAAGCAAGTGGTTATAAAATATTCATTGTTGTCGGGGAATATTCGTTTGGTCGTGGAATATTCTTGCTGTCGGAGAATATTTGTACGATGGCGCAACCATTTGTGGGCCCCATAACGAAAAACGGTTGGATGAAAAAAATGACAAGTTTGAGTTTTTATAAATAACGGCGTAATGGTTACCATTAACACTGTTGAAATACAGTGGTTAAAAATCTGATGTCTGGCGTGGTTGCAAGATAGCACGATATTATTGCTGATATTTTTGAATTATTGATTCTTACGTAAGAAGGCATTACTCAATAATTATTACAGTAATTACTGTTCAATATTTTATTTTAATAATTTAATAAATGCTACGTTGATATTTTATATTATTGTTGTTTCGATAATTGTCACTGCACAATATTTCTCATTATCAGATTAATAATTCATATTATTTGAATAATATTATTAGATAGCATTATTGGCAATGTCTAAGGAAGTTCAGTCTAAGAAAGGGGTTTGGTCACCTAATTGCGCGCCAGTAAGAAGAAATCCTTATCGGAAATCCCCCTTCTTTCCTAGAAACGACCTAGTTGTCATAATTGTGATTTTGTAATATTATTTGTGAATAATTAATTATTGATTTATATGATAAGGAAATATTTATTTTATGTAGATACAAATGAAGGAATTAATGCTGAGGTATTTTATCAGTATTTTGTCAAAATGGGGGTGTTTTATTATTATTTTGTCAGAATGGAGGTATTAAAAATCGTCTGTATATGGATTTCGGTCATTTTTAGTTTGGAATTTGGAAAAACTTAAGTCTACAAAGTTGTAGAGAATTTAATTTCCTATAGAATGGATATTAAATTTGTATTTTTTTTTTATAAAAGGGCTATTTATTATGAATTATTGATGTTTCGGAAATAAATGTTTTTATTAAAATTATGGTTGTGACCCACTTTTGTCCTTTGTTGATAAAATGTGCTGAATTAATTTTTTTAAAATGGAGGGCTGATTTTGGTTAGTGGTGTGCTGGAATAAGAATATTAATATTTTATTAATTTAGTCTGCTTTGGCATTCTGGCATTTTCCTATAAATAGGTGCTTATGTTAGAATTGAAAATCACAACAGAAACATAAGTTTTCTCTCTCTATATTATCGAGCGTATTTTTGTGAGTATTTAGATACTTTGAGAGTTGTTATTCAATGCAAGTTTCCTTCGGCATTACATCCAATATTCCAGTCAGAAGTACTGGTTTTTTGAGGTAAGGGATACTATTTTCTTCAATATCATTATGCCGAAATATTGATATAAATTTTATTATGAAATTTCTACCTTTTTGTGTCGGGGCTACTATTCACGTATACGAAACTATTCACGTATATGGCACTATTAACGAATACGACACTATTCACAAAAAAATGAAATTTTCTCTTCTTTGTCCAAGATGTCTATTATGGTTACTATCTTTGATTGTATCCATGTTTTGATCTTCATTCTTGAATTTTACTCCACTATGGTTTATTATGGAGCATTTTTGAACTTGGATAAACTGAAGTACGAATCCCTAATCTTTGTCCTTTTATCTCACTGGATTCGTTTCTTTAAAATATTTTTCATCATCCTCAGTCCTAAATGATGATATAACTATATATCTTTGGCCTATAGTGCAAAGATGAATGATTGCCTGATGAATATCTTTGGCTCGTAGTGCAAAGATGAACAGGTGTTGAGATGAACATGGCCAACTGGTGATACAAATGAATATCTTTTGTGATGCCCCCAAAATTAGGTATACATCACCCATCTTGAGTCGCTAGATACATGGTACAGAATTCAAATACAACATAATAATACAATTGTCGTGTACAATACGACAAAACATAAACTGTGAGTTTGAATACAAATATTGTCTACTAGAGAGTATACAAACTCAAAAGGAGTCCTCATTACAATTATTATCACACTATTTCACAGAATAGTGAGGACTACTAATGCACCATATAGGACGATCACTCCGTTCCCCGACTAGTAGTCGGCTACGTTTTCATTTCACGAAGAAAAAGTGAAAGAAATGGTGAGCTCAACTAGCCCGAAAGTAAGAAATATTATGACTAAGATAATGCAGAATAATTTATCATTAGCCTTCAACAGTTTTAAACTGATAAAATATAACAAACATCAAGTTTAACTGCAACGGAATAAGCAATCCATTAGAAGAGTCAGGTATAGAATAAAATCTATTATCTTCTATGATTTAAAAGGTTTTTCATGACTTTTATCATTGAGACTCAGCTTAATAAATAATCCACATCATCCCTGCACTACGGCCAAGGATATTCATTAGTATCACAACCACAAATTATCCATACACCACAGCCAAGGATATTCTTGTATTCATCAATGGTCATGATTATGCCAACAACTGTCCATCAATGCACTACGGGTCAATGAGGACTTTTTCCACATCATTTATAACATTACGGTCATGATTACACTGAATAAACATGAGGATGATGACAATGATATAAGAATTCAATAAAACAAGTTCAAGAATTAAGTTATTCAGGAACTAATAACGTCCAAATTGTCAACATGATACTGCTTTGTAGAGTAAAATTCAAGAATGCTCAGAAGAATATTTCCATGAAAAGATACTGAATGAAGCGCAAATATCAAGGATATTCCACTAATTTCATGGAGTATAGAAGTCAAAACTTTAACCAACTGAGTATAATAACGAATGGAATAACAAAAGAAATCACCATGCATGCGGTACTTCGCATAGATAGGTTATTCCACGAGAATAATAAATAACGAAACGAGTCGTCAGCAAAATTGCACCGGACGGGATGTTCCAACGAGAATAATACTGATTGAACCGGTCCGGCAGTAAACGCATGCAGACGGATATTCAACAGAATAATAATAAAAAGCGGAACCAGTCCGGCGTAAAATGCCTGTGACAAGATATTCCGACGAGAATAATAATAAAAGCGGAACCGGTCCTGCCAGTAAAACGCATGCGAGCAGGATATTCTAACAGAATAATAATAAAGACGGAATATTAGAATAATGTCATCAAGTATAGGGTAGTCTGCGTATACTGGTTATTCTAGCAGAATAATAAAGAATGGAATAACAAAAGTTCTCTTCATGAATACAAAAGAAATAATACCCCTTACGAGTACAACAAATAATATCCCTTACCGTAAAAGAAACTGAATATAAGAGTAGGGAAGGAGCATAATACTTTTCTATAGCTTCTCTATAATTTCTCTCTCTAGAGTTTTCAGTGAATTCGTAAGAAATAATGAAGGAATGAGCTTCTATTTATAGAAAAATGGTTTGCATAATAACTAACTCATTAACGGTCGAGATTGATTTACTTTATTCTGACGGTCCATATTTAAAGCAAAATTTTTTAAATAAAATATAACTTGAAATATTTACAAGTGCAGAAAATAAAGTAACTTACAAGTTTACTAGAGAAAGAACATTAGAAGAAGGGGGGTGGAGAAAGGCTAAACAGCGGTAGAGGCTAAAGATTCTTCAGAGAAGGAGCTCTGAGTCTTTCTAAGTCTGCCTTACCAAATGAATTCAATTTCCTTTTATAGAGCAAGGAAATGAACTGTTTACAATGTTACTATTACATTAACTGAAGTAAAAGTACAAGTTAAAAACATATTACATTTACTAAAGTAAAGTAAAAGTAAAAAAAGAATCGCTTTTGGTGGAAGCGGGCGTCTCTTTGACTAATAATGTGGTAGTGGGGTTAGATGCTCGATCGATTCTTTGCTTTCGGTGGAAAGCGAAGATCTTGATGACTAGGTCGATTTAAGGCGGTCTTTGGCTTCTAGGCGAGGCTAGTGATGGCGAGTCTAATATCTGGCAGGGCAGTCATTGATAACTAAGGGGATCGGGAGAAGGGATCTGGCGTCTTGAAGGTTGCCCGTGCCATAGGGATCACAATCATCTTCGTCTTCAAGATCTTGACTAGAATTTTCTCTCTACGGGTGAGAAGAAGGTTTGTCGACTCTTCATATAAGCTGGTCAAGTCTCATATATGAATGGCGTCTGCAAGACGCCTTAAGCGAGAGTTGGAGTAACTAGAAACATTAGTGACTTGATAGGGTTTGGAGGAACAATGATTTTTCCTTTGATTTATCAATTTGTTTTAGTGACTATTTCTTTGGAAGATGAATCGGCGAGGTAGTAGTAATGCTGGAGGAGTCGATAAAGGGTGGTGGCGAAAATTCTTTTTGAACTTGGCCAACGATTCTATCGACACCGAATTTGTCCCACCATTTAATATAAAAACGGCGAGAGACATGGACGATAGGGGAAATGACTGTAGGAGCCGTCCGGATACCGATGGACGACGGAGGCTGAAAAACAGAGACTTCCTGAGGAGACAAAATGACATATTGCCACTTAAGAATCCAAGGGATTTTATATTTAATACAGAATATAAGGAAGACTGGGATTTCCTCATATTTGGGATGATAATTACTATGAGTACTAAAATGATTAAGTTGAGCCAAGAGAGGCTCTGGAAGGATCGCATGATCCAAACCTATTCTTGTCCACCAAAGGGTGAACCACTTGGGGAATTGACTCTTAAACTTGTGGTCGAATTTCACAAACCACGAATGACTATGATCTTTATTTTGGTGAAGAAAAATCTAATACCAGGCTTCCATATAATCATAATAGCAGAAAGAGCTGGAATGATTAGAAAGAAACCTGAGGTCAGAAGGATGACTACCCCAATCTGAAAAATTGATAATTTGCTTAATGTACAACGAGTGATAAAGGAGTTTGGATTTATCATCGTTGGCATAGATGGGTTTAATAATGACTGACTCGGTTTCAATAAGGATATCCTTATAATACACAAGGGATTTATAAGGAGCCATAGGGAGGAAATGCCATCCGGTGGGAAAATCTTGACGTGACTAATTTGGTTGGGTCAACTTTGGGCTTCATTGATAACTCAATATGAAATAGATGTTGATCTTATTTAGTACAATACTCAGAAGCTGTATAACTGGGTTTTGATGAGGTTTCCCTCGATTGATTAGAAAAAATATCAAATGCTTCTGGTTGACTAGCTAGAACAGATGAATAGGGCTTGGGTACTGTACCAAGCACCTGAAATTTATTGTGGGTGATTTGACTAACTGGGTGAGGAACAACGGATCCCTTTAACTGATTGACTGAGCCAGGAGGGCTACCACGACCACGAGAAGAGGAACTTCCTCACACACTCATGTTGCTGCAATAGTACATGTGTTAATAAACTCACGTGTGAGAAAATCAGGAACTGAGTTGTTACTTCCTTTAATATATTCAATATCAAAATCAAAAATAATTAAAATAGCTTGACATCTAGCGAATGAATGCTTAGAGGCGACGCTCTCAATGTCCTTTTCAAGAATGAATTTTGCTGACTTGCAATCTATCCTAACTAGAAATTTCTGATTCAGTAAATCTCTCTAAAAAATTTTAACTCACAGGACAAGGGATAAAATTTCCTTTTTAATAGTACTGTATTTTAACTGTGTAGGGTTCCATCCGCCTGAATGGAAATGAACAATTTGTTCATCAGAAGTAGGAGTTAACTTTTGTTTGAGTATGCCACCGAATCCAACGTCAGAGGCATCAGATTCAACTATTTTGAAAGCTAAATCATTAGAGATGCCAAGGCAAGGCAAAACCTTAACATATTTTTTAACTTGTTGGACGATAGAAGTATGAATGTCAGTCCATGGAGGAGGATTACTTTGTAAGCGCTGAAAAAGAGGCTTACAAATCTTCCTGAGATTCTTGTAAAACTTGCCAATATAATTAAGCGAGCCAAGAAATCTCTGTAGCTGAGTTTTGTCGGTAATCTTATCTGGGAACCGGTCGGCAAATTGAATAGCTCTGTCAATTGGCCGCGTGAGTCCATGATAGAGGATTAATCTGAGAAACCTGACTTTATGCAGAAACAGACTACATTTGGAAGGTGAAAGAACAAGACCATTGGTTTTAACCATTTTGAAGAATGAATTCAAATGCTTAATAAGCTCTTGAATAGTCTTGGAGAATACAAGGATATCATCAATATAAACAATGGTAAAATGACTGAAAGGATTCAAAATATTGTTAAGAATATTCTGAAATTCACTAGGTGCATTTTTTAGTCCAAATGACTGAACATTCCATTCGTAGTGTCCGAACGGAGTGGTGAATGCTATTTTGTACCTATCATCGGGATGAATAACAACTTGCCAGACTCCAGACTTAAGGTCAAATTTACTAAAGATGGTGGAGACACTTAGCCTACCAAGGAGATCATCCTTATTGGGAAAAGGGTATCTAATCCATTCAAGTACTTTGTTTAATGGTTTGTAATTAATGACTAGATGAGGGACTCCTCTTTCTTTCTCAGCTTCGTTGTTAACATAGAAGGCTGGGCAAGACCATGGTGACTTACTATGTCTAATTAAACCTTTACTAAGAAGATCATTAATTTCCTTTTTACATAACTCCATCTGTTCATGACTTATTTGAATAGGCCTAGCTTTGGTGGGAATTAAATGTTCTTTAAATTCCTTAGCATAGGGTAATCTAACTGTGTGCTTCTTCCTATGCCAAAAAGCAATGGGAAAATCAGAACATAAATTTTTTATTAAATAATCTTTTAATTAACTTATCTTTTCTAAAACTATGTTAGTCTTAAGTTGTTCTTCAACTTGTTGATACCTAACTTCTTCTTTGAGGAAATTTAGGTGGGTAACTTTTATAGTTATCTTGATTTGATGATTTAGAAATTGATTCTTCTTGAATAAATTTTAAATCTCTCTTTCTTTTGGTTTGATTAGAATTTAAATGTAATTTTCTTTCCTAAATGCTCACAGCTTAAACTTTTATTACTAGTAGTAAATGGGTATAATAAATATATAAAAGGAAGACCTAAGATGATTTTATCTGTAAGGTTGCGAATTAAAACGAATGAGGTTCTAAAACACATGCTGTCTTGACAGATATGCACATTAGGTAATTTATATTTTATTTCCATTTGACTACTATTAGTTGAATTAAGTTTTTCACTAGTTTTTCTATAGTATCTAGTGGAGATAAGACCTTCTTGAATACAGTTCAAGTCTGCACTAGTATCAACCAAAGCAGGGAGCTGTACAGAGAAAGTTTTATCAATAACTAAATTAATAGAGATATACCATTTTTGGATGGTAATGTCTTTAATTCTCTTAAGGGAAAGACCTTGAATAAAAAGATCAGGTTCTTCCTTGGTACCTGACGATTCGGGTTCATCATGACTTTCATCACTAGAAGAGGAATCGTGTACTTGAAGATCTGATTTTTTATTATCAATCTCTTTTCTTAAATTAGAAATGTCTAATTTTAAGCCGAAATTTCTTTCTTGAGTTTGTTAACTTCTTGATTTAACTCAGGGAGGGTAATTTCTTTAACTGGGGACTTAAATCTTTCAAGTGTTTTATTAAGACTGAAAATGGGTTTTTCTTTGGCTCTAAGAACCTTATCAGTAACTTTCTTATCTTTAGTTAATAAATCTTTTATCTGATTCATATATTGAGTTTTTAATCCAGGGTCAGTAATTTTACTAATTAAATCGATTAACAAAGAGCTTTCTTCATCATCTTTGGTAATTACATTAATTCTTTTGCAACAGTTATTACTGCAATTTTTAGTACATATGGTGACTTCATTATCACTATTTGACTCATCACTACAGGTGTTATTACTAGAAGATTCTGGGATGTCTGAAACTTCTTCATTACTATTGTTATTTTCAATCCTCATTAATTCTAATAACTATTCAGTATCTTCGGCTGAGATGTTTAACTGAGCTAATTTTTGCTTAACCTTGCACTCACTTTTAAAGTGCCCTTTCTGCCCACAATTGTGACAGATAATTTTACTTTTATCAAATTTCTTTGATTTTTAGTTGATTTGTGTGTTGACTTAGGTTTCTTATAATAAGAATCTTGATTAGTCTTATTATTATCTTGATTATATTTCCTTTTACGACGTTTATGACTTTTATGTGACTCAATTTGTTTATGCTTATGCCGATGCTTTCTTCTAGAGAAAGCAACAAGTGGTAGACCATATTGTTCACAGAAGGTGCCTAACTCGTATTTAGCTTTATTTTTATCTTTACTAGCTTGCTTAGGTAATTTAAAGTCAATACACATTTTTAATCCTATTTTTTGAATATAACTTATGATATCACCGTAGGTTAAGTTATCATAATCAATATATCCTAAATTTTTACTTAATTCTTCTCTAACTTTATGTGCAAACAAAGAACGTAAACCATTAACGAACTTTTCTTTCCAAAATGGTTTATTGCTATCAGTGCGCATCATAACTCGTGAAGTAAAAACATCTTTGTACCACCTAAAATCACTTAGCGTGGGACAAGTAAGGTTACTAAGTTGATCATGAATTCTTTCAGTGATATTACTAGGAGTTCCAACAAAATGTTTAATAATGGTAAAAATTAAAGTATTAACTCCATCAGGCGGACCAATACCAGCATCTTCATCAAAGATGGGATTGTCGTCATCATCTTTCTGGATAGCATGAATAATAGATATTCTAATATCTTCCGTGAGATGTTTCTCCCACCAAGATCTGAGAATACCAGTAAATCCACTAGCTATTAATTCAACAATGTCTGGTTGGGACAGGTTGTTGAATTTAGTGATATAGCTATTAGCTACCATAGACATATGATTTAATTTATTAAGAACTTCTTGTTCACTAAATCCATCAATATTCCATTCATATATTTTATTGGATGAAACAGAAAATTGTTTATCTAGATTTCTCTCTTCGAACTGTAGATCAGGAGGAGTAGGTCTAGAGTACCAATTTACAGTAATACTTTGTGTTATTCTGATTAATTTGTTTAGCTGTTCATTTAGGTTTGAAATGGATGAGTGATTAGAGTGCACAGAGGAACTGTTGTTATCATCATCAGACTCCACTTGATTGATAATAGCAATAGTTCTACTTGGACCTGCTTCAGTTTTATGTTTTTTAAATAACTTATCAATAGACTGAACAAGTTCACTCTCTTCATTGGGTAATCCTAAATTATATCTATTTTCTGTTAATTTAATTAAAGGTTGTTCAATTTTTGAATCAGGTTTCTTAATAATATTCTCTTCAAATTTTTCTTCAATTCTATCTAGCTGTTTTCCTTAAGTTGCTAGATATTGATTACTAAAGTTTAATTGCTCAATTATTTTTTTTATCATCATTAGTTCCATCAGGGATTTTAAAAGGACTAGCAATAACTGAGGTATTTTTAACTGGAATTAGAACTGTTTCTAAAGGAGGATGACTAGACGAATTTTTGATTTGTCTTCTTTAATCCATTGAGTTTTATTAATAACATTACACTTACTTTGATATTGTTCATACCAATCGTAAAAAGTAACGTTAATTTCTTCATTTTTAATAAATCTTTTCAATCTATTAACTATTTTATCTCTTTCCTTTTCAACAGGGTGATTAGATCTAAATTGATGTCTTTTTTCTTTATTAGATTTTGAATTAAAATCTGTTACTAAATTTTTCCAATCTAAATTGAAATCTCTTTTAATGACTCTTAATTGATTGTTAATCGGGGCAATAAAATTAGATTGAGTGGGATACACAGAAGATGCCGGAGAAGAAGAGCCTTCATCTTCATTAGGATCATTATGGGCATAACACGGATGACTAACTTGTCCTTGATTAAGGATACCTTTAAGTTTGATATCTCTAACCAAAGGGTTACTAAGTACGTCAGTATCTCTTCTCGTGTGAATAACTGAAGGTGTTGAAGAGCTGGAAATATCTTCAATAATAACTGGAGTTCTAGTGCGTTCAAAACTAATTTTAACAGTTCCATCAGAAAATTGTTTGATATTATCTAAATTTATTAAGTTATTAATTACGGGCTGTTGTGGTAATTCATTTGGTAAAGTCCATTGACTAGGTAAAGTAATATCCTTCCAGAGAATTGTTCTAGGGATTTGGATATTAGCATCACTAGTTGAACTTTGAATTAAAATTGTTTGATCTTTAGGACTTTTATTAAGAGCATGAACATTCAAGTTTGACTTCATGGTCTTATAATAAATTCTGTAAATCAAAGCAATAGGCTGAGATCCTTCAAACATTTGAGTAATCACACCAGAAGTTTTAATATTTAATGTTAAAGCTTTTAATAAATTTTGATCACTGAGGCTAAGTGTGAAATCAGGAAAGCAATTGAAATAGAGAGGTCCATTATGCAGACTAGATTCCATAGCTCCAATCATACTGGGGTAATAATTAATTCAAAAATCTAGCGTCTCTAAGATAAAGCTAGATACATGAATTAATTCCTTTAATGTTAAGTGGTTTAACTGCAACTTGAACAAGACCTATATAAATAAAATTATAGCCCTTTTTCTGTGTTTTTTAATAACATCAGGAGATAAAAGACTACAGTTTTCATATTCTTTATTAATTACATAAATCTTTTCAACTGTTTTAACATTATAATCAGTTTTAAAATTATCTAAAAAGGTTGACTGATAAATTTCTCTAGGAGAAACTCTGGGTATGTTCCAATCATGGAGTACTTGACTTATGTTTTCATAACTATGTTCTTCTTGGTTGACGATGTCAGGGACAGGAGGCAAAGCTGACCTGTTACTAACTGAAGAGCTAGATCTGAATAATCTACTCATCTTAACAGTTTTCAAATTAAAATCTTATTCAAGGTTCATTCATGCATACCCCGTTTACCCTAAGTAGACTCATACCTATGTTCTATAACCCGACACTACTCACACCTTGGAGACTTACAAAGGTTAGACACAAACTAGGTGGACTATAGGTAAGTAAGGTGACTTTAGAACTCTGAGGAAGAAGATAATTTTGAAAAAGTATAGAGAAGTTTGATTAAAAAGATCTTACTAACTAGCTACTAACAATAACAACTTGTCTCTGATACCATTTGGGGCAGAAGAAGATGATTTTGAGAAGAACAAGAGAGCGCATACAAACACAATTAAATTACTAAATAAAAACAGTTTTATTAATCATAACTTGAAATATTTACAAGTGTAGAAAATAAAATAACTTACAAGTTTACTAGAGAAAGAACATTAGAAGAAGGGGGGGGGGGGTGGAGAAAGGCTAAACAGCGGTAGAGGCTAAAGATTCTTCAAAGAAGGAGCTCTGAGTCTTTCTAAGTCTGCCTTACCAAATGACTTCAATTTCCTTTTATAGAGCAAGGAAATGAACTGTTTACAATGTTACTATTACATTAACTGAAGTAAAAGTACAAGTTAAAAACATATTACATTTACTAAAGTAAAGTAAAAAGAAAAGAATCTGCTTTTGGTGGAAAAGCAGACGTCTCTTCGACTAAATCTTGGTAGTGGGGCGGATGCTGACCGATTCTTTGCTTTTGGTGGAAAAGCAAAAGATGCTGATGACTAGGTTTTGCTGGTGAGTCAAGCTAAGCGAAATTCACGGAGTAGGTGCCATTGATAACTCAGTTTGCTAAAGCGGTCTTTGGCTAACCGACTCTGGGGAGTGTCGTTGTTGATAACTAAAGGGATCAGGAGAAGGGATCCTAAGCGTCTTGAAGGTTGACCGTGCCATAGGGATCACAATCACCTTCGTCTTCAAGATCTTGACTAGAATTTTCTCCTCTTGACTAAGAAGAAGCTTTATCTGACTCTTCATATAACTGGTCAAGTCTCATATGAATGGCGTCTGCAAGACGTCTTAACTGAGAGTTGGAGTAACTAGAAACATTAGTGACTTCAATAAGGTCTGGAGGAACAACTAATTTTTCCTTTGATTTATCAGCTGTTTTAGTGACTATTTTACTGGAAGATGAATCGGCAGGGGCCGTAGTAACTAGAGGAGTCAATAAAGGAGTGGCCGGAAATTCTTTTTGAACTTGGCCAACGATTCTATCGACACCGAATTTGTCCCACCATTTAATATAAAAACGGCGAGAGACATGGACGATAGGGGAAATGATTGCAGGAGCCGTCCGGATACCGATGGACGACGGAGGCTGAAAAATAGAGACTTCCTGAGGAGACAAAATGACATATTGCCACTTAAGAATCCAAGGGATTTTATATTTCCTACAGAATATAAGGAAGACTGGGATTTCCTCATATTTGGGATGATAATTACTATGAGTACTAAAATGATTAAGTTGAGCCAAGAGAGGCTCTGAAAGGATCGCATGATCCAAACCTATTCTTGTCCACCAAAGGGTGAACCACTTGGGGAATTGACTCTTAAACTTGTGGTCGAATTGCACAAACCACGAATGACTGTGATCTTCATTTTGGTGAAGAAAAATCTTATACAAGGCTTCCATATAATCATAATAGCAGAAAGAGCTGGAATGATTAGAAAGAGACCAGAGGTTAGAAGGATGACTACCCCAATCGGAAAAATGGAGAATTTGCTTAATGTACAACGAGTGATAAAGGAGTTTGGATTTATCATCGTTGGCATAGATGGGTTTAATAAAGACTGACTTGGTTTCAATTAGGATATCCTTATAATACACAAGGGATTTATAAGGAGCCATGGGGAGGAAATGCCATCCAGTAGGAAAATACTGAGCAGCTAATTTGACTGGGTCATCTTTGGGCTTCATTGATAACTCAATATGAAATAGATGTTGATCATATTTAGATAAATACTCAGAAGCTATATAACTGGGTTTTGATGAGGTTGCCCTCGATTGATTAGCAAAAATATCAAATGCTTCTGGTTGACTAGCTAGAACAGATGAATAGGGCTTGGGTAATGTACCAAGCACCTGAAATTTATTGTGGGTGGTTTGACTAACTGGGTGAGGAACAACGGTTAATAAACTCATGTACCACAACCACGAGAAGAGGAACCTCCTCGCACACTCATGTTGCTGCAATAGTACCTGTGTTAATAAACTCACGTGTGAGAAAATCAGGAACTGAGTTGTTACTTCTTTAATATATTCAATATCAAAATCAAAAATACTTAAAATAGCTTGTCATCTAGTGAATGAATGCTTAGAGGCGATGTTCTCAACGTCCTTTTCAAGAATGAATTTTGATGACTTGCAATCTATCCTAACTAGAAATTTCTGATTCAGTAAATCTCTTTGAAATTTTTTAACACACAGGACAAGGGATAAAATTTCCTTTTTAATAGTACTGTATTTTAACTGTGTAGGGTTCCATGTACCTGAATGGAAACGAACAATTTGTTCATCAGAAGTAGGAGTTAACTTTTGTTTGAGTATGCCACCGAATCCGACGTCAGAGGCATCGGTTTCAACTATTTTGAAAGCTAAATCATTAGAGATGCCAAGGCAAGGCAAAACCTTAACATATTTTTTAACTTGTTGGACGACAGAAGTATGAATGTCAGTCCATGGAGGAGGATTAATTTGTAAGCACTAAAAAAGAGGCTTACAAATCTTCTTGAGATTCTTTTAAAACTTGCCAATATAATTAAGTGAGCCAAAAAATCTCTGTAGCTGAGTTTTGTCGGTAATCTTATCTGGGAACCGATCGGCGAATTGAATAGCTCTGTCAATTGGCCGCGTGAGTCCTTGATACAGGATTAATCCGAGAAACCTGACTTTAGTCAGAAACAGACTACATTTGGAAGGTGAAAGAACAAGACCATTGGTTTTAACCGTTTTGAAGAACGAATTCAAATGCTTAATATGCTCTTCAATAGTCTTAGAGAATACAAGGATATCATCAATATAAACAATGATAAAATGACTGAAAGGATTCAAAATATTGTTAAGAATATTCTGAAATTCACTGGGTGCATTTTTTAGTCCAAATGACTGAACATTCTATTCGTAGTGTCCGAACGGAGTGGTGAATTCTGTTTTATACCTATCATTGGGATGAATAGCAACTTGCTAGAATGCAGACTTAAGGTCAAATTTACTAAAGATGCGAAGTATTTAAGGACTTCGTCTTCATCTAACTAAGAAGATCGAAGCTGAAAGCTTCGTCTTCTGCTAACTCTAGAGAGAAGGGAGAGTGGACCTCGGAAGAGCCTTCTAGAGAGAGAAGCTTTGAGGCTATTCTAAATTAAGCCTAAGTAACTCTAAACACTTCGAGTTACTTAAATAGAAAACTGAAAAGTAAATTACTATTGAATCACGCAGGATTCACTATTACATTAACTGAAGTAAAAGTAATTTACTTAAGTAAAAGTAAAACGTAATAAACATTTTACATTTACTTTTTACATTGGTAAAAGTTAAAAACATTTAACTTAAGTAAAAGAAAAAGTTATTCTTTTACTTTTACTTTTAAATTTTACTAAAGTAAAAGACTTTTGCTTTACGGAAAGCAAAAGCTGAGATGATGGTATTTACCATCACTGTCTGTGATTGAAGATGCCTCTGGCTTCTTCATCGATTGGTCCATCCTCAGAGAGTCTTGGGATGGATGGCTGTTGACGATCATTTTCTCAGATGAGTCACCACCTCCATACATTTCCACCTTAAAATTTTTATCTAGGAAATAACCCTTTCAGCCCCAAAAATTTGGTTTATAAAGGAGGAAAAAAAAATTCATCGAAAAATTGGTTAAAATCTTTAAAATTTCTTTGATTTTGTAAAAAGTTTTTGTTTAAAAACAAATCAGATGAAATCTGAAACAAAGGATCACTCGATTGGTCCTGATCTATCAGTAAAATCGATCTAAACAGGAGACTTCTTTGTTAACTATTTAAACAAAAATTCTTTCTTTCATCATTCCGCTTAAACTCAAACCGTTCTTTCCC
Source organism: Panax quinquefolius (assembly GCA_020205615.1). Lineage (NCBI taxonomy): Eukaryota > Viridiplantae > Streptophyta > Magnoliopsida > Apiales > Araliaceae > Panax > Panax quinquefolius. The sequence goes on from CM035167.1 coordinate 111,190,019, forward strand.
TAAGTAAAATCATACCTGTAGATCTATTGATACCCTTAGCCAAAACTGCTCCCACATTGGAGACTTACAATGGCGTAACGGGTCTTATGACGATCTAAGGTGTTTTATAGTAAGTTAGGCGATTGAAAGTGGAGCAAAAGAAATGAAAGTTTGAAGAAACATTTAAAAATAAGAACAAACTGTTTTAATCGAAACCACTAACAGAATCAAGAACCAACCGTGTGGCTCTGATACCATATAACAACGGCGATTAAGTTTTTTAGAAAAACTTAAACATAAAAAGAAAAGATTAAGAAGATGACCGGTGAATCGGTAAAACAATCTCTTTATTTTATTTATAAACTTTTGGGAAGGGATTACATCTTTAACCTAGATCTAAATGTTTAAAGGAAGATCGAAGTATGAAGGACTTCGTCTTCATCTAACTAGAAGAAGAGAAGCTGAAAGCTTCATCTTCGCTAACTCTAGAGAGAAGGGAGAGCGGACCTCGGAAGAGCTTTCTAGAGAGAGAAGCTCTGAGGCTATACTGAATTAAACCTAAATAAACTCTAACACTTGAGTTTCTTTAAATAGAAAACTGAAAAGTAAATTACTATTGAATCACGCAGGATTCACTATTACATTAACTGGAGTAAAAGTAATTTACTTAAGTAAAAGTAAAACGTAAGAAACATTTTACATTTACTTTTACATTGGTAAATGTTAAAAATTTTTAACTAAAGTTAAAAACATTTAACTTAAGTAAAAGTAAAAGTTATTCTTTTACTTTTACTTTTACATTTTACTAAAGTAAAAGACTTTTGTTTAAGGAAAGCAAAAGCTGAGACGATGGCTGGGCCATCACCTGTCGGTGACTGAAGATGCCTCTGGCGTCTTCTTCTTTTACTGGTCCGTCCTTGTAGGTGCCGGATGGCGCTGTTGATCATCTTCTCAGATGAGTCACCACCTCCATACATTTCCACCTTAAAATTTTTATCCAGAAAATAACCCTTTCAGCCCCATAAATTTGGTTTATAAAGAAGGAGGAAAAAAAAATTCACCGAAAAATTGGTCAAAATCTTCAAAATTTCTTTGATTTTGTAGAAAATTTTTGTTTAAAAACAAATCAGACTGAAATCTGAAATAAGGGATCACTTGATTGGTCCTGATCTATCAGTTAAATCGATCTAAACAGAAGACTTCTTTGTTAACTGTTTAAACAAAAATTCTTTCTTTGATCATTCCGCTTAAACTCAAACCGTTCTTGCCTTGAGTAAATACATACTGTAAGATCTAATGATACCCTTAGCCTAAACTGCTCCCACACTGGAGACTTACAATGGCGTAACGGGACTTATGGCGATCTTAGGTGGTTTACAACAATTCAGGCGATTGAAAGTGGAGCCAAAGAAATAAAAGTTTGAAGACACATTTAAAAACAAGATCTAACTGTTTTTAATCAAAATCGCCGAACAGAATCAAGAACCAATCTTGTCGCTCTGATACCATTTATCAGTGGCGATTAAGTTTTTAAAAAGAAAACTTAAACAGTAAAAAAGAAAAGATTAAGAAGATGACCGGTGAATCGGTAAAGTAATCTCTTTCTTTTAATTATAAACATTTAAGGAAGGGATTAAAATATATCCTAGATCTAAATGTTTGAGGGAAGATTGAAGTATTGAAGGACTTTGTCTTCATCTTAACTACGAAGATCGAAGCTGAAAGCTTCGTCTACTGCTAACTCTAGAGAGAAGGGAGAGCGGACCTCAGAAGATCGTTCTCTAGAGAGAGAAGCTCTGAGGCTATACTGAATTAAGTCTAAGTAACTCTTAACACTTCGAGTTACTTAAATAGAAAACAGAAAAGTAAATTACTATTGAATCACGCAGGATTCACTATTACATTAACTGAAGTAAAAGTAATTTACTTAAAGTAAAAGTAAAACGTAAGAAATATTTTACATTTACTTTTACATTAGTAAATGTAAGAAACATTTAACTTAAGTAAAAGCAAAAGTTATTCTTTTACTTTTACTTTTACATTTTACTAAAGTAAAAGACTTTTGCTTTACGGAAAGCAAAAGCTGAGATGATGGCTGGGCCATCACCTATTGGTGACTGAAGATGCCTCTGGTGTCTTCTTTCTTTCTTGGTCCGTCCACAGTAGGTCTTTGGATGGTATTTGTTGATCATCTTCTCAGATGAGTCACAACCTCCTTACATTTTCACCTTAAAATTTTTATCCAGGAAATAACCCTTTCAGCCCCAAAAATTTGGTTTATAAAGAAGGAGGAAAAAAAATTTCACCGAAAAATTGGTCAAAATCTTAAAAATTTCTTTGATTTTGTAGAAAATTTTGTTTAAAAATAAATCAGACTGAAATCTGAAATAAGGGATCACTCGATTGGTCCTGATCTATCAGTTAAATCGATCTAAACAGAACAAAGTTAACAAAAGTTATATATATATATATATATATATATATATATATATATATATATATATAAAAGTCTCAATAATGCATTTTCCACTAGACAATCTAAATCCTTTTTCTTTGATTTCTGTGAACCCCCCCACCCACCATTTCAAAACATGTGAAAAAAATTATATATATATAATATTTATATATATATATATATATATATATATATATATATATATATATATATATATATATATATATATACCAAACAACTTCTACCGATAGTTTTGACAATAATTGAATCAAATAACGTGAGATACTATGCAGCAATTACTGTAGCAATAATTGAAAAAAACTTAGTGACTTCTCACGTAAGCATCAATAATCAAAACTATGAGCTACTGTGCATATGCGTATTACTGTACTTTTAACATCGGGTGTTTCAACAATTAACAATAAAACTTCCGCCGCTATTTTCATAAAGTATTTTTGTCGTTTTCTCAATCCGACAATAATTCCGTTGTGGGGTCCACCAATGATTGTGTCGTTGTACGAATATTCCCTGTTAAAACGAATATTCCCTGACTAATTGAATATTATATACAACTTGCGTACTACCCATAACTATAACATTATATCAAATTTACTCCATAATATTCAAAAATGATATTTATAGAAAATTCATCTTTATTCAAAAAGTTGGGGTCTTACAACCTCCCCTTCTTATGAAATTTTGCCCTCGAAATTAGAAGTGCATTACGGTATGTCGAAGAGGTAAGGATACCTTGATTTCATTTGATTCTAACTCCCAAGTCATTTCCTCAACATCGTGGTTTCTCCACAAAACTTTGACTTGAGGTATAATCTTGGGCGTAGAATATGTTCCTTCTTATCCAAGATTTGAGCAGGGAACCTCTTCATACGTCAAATCTTCCGCTATTTCATCCGGTTCTAACTCAATAATGTGGTTCGGGTCTTTCACATATTTACGTAACATGGATATGTGAAAAGCGTTATGAACACGAGACATACTTAAGCGGTAAAAGCTTAGTCCATAGGCCACAGTTCCTACTCGATTGAGGATTAAAAATGGGCCGATGAATCGAGGATTGAGTTTTCCTCTCTTTCCAAATCTCGTAACTCCTTTCCATGGATCAACATGTAACATCACATGATCTCCTATATCGAATTCCACGTCCTTTCGATGAAGATCAGCATAACTCTTTTGTCGATCTTGTGAGGTTTCTATACGTTGTTGGATCATTTGAATCTTTTCCGTAGTCATACGTACCAACTCCGGTCCCAACAACGTTGCTTCGCCCACCTCATCCCAGCATACTAGAGAACGACACTTTCTTCCATATAACGCTTCGAATGGAGCCATGCCAATACTTGCTTGATAACTGTTGTTGTAAGAAAACTCCACTAATGGTAAGAACTTATCCCAACTTCCCTTGAAGTCAAGGACACAGAGTCTTAATAGATCTTCAAGAGTTTAAATAGTCCTCTCCAACTGTCCGTCCGTCTGAGGATGATATGCCGAGCTAAATTGTAAATCCGTGCCCATAGCTTTTTGCAAACTAACCTAAAATCGTGAAGTGAATCTTGGGTCTCGATCAAAAACTATGGATACCGGCATACCATGCAGTCTTACAACCTCGTTTATGTACATACGAGCAAGGCGTTCAAGTGTATAAGTTTTCTCGTGTCGCAGAAGAAATGAGCGGACTTGGTCAATCTATCAACAATGACCCAAATCGCATTTATGCCTTGAGAAACCTTAGGAAGGCCCAGAACGAAATCCATGGTAATGTGCTCCCACTTCCATTACGGAATTTCAAGTGGTTGCAATGGACCTTTTGGTACTTGATGCTCCGCTTTAACTCGTTGACAAGTTAGACACCTTGAGATAAACAACGCTATCTCTCTCTTCATATTGCTCCACCAAAATGTATGACGAAGATCATGATACATTTTGGTACTCCCAGGATGGATTGGAAATGGTGTGTTGTGTGCCTCCATCATGATTTTATACTTTAAATTAGGGTCGTTAGGAACACAAAGTCTGGAGTTGACTCGAAGTATTCCTTCTTCATCGATTCTTGCTTCCGACATAGTACCTTCTTGCACTTTCTTCTTCACGCACGCATCGGCTCCGTGTGCAGTAGCTTGAGCAGCTTTAACTTTATCAATTAAAGTCAGTTTTACTCGTATATTCACCATCATCACATGGGTCCCTGGAGTCTTTAACTCTATCTCCATCCTTTTCAAGTCATACAAAATGGGCCTTTGCGTTGACAATATTGCATTCGCACTTGCATATGATCTTCTACTCAATGCGTCAGCTACCACGTTCACTTTTCTAGGATGGTATTGGATGGTATGATCATAATCTTTAAACAATTCGAGCCAACGTCGTTGTCGCATGTTGAGTTCCTTTTGAGTGAAGAAATATTTGAGGCTTTTATGATCCGTAAAGATCTCCACCATCTCCCCATACAAGTAATGCCTCCAAATTTTAAGTGCGAAGACAATAGCTGCTAACTCTAGGTCATGAGTAAGATAATTCCTCTCATATTCTTTGAGTTGTCTTGAGGCATAGGCTATGACTTTTCCATGTTTCATGAGAACACATCCCAACCCTTTGCCCGAAGCATCATCAGATGACAAATCCTCAAGAGCCGGATGGTATTGTCAAAGCGGTCTTGAAATGAGTCTCCTCTTGAGTTCTTGAAAACTCTTCTCACATTCTTCGCTCCAACCGAACTTTGTATCTTTTCGAGTCAGCTGAGTTAATGGAGTAGCGATTCGAGAAAATCCTTCCACGAATCTCCAATAATAACCAGCTAAACCGAGAAAGCTACGTACTTTGGTCACTGATTTAGGTTGCTCCCTGCTTTGAATAGCTTCAATATTTGCTGGGTCAACAGATATTCCATGACTTGATACCACGTGCCCAAGGAATGCTACTTCCTCAAGCCAGAACTCGCATTTCTTCAACTCGGTATAAAGCTTGTATTCACGAAGCTTTTGGAGTGTCAGCATCAAGTGTTTGCTCATGATCTTCACGACTTTTGGAATAAATAAGGATGTCATCAATAAAGACGACAACAAAGTGATCCAAATATTCCTTGAATACTCGCTTCATCAAATCCATGAAGGCAGTAGGAGCATTAATCAATCCAAAGGACATTACTAGGAATTCATAATGCCCGTACCGAGTTCTGAAAGCCGTCTTTGGAATGTCATCGGTTCTAATCTTCAATTGGTGATATCCGGAACGAAGATCAATCTTTGAAAAGAATTTGGCTCCTTCTGTAATGGTCAAACAGTCATCAATACGTGGCAATGGGTACCTATTTTTGATGGTGACATGATTCAACTCTTGATAATCAATACAAAGTCGCATACTCCCAACTTTCTTCTTCACGAATAGAACAGGAGCACCCCAAGGAGAAGTACTAGGACGAATAAAGCCAATGTCTAACAATTCCTGCAGTTGGGTCTTTAACTCCTGAAGTTCAATAGGAGCCATTCGATATGGGGCATTGGAAATAGGTTTTGTACCAGGTTCAAGGTCGATACAAAATTCAATTTCACGCTCTGAGGGTAGGCCAGGAAGTTCTTCAGGGAATACGTCAGGAAATTCATTAACAATAGAAATATCATTCAAAACTGACGTATTTTTGTTTAGATCCGTGACATGAGCTAGAAAGCTTAACATCAGTTTTTCAATAAACGAATAGCTTTATGGCTTGAGATGACCGTGATTGACTTTAATGGTTTTGTCACTTGAATTCGCATAATAGGTTGATTAGGAATATGAAAGCTAACAACCTTACGAAAATAATCAATTTTTGCATGATAAGTAGTTAACCAATCAATCCCTAGAATCACGTCAAATGCAAGTATTTTCAATGAAATAAGATCGATAGGTAATATGAGGGTACCGATTTGAACTAAACAAGACTTATAAATAGTGGATGTAATGAAGGTTTCTCCCAATGGAGTTTCCACAGATAAGTCAAAGTCTAATTTCTCTGGAGTCAAATTTAATCGTTGAGCGCAAGTAGGAGAAATAAAAGAATGTGTAGAACAGATATCAAATAAGGTATAGACTTCGCTAGAGTTTATGATAAGCTTACCCGTGATGACCTCATTCGGGTTCTTGCTTTCTGGGAGGTCGCAACAAACGCTCTCCCTTGCACTACCGACTTTGGCTTTTCTGGGACGGCCTTTGGTGCCTCCATCCTAGCCGAACTTGTCTTCGGTGAACGACAAAATAAGGCTAAGTGACCTTTTCTTCCATAGTTATAACATGCTTTGGACGGCGTCGCGCAGTTTGGACTGATGTGTCCCTTTCCTCTGCATTTGAAGCATATGATAGGTGGTCGTTCTCCTTCCTCAACAACGGGTGTTGGTGCTGATGTCTTTCCATCATTGTTGAATCTCCTCTTCTTGAAATGTCCATTCTTATTGTTTTGGCCCTGTTTACCACCGAAGTGGTTACAATTTATGGCCTGTTGATTCCCTCCACGCTTGTTGTCACCGCTTCGATGACTGCTCTCGTTGGTATTATAATTTTTCCGGCTGCTCTCTTTTGGTTGCGTTAACTCGTTATCGCGGTCCACTAACTGAGCCCTATTTACAACATCTGAATACAAACACAGTTTATGAGAAATAAGATGTTGATGTATCTCCGGCTTCAAACCTCTTAAAAACATCCGCGTCATTCTCTCTTCATTATCCACCAAGTGGGACGCAAACCGGGACAACTCGGCAAACTTTACTTCATACTGCGACACGGTCTTATTATTATGTTCCAACTTGATGAACTCCACCTCCTTCATGTGACGAATACATTTGGAAAAGTACTTGTCGTTGAATAGTTCTTGGAACTTCTCCCAAGACATTTTCGGTCATGACGGGTTGAGTACGTTTCTTGATTCCCACCGATGTCTGCCTCTCCTGCAACATAAAGGCGTGAAGGAACCTTTTGCTCCTCGGAGCATCCCAAGACATCAAATATCTTGGTTATCTGCTTTATCCATGCTTTCGCCTTAGGTAGTTTTGGTTCTCTAATAAACTCTGGTGGTCCCAGCTCCTTAAACTATTTAGCGGTGACCGTCCGAGAGTTTCCAGTGTTACAACCTACATTTTGGACAGGAGTCGCTCTCGCCTGTTGTTATATGAATTGCATAAAGCCTCTGAACATTCCATCATTCATCATTTGGTTAGTGTTGTTGTTTGTATGAGGTTTATCGCCTTCCTGATGCACATTATCCTGATTATTGATATGTGGTGAATTAACGGTCGCCTGTGCTCCATTGCTATTCTCAACATTCTCGAATGTCATTTTCAGATACTGCTACAAAACAAAAGGTTAATTGACATATAATATATTATCCCTATATTCTGACCGACCAATTAAATACCAAAAAAAAACTTAGGTAGGTCATACTAGCGAAGGAATTCCCCGTCTCTCCCCTCCTAGTTCTATTCTCACATCTTAGCCAGGGATCATATCCTTAAGCTTTGATACCAACTGTGACGCCCCCAAAATTAGGTATACATCACCCATCTTGAGTCTCCAAATACATGGTACAAAATCCAAATACAACTTAATAATATAACTTTCGTGTACAATACGATAAAACACTAACTATGAGTTTGAATACAGATATTATCTACTAGAGAGTATACAAACTCAAAAGGAGTCCTCATTACAATTATTATCACACTATTTCACAGAATAGTGAGGACTACTAATGCACCATCAAGGACCATCACTCCGTTCCCCGACTAGTCCCAGCTACGTTCTCATTTCCTGAAGAGAACATCGAAAGAAAGGGTGAGCTCAACTAGACCAGTAAGAAATATTATGACTAAGATAATGCAGAATAATTTATCATTAGCCTTCAACAGTGTTAAACTGATAAAATGTAACAAACATCAAGTTTAACTGCAGCGGAACAAGCAATCCATTAAAAGAGTCAAGTAGAGAATAAAATCTACTATCTTCTATGATTTAAAAGATTTTTTCATGACTTTTATCATTTGAGACTCTCGACAATAAATAATCCACATCATCCCTGCACTATGGCCAAGGATATTCATTAGTATCACAACCACAAATTTTCTATGCACCACAGCCAAGGATATTCGTGTATTCATCAATGGTCATGATCATGCCAACAACTGTCCATCAATGCACTACGGGTCAATGAGGACTTTTTCCACATCATTTGTAACATTGCGGTCATGATTACACCGAATAATCCCTGGTCATAATCATACCAAGTCCATCTATGCACTACAGGCCACATATGACTTTCAACATAATATAAACATGAGGATGATGACAATGATATAAGAATTCAATAAAACAAGTTTAAGAATTAAGTTATTCAGGAACTAATAACGTCCAAATTGTCAACATGATACTGCTTTGTAGAGTAAAATTCAAGAATGCTCAGAAGAATATTTCCATGAAAAGATACTGGATGAAGTGCAAATATAAAGGATATTCCACTAATTTCATAGAATATAGAAGTTAAAACTTTAACCAACTGAGTATAATAACGAATGGAATAATAAAAGAAATCACCATGCATGCGGTACTTCGCATAGACAGGTTATTCTAACAGAATAATAAGTGCGGAACCAGTCAAAGTGAAATTTGCACCGATAGGATGTTCAAACAGAATATCTGACGGAACCAGTCCGGCGTAAAATGCATGTAATTGGATATTCCAGCAGAATAATAATAAAGAGCGGAATCAGAATTAAAAGAAACGCATGCATACAAGATATTCCAACAAAATAATAATAAAGAGCGGAACCGAGTTCGCATAAAAGCATATGAGACAGGATATTCCAACATAATAATAATAATAAAGACGGAATATTAGAAGAATGTCATCAAGTATAGGGTAGTCCACGTATACTGGTTATTCCAGCAGAATAATAAAGAATGGAATAACAGAAGTTCTTTTCATGAATACAAAAGAAATAATACCTCATACGAGTACAACAAATAATATCCCTTATCGTAAAAGAAACTGAATATAAGAGTAGGGAAGGAGCAGAATACTTTTCTATAGCTTCTCTATAATTTCTCTCTAAGGTTTCAGTGAATTCGTAAGAAATAATGAAGGAATGAGCTTCTATTTATAGAAAAATAGACTGCATAGTAACTAACTCATGAACGGTCGAGATTGATTTACTTTAATCTGTCGGTCCATATTTAAAGCAAAATCTTTTACATAAAATATAATATATTATATATATTATACATATATAACATGTGTTTTTTAAAAAATGTCACAAGATTCATCCCCTGAATCCAATATCAATTCTCTCTCTCTCTCTCTATATATATATATATATATATATATATATATATATATAAGTCTCAATAATACATTTTTCCACTAGACAATCTAACTCCTTTTTTCTTTGATTTCTGTGAACGCCCCCCCCACCATTTCAAAACATGTGGCAAAATGTATTATTGAGACTAGTGGAAAAATGTATTATTGAGAGATATATATATATATATATATATATATATATATATATATATATAGAGAGAGAGAGAGAGAGAGAATTGATATTGGATTCGTGGGATGAATCTTTATGACATTTTTTAAAAACACATGTTATATTATAATGTTGTTTTAATTTAATTTAGTAATTAAAGTGATGTATTACTTTATTCAAAAAAAAAATTATGATGAGAATTATAATTTTGTGATAATTGGATTATATGGCAAATTGATTTAATAGATTGTTGTTAGTTTTAATTTAGTTAAATTTGAATATGGGAATTGAATTGAATAAAGAGTGATAATTAAAGTATATTGTAAATGAGTTATTAAAATAAATTAAAAGAGTTTTAATTTGGTTTTATCAAGCAAAGCCTTTGAGCTTTTGAAATTCTTATTATAATCTTATTTTGCCAAACAAGGCTTTGTGGCTTTTAAATTTAAAATAAAGCATAACTGATATATATTAAGTATTGTTATTATTATTATACGTTAGTTTTTATTATTATTTTGCATTTGTTTACTTTACGTTAGGTTGTATTGGTTTAAGCCTAAAGCTAGAAGACAGAAAGAATAGAGAAGAAAATAGAAAAAAAAAGAGAAAAAAGAGAGAAGGAATAAGAGAAGGGTTTTGTGAGTTTGAGATAATCAAAGGGATTGCTTTCATCTGTGTTGCTCAAAAAAGAGATTTGAGGTAGTAATTTAACCCTTTTTCTCTTAGTTCTTATGTTTTTGAGTTTTCATAAAAAAAAATTCTTTATGAATTTGTTTTGTGACGAATGAAATGTTTGAGTTCTAATTCTGGAGACAAAATCTTTGTAAGAAGGGAAGGATGTGACTATCCAGAATTTTTGTATGTAATTTAAAATATTTATTGAATTAAATAAATATTTTAGTTGATGTGTTTATTGTTAAATAAATATTTATTGTATTTGATTATTTATTAGTTAAATAAATAATTCATGAGTTATGGGGAATTAACTTAATTAAGTGTAATATATTAATTAAATTGGTATTTAGTAATTTTGTATTTGATGTTAATTAAATTAAATGAGTGTTGAATTAATTATTATGTTACTTAGTGGTAATATCTTAATTTAATTTAATAATTAAATTAGAGAGTTAATAATGTATAGTTTAAATTGTAATTTAATTGAAAAGTGAATTGTTAAATAGTTATAATGTTGTTTTAATTTAATTTAGTAATTAAAGTGATGTATTAATTTATTAAATAAAATTATAATAAAAATTTTAATTTTGTGATAATTGGATTATGTGGCATATTGATTTAATAGATTGTTGTTAGTTTTAATTTAGTTAAATTTGAATATGGAATTGAATTGAATACGATTGTGATAATTAAATTATATTGTAAATGAGTTATTAAAATAAATTAAAAGAGTTTTAATTTGGTTTTATCAAGCAAAAGCCTTAGAGCTTTTGAAATTCTTATTATAATCTTGTTTTTCCAAACAAAGCCTTATGGCTTTTAAATTTAAAATAAAGCAAAACTGATATATTAAGTATTGTTATTATTATTAAACGTCAATTTTTTTATTTAACTTTGCCTTTGTTTACTTTACGTTAGGTTGTATTGGTTTAAGCCTAAAGCTAGTAGAGAGAAAGAACATAGAAAAAAATAGACTCAATAATTGTCCGATTAGGCAATTGGGATGTTAGAATTGTACCGAACTTGACTCAGACTGTAACAGTTTGACTTGAGGTTAGATTTTATATGATGTATAGACCGATAGGATTATGTGTTAATGTGTTTAGATTATTTTAAATACTATGGTGATATTATTCTAATGTGTAGATGGGTATTATTTATATTAGGTTTTCAGACAAAGCTAGATAATTTGTGTAACAATAATTAACCGAACAAGCAAGTTATTCTTAACTCGACTCCGAGTAGTATTATTCAAATATACTTGTGGTTAATCATTTCTGATTGTCATGTCTAAGAATTATTAAATCGCACTCTGTGCATACTGCATGTATTCTTCAAGTATGAAAGGCTGATCACCTTCATTACCATTCGGTCCAGATATATATATATATATATATATATATATATATATATATATATATATATATATATGTTCATGTTCAAAGTTCGATTTCACCTATGTAAAATTTGTTCATGCTAGTTCGCAATTATATTGTAGAACTATAACCAGCTTTTATTTAATTCTTTCTATCATGATATATCTTTAACTTATTGAACTTAAACTTGCTAGGCAAACCTATTTCTCACCCTTCCTATATCATGATTTAACATTGCAGATTAAGACGAATACGTCGATTACAGGAAAGGACCAGACCAAGTTCAGCTTGGGATTATATGTACAACTAAATTGTAATAGTATAGTATGATAATAAGGTTGTATGTTCGATAATTTATGAATTGTGTATAAGTTAAGGTTACTCGACCTTGGGGTTAGTGTGTAAATGTATTGTATAAGAAATTTATGTTTATATCTTCCGCAAATAGTAATAGTTATAGAAATAGCTTACCAGATCCGTGGTGATTTGGGACCCGGATTTGGGGATGCTATAATTACTATTACACCATATTGTAATTATTTAACAACTCACTAATTTCTTTAATTTAATTAAATTAAAATATCACATTACCGTAATAAAATACGCACCAATTAATAATTTATTTAACACCAATTTAACTAATATCACCACACTTAAATAAATTCTTCCATAATATTTTTCCTTCAATTATTTATTTCATTCAATAAATAAACCAACTAAAATATTTAATTAATTCGATAAATATTTTAAATTATTACAAAAATCACATTTGTTACATCTTATCCTCTTCAAACTGAAGATCCATGTCTGTTCACTCTCTATAACACCACCGATTCCATCTCAGGTACTAGCTCAAATGGAGCGATCAACAAGAACATCTTTAAATTAATTACTTCTTGACATCTACAATCAAATATTATCTTAATCAGCACATAATAACAAACCATATTCCATATAACAAATAAAAATTTATTTTATGTTATTTTTATTTTTCATTTAACTTCTTTTGATGAATTCCCATAATTCATCTCCTACAAACTCGTTCTAAGTTTGTCTTCTTACTATATTCTCTACTACTCTAATTCCTCCAAGGTTATAGCGTAGAGCTTTGATACCAACCTATGACACCCCCAAACCCAAGTACCTTTAAATTCCGGATACGGTGCTCCACGGTACTTCTCGTTTAACATAATAATAATGACATAAGGGTAATTACTAATTATTACAATATGTCTTACTCTAAATCCTAGGTTCTCATACCTTTAAGTCTTCAACATATAATAAAGTATTAAGTAATTATTACAATACTCCTAATTATTTCAAATAGTTACAACTATCTTCTAATCGATCATCTTTCCTTTTCCTTTGTCCTTACCAGACCTTCAATCTGCTCTGGCTTCGCTGAAAATATTTGATTTAATGCAAGAATGAGCTACAACGTTCAGAAAGTATAAACAGTTGAATAAACAACAAAATTAAGAATCATGTTACTATTTCTACAACTAAATAATAGTTGTGAAAGCATTCTGAATAAATAGGAATAATAATATCAAATTCTTTTTTATCTAACATTTTTGAAATGACGTACTGAGCGGTCAAAAGTGAAAGTAGTATGCACACAAGCCAATCATGTTTGATGATAAAGAATATACTTTGTAACAATCTTATTCATTTATTAATAAAAAGTATTAATTTATTAAAGGCTTTTAATTATCTACATGATGTTATTTTATAATATGTGATAAACCCATAGTTTTAAGCAATGCTTTTAGAATAATGATGATGATCATTCAAATGAGATCTAAATTCTTAGAAAGCATAAAACTAAAATAGTTCCCAATCATTGGATTACTAAATTGGGGATTAGTGAATCCAGGATAGATTGGTACATCGTTCTTGCTCATTGGATGAGGATGATTGATCTCATGATCATTTGTGTGGAGACACTAAAGCAAGTATTTAGGTGCTTATTAGAGAATAAAGTTCTTTGAGCGTGGCTCTCGCTAAGGAATGCCTAATGGAGTTTTACTTGCCTTTCAATAGGAATTCCTGTAGTGATAGTAGTACAAGTGATCCTTGGACTTGTGATCATCATAGTATCTTGTGTATGATGAGTTATACTTTGACTTATTCCTTAAGACCCTTAGGGTATATCAAAGGGTATGCTTGGGTATAATAAGTTGTACATGGAGATAATGTATGATCAATAAAGAATCTACCACTTCTATTAAAAGAAGAGAAATGTCCTATGTGATTTGATAAATGACAACCCAGTAGTCCTTGGCCAAGGCAGAATGAAATTAGAAAGGAGTTTCTAATTTGCATTATTTGGAGTTGTGCATTTAAGAGTCGAAATACATATAATTAAATAATCTTATATTTAATTGGGACATTGTATGTTGGAAGGATTGAATTGTACGGTAACTATTTACTCAAAGGTTCTTTTATGATTAATGTTGAAATCTATATTATCTGGAAAGTCGTTGATCGCTAGGGAGGCTTATCCCTATTGTAGAATAAATATTATTTATTTAAAAATATTAATTGTTTAATTTATTTATTTAAATAAGATTAGAATTATTCTAATTGATTTATTCACAACCGGTTTAATATGGAGAACCTAAAGGGTCATACCATAAAAGGAAGAATAATTATTTAAGAAGTTAATGGCATAATCGTAATAATATGTTATGTATATTCAATTTAATCTATGGTGATAGAATAAATTAAATAGCTTAATATTTATTATTTAATATTTTAGAAATATTAAATATAAATTAATAAGAGGAGTCTTATTAATATTATTACAATTATTATTATTATTTTAATTTCTAAAAGAGTTTAGGAATTAATTTAATATAAGTACTCTCATTTATTCCTAATTGGATTAGGAAGGAAAATTAGTTAAAAGAGTTTAATTAATTATCTCTAATAAGATTAGGGAGCCCCTTTAATTAAAAGGGTTTAATTAAATAATACCTTATTTTAATAGGGTTACTTGATATCTTTATAAGAGGAGTCTTATATCAGATATCAATAAGACGTTATAATTCCAATGGTTGGAGAGTACGCTCCTTTTCTATAGAAATAGAAAAACTAGGGTTTAGCCAACCACCCATCTTCTTGAATTCTTCTTCTTCCTTGGTGGATCACCTCTAGAGGCCAAACACTTGGGTGGCTAACGTTGATCAAAGGAAGGAACCAAACCCGGTGAATTCAAGTTGAACGCGAAAGGATTTGGAGGTGAACTTGTACCTGAGGAAGCTCGATCTTCAAGGGTATGATTTTATTCTTTATCTTTTCGTTTAATTAATAATTGTGCATAAAGGGTGATCCGGGTATATGGTTTGTAAAAATTTTAAAACTCTGATTTTTACACGTTTCCGCTAAATTTGTGCAATTTGATTGCGTTCATGAATATTACAAACCTAACAGTGGCATCAGAGCCAAACCTTTATGCGAATTATTAATTGTTTTAATTTGATATGTATATTGATATGTGTTTAGAATAATTTAATTGGGCATAATTTGTTGTATAAAATTTATAATAAAATAAACTCGCGAAATTTCAATACCGTTGCTGCTGATTATAATTATAATTTGTTGTATAATTTGCTGCCGATTCACGTGGGTGGTGCATGATAAATTAAAAGGTTACAGGTGATTCCTTTTTAAGAGTTACAGGAGATTCTTTTTAAAAGGTTTCAGGTAAATGATTATTATATGCTTTGGTTAATTATATATATAATATAATAATAACTAAAGCAATCATGCTAGTTTATATACATGTACAGGATCACGTTTTCTTTTTTTTTTTTGAAAAGAAGAAATCAGTTTTCTAATCTCCAATATGTTTTTCGAAAATCAGTTTCGCTTATTTTATATTATTTCTAATTATTTTATAATTAAAATAATTTTTTTATTTTAATCTTAAATAAAATGTTTATTTAATATCAAAATAAAAGAGTTTATTTTAATTTTAAAATTGGATTTCATGCTAACTAATTGGAGTTGAAATTGGATTTTATTTTTCCTTAAATAAAGGAGTTTATTTAGATATGAAATAAGATTTCATATTATTCAAAATAAAAGAGTTTATTTGTGAATAGGAAATAGAATCAGTATTTCCTTAAATAAAGAAGTTTATTTAGATATGAAATAAGATTTCATATTATTCAAAATAAAGGAGTTTATTTGTGAATAGGAAAAAGAATTAAGTGTTTCCTTTAATAAATTTTTTTTTATATATGGAATTGGATTCCATAATTAATTAAAATAAAGGAGTTTATTTTGATTAAAAGTTTTGATTAAAATAAAATAGTTTATTTTATTCAAAAATGGATAAATTAAAATAAAATAGTTTTATTTTAATTTAAATTTGGATTAAAATAAAGGAGTTTATTTTGATTCAAAATTAAATTTTATACTAACTAATTTTGCCCATTAAATGATATCAATATATATATTGAATGTTTATTCTTTATAAGATGAATGTTATTTATTGATGCATATGGTGATGTGTATGATAATAAATGGGATTGATTATGGACTATTGACCAATGTAATTGGATTTTATTTTAGTTGGATGCATGAATGTATGAGTTTTATTAAATGGGGTCTGCGTACCTCGTCTTTTCTAATTTTTCTTAATGTAAATTCTATCTCTTTCCTATGTACTTCCCCTTGACTGCTGATCAAGGTTTCTATTTATTTTAAATAATTTTGTAATAGGAATAGTTAGAATTAATTTTGAAAAATTGGAGATCAAGGAGCAAGGAGCGCTTGAAGACCCATTTGTAATGAAGCCCGGGTTTAAATGTAATAGTTATATTTAAATATTATTTCTTGCACCCCTAGGGTTTGACCTTTTGGTTCACTTGGTGGCTCTAGTGAACCAAACTAGAATAAAAGTCCATAATCAATCCGGGTAGAATATAGTATTCTATATGTGCATGCTTATACTATATATATTATATATTATGCAAACATGCTTCGCATGTTAATTAATATGACGCGTATTTTATATATATATATGTGCATGCACGCTAAACAAGATGAGACAAATTAATAACAAACTCCTCAATTTTTATATATTAAGTCCTAAGCGTTCAAAGATATTTGGAATATCGAACGTCGCCTTCTAGCATGATAAAATTAATAGAGTATTAAATATTTAATATGAGTTTGTTGTGTCACCACAAGGCAAGTATTAAGTATTTAAGATGTTAATTTATCACATTTGATGCTTATAAAGAAAATTGAACAATATTGTTTTGTTGTGTCACCACAAGGATGATATTTTTCTTTTTTTAATATATGGAGTGCTAGGTCGGACTTAACTTGGATAATTTTGATTCGGATGTGCCACCACTTAATCAAAATAATCTAAGAGGCAAAAGAAAAGGAGTTGCATAGTTGATGTAATTGACAAAAGTTGTCTACTTATTTATTTATATATAGTTTGTTGTGTCACCACAAGGCTATATACATTTGAAATAAGATCTTTATTCTCACTAGCAAATCTTTAATTAGATTTTGCCGAACTATATAAGTGAGGGTAATATAGTTTGAAGAAAATAGTGGGAGATACCAATTTAAAACAAGACCTAAATTATTTTGGTAATTAATAAAAGAATGTATGTTAAAATGTTGTTAATTACAAATTCATTTACGTAATTTTACAATGTCTAAAATTTCTATCATCTGCGAAGCATATTAGATGCTAAATTAACCGGGGCCAAATTAAGCGGATTGGTTAAGGAATTTGAGAATAGTTCTCATAGTTGAAAAGCTATCTTATGTCATGTCGCCTATCCTCGCAATGGTTGCGCATAATGCCTCCGAGGAAGAGATTGCTACTTTTAGAAAGTGGCAAGATGATGCACTGATTGGCTCAATGCATCATGCTCGCATCTATGAGTAACAAGCAAGCCACGTCACTTTGAAACTATGGATACTTCTACTATATTCCGCACGTCAAGTAGTTGATGGTGAGGAAAGTAGGGGTGATAGATATCGGATATCTAAGGAGCTCTTCCGATCTAAAATGACCGATGGCACTACAAAGATGAGATAAAAGTCCTTAACATTATCAATTTGATTGATCAATTAGACAACAAGTTTTGTCATGGATGGAGAGTTGAGCCAAGATTTGATCTTGCACTCACTCCGGACTCCTTTCTAATTGTTGTGAATTTTTCATATGAACAAGCTAGATATCACCTCATTGATTGATTTGCTTAACATATTGAAAAATGTTGAGAGTCACTTTCAACCAAGAAAGATCAAGTCTTATTGGTAGGGGCCAAAGGATCTTCGAAGAGAAGAACGATTCAAAGAAGGTAAATAGAAAGGCATAAACAAAGGATAATAAGAACAAAAGCGACACGGATAGCAAAGGAGTTTGCTTCCCTCGCAATAAGCATGGACACCGGAAAGAAATCATGAGAAGCACCTTGCGTTGGCTAACCAAAGAAACTTAGTGAAGTTTGATTTATAATATAGTTTTTGTTCATGATTGAAATAAATTTTTCTTTAAGTCAAGGTTCTACTTGGGTATTGATATCCGACTTTGGTTATCATAAATATAGATTTATGAAGGACCAAGTAAGTAGAATGCTAAACAAATATAAGTAATCCTATGTATGCGGAAATGTAACAAAGGTTGCCATATTAGCCATAGAAACTTATAGTTTAGCAATGCCTACGAGACAAATCTATTAAGTCAATAAGTTGTTATTGTATTCCGGTTCTTATTAAAATATTATTTCCATTTTATTGTTGGACAATGAAATCTTTGGTATTATAATCAAGAACAATTGTTGTTTTATTTATAATAATAATGTTTTGTATAGAATGGAATATTACTTAATAAATTTTGTATACTTGACTTACATGAAAATAATTTTGCATATTGAACAAATTAGTATATGAAAAGGAGATGATCATTCAAAGATTTGAATGTGTGTATTTGCTAAAATACAAGGGTGAATTATTTGAAAGGTTCAAAGAATTCAGAAGTGAAACAAATTGACAATGTATTAAGATTCTTTGATTAGATCAAGGAATAAATACTTGTGCAATAAGTTTCTAGATCATCTCAAATGGTTTTCTCATAATGGACACATCCTGATACGCAATAATTGATTGATGTATCTGAATGAAAAATCGTACTTTGTTGGACATGGTGCGGTCCATAATGATTTTACCGACATTCCAGTATCCCTTTGGGGTCATGCCCTAGAAATGGTTGCATATCTACGAAAAAGGTAACCTCAAAATCCAGCCCCAAGACTCCATAAAAGTTATGGACAAGGAGGATTCCTAATCTTAAGTTTGTTAAGATAAGGGGTTGTCCAACTTATGTGAAAAGGTTTCAAAGGATAAGCTTGGGACAATATTTGACAAGTACAAATTTGTGGGACATCCTAAAGTAAGTTTAGGGTATATGTTCTATAATCCTACTTAGCAAAAAGGTGTTTGTTACGAAACACGCTTCCTTCTAAGATAAAGGTGTTTATTATTGAAGGGCTAGTGGGAGGATAATAGATCTTGAAGAGTTCAAGAACCACAAAATACTATAAGTCAAATAAGAGAAACCTGTAGATAGACCTATTATACCACAACTGAATCCTAAATCTGGAATAGTACCAAAGATACCTAGAAGGTATGGATTCGTCATGGATGATGATGATGAGGTACACATCATAAAAGATGATGATCCAGAGTTACATTCGATGAGGTAAGACTTCTAGTGTGTACAAAAGGGTCAGTGGGAGCGTCGTGAAATTTCTAGTATTATATGTTGATATACTACGGATGAGGAATAACTTATCAATGCTACAATCAGAAAAGATAAAGTTGTCTAAACATTCCTCCATGAATGGTTTGGGAAGAGTATCTTAATTGGGGATAAAATCTATATAGATAGATACAAGAGGATGCTCGACTTAACCCAAGGGCGTATATTCATTTGATGCTAAAGTCGTTTAGCATGGAAAACTCCAAGAGATGTCTCATGTCGATGAGCTATGGAGTGTATCTCTCTTAATAGTCCCCACAGACTCCTGAAAAGAGAGGTCGCATGAGTGACAATCATGTATGCAATGAAATGTACGAGACACTGTTGTTGATCGGTCATATTATGGAGAAGTTCACTATAAGTCTGTGAAAACATCTTAAAGTGCTCGACCCAAGCACTAAGGATGTGATCATATTCATGGTGGGTCTTAATTAAAACTAGAGGGCTTAACAGACTCAAGTTTTTCAGACAGACCAAGACGACAGAAAAAAAAAATCCACTTTAAGGTAAAGGGTTACCTTGAACAGTGGTGCAGTGAATTGGAAAGGTTCCAAACAAAGAAAGAGTTGTTGGTTTAGTGATAAAGACAAAGTATATAGCTATAAATGAAGTCGCAAGTTGATTGTTTGGATTAAAAGTTCATTACTGTAACTAGGAATAGTTTCTAAGTCTCGTCTTGGATCTAAACATGTGTTGTGGCACTTTCATTTGATTATTAGAATCATTGAAAGATGGGAAATCACTATAGAGATAGTGGACTCTCATGAACAACATTACATATCCATTAACTAAAGCTTATCCAATGCCAGGATAATCGTCACTTAGAAAAGAAGAGTATGAGATACCATGACGATTGGCTTTAGTGCAAGTGGGAGATTGAAAGTAGTATACACACAAGCCAATCATGTTTGATGATAAAGCATATACTTTGTAACAATCTTATTCATTTATTAATAAAAAGTATTAATTTATTAAAGGCTTTTAATTATCTACATGATCTTTGTTTTATAATATGTGATAAACCCATAGTTTTAAGCAATGCTTTTAGAATAATGATGATGATCATTCAAATGAGATCTAAATTCTTAGAAAGCTTAAAACTAAAATAGTTCCCAATCGTTGGATTACTAAATTGGGGATTAGTGAATCCGGATAGATTGGTACATACGTTGCTTGCTCATTGGATGAGGATGATTGATCTCATGATCATTTGTGTGGAGACACTAAAGCAAGTATTTAGGTGCTTATTAGAGAATAAGTTCTTTGAGCATTGGCTCGCTAAGGAATGCCTAATGGAGTTTTACTTACTGTCGATCAGAATTCTGTAGTGATAGTAGTACAAGTGATCCTTGGACTTGAGATCATCATAGTATCTTGTGTATGATGAGTTATACTTTGACTTATTCTTTAAGACCCTTACGGTATATCAAAGGGTATGCTTGGGTATAATAAGTTGTACATGGAGATAATGTATGATCAATAAAGAATCTACCACTTCTATTAAAAGAAGAGAAATGTCCTATGTGATTTGATAAATGATAACCCAGTAGTCCTTGGCCAATGCAGAATGAAATTAGAAAGGAGTTTCTAATTTGCATTATTTGGAGTTGTGCATTTAAGAGTCGAAATACATATAATTAAATAAAATAAGACTTGACAGTAATTCCATGTCTTATATTTAATTGAGACATTGTATGGTGGAAGGATTGAATTGTACGGTAACTATTTACTCAAAGGTTCTTTTATGATTAATGTTGAAATCTATATTATCTGGAA
Organism: Panax quinquefolius; assembly: GCA_020205615.1. Lineage (NCBI taxonomy): Eukaryota > Viridiplantae > Streptophyta > Magnoliopsida > Apiales > Araliaceae > Panax > Panax quinquefolius. The sequence continues at coordinate 111,211,589 of CM035167.1, forward strand.
AGTCGTTGATCGCTAGGGAGGCTTATCCCTATTGTAGAATAAATATTATTTATTTAAATAAATTAATTTTTAATTTATTTATTTAAATAAGATTAGAATTATTCTAATTGATTTATTCACAATTAGGTTTAATATGGAGAACCTAAAGGGTCACACCATAAAAGGAAGAATAATTATTTAAGAAGTTAATGGCATAATCGTAATAATATATTATGTATATTTAATTTAATCTATGGTGATAGAATAAATTAAATAGCTTAATATTTATTATTTAATATTTTAGAAATATTAAATATAAATTAATAAGAGGAGTCTTATTAATATTATTACAATTATTATTATTATTTTAATTTCTAAAAGAGTTTAGGAATTAATTTAATATAAGTACTCTCATTTATTCCTAATTGGATTAGGAAGGAAAATTAGTTAAAAGAGTTTAATTAATTATCCCTAATAAGATTAGGGAGCCCCTTTAATTAAAAGGGTTTAATTAAATAATACCTTATTTTAATAGGGTTACTTGATATCTTTATAAGAGGAGTCTTATATCAGATATCAATAAGACATTATAATTCCAATGGTTGGAGAGTACGCTCCTTTTCTATAGAGATAGAAAAACTAGGGTTTAGCCAACCACCCATCTTCTTGAATTCTTCTTCTTCCTTGGTGGATCACCTCTAGAGGCCAAACACTTGGGTGGCTAACGTTGATCAAAGGAAGGAACCAAACCCGGTGAATTCAAGTTGAACGCGAAAGGATTTGGAGGTGAACTTGTACCTGAGGAAGCTCAATCTTCAAGGGTATGATTTTATTTTTTATCTTTTCGTTTAATTAATAATTGTGCATAAAGGGTGATCCGGGTATATGGTTTGTAAAAATTTTAAAACTCTGATTTTTACACGTTTTCGCTAAATTTGTGCAATTTGATTGCGTTCATGAATATTACAATCCTAACAAAAAGACCTCGAACATTTTTGTTTTCTCAGGGGTTCAACAGTAATTCAACTATTAACCGGACTGGCTTACAGGCACGTTGGGTGATCAGCCCAGTGTACCCTATGTTGTATAACACTCTGGCTAAACGAATATATGCATTTGTTTGACAACCTCAGGGGTCTGTCAGGATTATTTCGATGTAAAAATACCCCAATATTAGGTTTGTTCATCTTAGACTGGAGTCTGAACCCCAAAACAATTTGGGTTGACAACTCTACTTAATCATCAATAATATTTCAAAGATTTATTTTTAAACCGATAAAATGTTTAAATCTGTGTCTATCTTGAACAAATGGCATTGACGTACATCTCAAACAGTTCATGTAATATCGAACTTAAAACTTGAACAATTTATGTCAAAGCAAAACTTGAACAATTTATGCATTATAGTAAAATGTTAAACAATTTATGAATTAGAACATAGCAGAATATTTATACAATTAAGAACGAGTTTGTATAAGTTTGAAGGTTTCACAATCGATAAATATTGTGTAAACCAGAACATACACAAGGATTATTCATAAGAATATATACTCACAAACTGAAATTGAGACAAAAGTTGAATGGAGTTAGAATACTTGCCTCAAGCGTCACTACTGCTTGTCCGGCGCGGGCCAAGCCAATTTTATGCTATGGGCGACGTGGGGCGCACCCACCCTGTAAAATCTATGTAAAGCTTTGATAAATTTTTGACTTTGAACAATTCCAACACGCTTACTTTGACACATCATAATTTGATCGTCCGATATTAGAATGAGCTCGTTCTTTCGTTTATTTCTTCCTTGCAACATCCTCTTTAAATTCCCCTAGGAATAATAATTTTCTCGATTTTGAATTAGTCGAAAAATTGTCTTATAAGTCCCCTGAAAGCCATTTTTTGCCAAAAGATATTCCAACGACAAATTTTCTAAACCTCATAACTTACTCATCTAAAGTCGGGTAAAGTTCGTTCTAGAGCCTACGACTAACGTTTTCCACTAAATACAAAACCACCAGAAAGAACAAATTTTCCAGAAGCGTTAACTACCCATTACTTGGTCCGAAAAAGGTACCAGGCTAAGATTTTTCACGATTGACACCTTTTACGAAAAATTTCACCATAACTTCGTTATAGCATTTTTTCCTTCGTTCCACTTGGAACTTGTCCATAACTTCCTTATCTAAAAATCCTTCTACCTGAATTTGTCAAAAAATAAACATTAAAAGTTTGATTAACAGTCCTCTACTATGATTTTCATCCTTTACACTTATACTTACAATTTTAGCTTTCGTTTTCAGTTGTTATACATATTAATGTTGGTGTAAAATCTAATTACGCATAGCACGCAAGTATACGCAGTCAAAAAATAATAAAGTGTAAGTAGAATATTGTTCCCACAAGGAATTATTATACAAATGACCAAATAATAACTCTTAACCAAACTAATTTTATTTAAAAAATCAATTTAAGGTTATGAATTAAATTATTTAATTAAACTAATTCTAATTACCATTAGTTAAAAATTAGATTATAGAGATTTAAGATCACAACTTCACTTATTGCTTCACTTAATTTAATGCACTTCTTATCAATTATGCTCACTATTTTGGATTGTTAATCAAGAACACATAAATAAATATGACTATCTCTCAATGAATCATACTCAAATCAACTTAAATTCACAGATGATAGAATTAAGAAGAACACCCTAATTAACAAATTCATTTTATCTCTATGTGAATTACAATTAATGAGGATTTAAAGCACAAGTTCTCTATCAGATTACATGCGATGTATAGGTATATCACTATCCCAGACATAAATCATGAATTCCAATAACACGCAGAAATCAAAATCACATGCTATAATTATCAGATCTAAATCTATAATCCATCTCTCAAGTTCATATAGATTATCATGGTAATTGTTAGCTATGCAATTAAAAAATAAGCATAAACCATAATGGACAATCCAAGAATAATCACAATAACTAATAGAGAAGCATATTAAAATAAACTACGCAACAAGCTCCATTGTAATCTTAAACAAGAATTTATTTCATGATTATTGAATTAAAACCAGGAATCAACAATTGAATAAACATTAAAAGACAAAAATAGAAGAAGATGGAATCTTTTGTCTGCAGATTTTATGCTCCTTTCTTGCTCCTACTTTGAATCTTCAATGGTCTCCAAGTTGCTTCAATCTCCCAATCTAATAAAAACTAGGGTTTTATCATAATCTACTATACTCTAATATAATTGAATCCTCTCTTAATCCTTGTGATTCTACTCTTTTTATATGCCTCTTTATGTGTCTTTTAGAGCCCTTAAAGTCCTTGAAACAAATAGCTCAAACCAATCCTCCTTGAACTCAACTTCTGAAAAATTATTTTTCTTCCCGATAAGCCCGCCCGGCGGACTTTTTACACTAGGAAACTCCCGCCCCGGCAGGGGTACTTTTCCAGAAATTACAGATATGTCACTAAGCTCCCTTTTTCATGTTTTAATCTTTCGAAGCCATTTTCTACAACATAAACACAAAAATAAGTAAAATTACATTAAAAATGCTTAAAAGTTAACAAAGAATTAATCCTTAACGATGTACAATTCGTAAATATAAACTCACTCACCAAATACCCCCAAACTCAAGACTTTATTTGTCCTCAAGCAAAAACACAAGAGAACTAAAAATAAACAAACTAACCTAACTACATGAATGCATTTGCGTGATCTATTTCCTAATATACCTACGAATCCAGTAATAAATCAGTAATATGTATAGCAACATACCTCAAATATACCAATGATACTCAAATAATATATCCAATCAAGTAAAAGTCCATAACTCTAACCAATTAGTCAATCCAAACATGTCATCACCTATGTTGTGCATGTGTGCTCGTTAACCATTCTAACCAACCAAAGTTCAAGATAATCATATAACAAACTTTTTAGAAGGAAAATTTTCGTTCCAATTCAATTACTTCAGTGAACATGACAACTTCGGTTAAAACTAAGCAATTACCAAATCTAAGGGTAAATACATGATTTATTTCTACCTTTATTCAACCACGAGGGTATTTTTGCTCTTTCTCGTGTTTACAATTGACTATGCAATGTCTAGTTCTCTTAGGCTTTTCAATGTTACCCATTAATGAGCTTTCGACCAACGACTCCCAAACCAAATGGCTTTAGGGCGCTAGGTGTATAGACATCCCCTAGGGCGTACTTACTCAAGTAACAAAAGCCACAGAACCAAACTAGTCAATATATTTAATTATATTTTTTTACTTTTTCTGGATTTTATATTTTTTTTCAATATATATACCCCATAGATTCCCCCAAACTCAAGCTTTTACGTCATTCCAACCTTTACTGTCAGTTCACTAATTTCCTTCGATTTTAACCAAGATTTTTCCCATAAACAAATTATGAAACCCTTGAACCAAGTGGATTAAAACAGTGAAACTTTAAGTGCTAACCGGTGACATAAGTTTCAGACATGCTCATATTTTTGTCATGATTAAAATTTGAACTCATCATCAATTATCAACAATGTTCAAGTTAACATACAAAACCAATCTTATCATAGGCCGAGCTAAATTCAAACCAATCCATTGCCTAGATTGATGAAAACGTTCTATATGCAAACACTAACTGCAAAAGAAAATATTTGTGCGATTTTTTAAATTTTTACCTTTTTTTTAATGAAACATGCCGACAATATGCAAAAATAAAAATAACTAACTAATGCAATATATGTGAACTAAATAATTATGTAATGCCATATGATCCACCCCCAAACTCAAAGTGAACAATGTCCTCATTGCTTAAATAAAAAGAATTTAAGAGTTAAGGACTTCCTTGAATGGTCAAGTGTCATGCTCGACCTCCACATCATTGATGTCTAGCGGTGGATAAACCAGAAATGGCTAAGGCTCGGGGAACTGATTCAAGTCAATGAAAAATCCGTGCAATTCGTGAATTTAATGGAAAAATTCTTGCCCAATATACCCAACTTGATGATCCCGTTCAATTACTTGGACAACCACTTTTGGAATGTGAGCATGTTGTATGTATGTGGCTCTGTCGGATAAAAGAATAGGAGTGAAAGCTTGTAAAGAACAAGGTAATTTGGATGTACTAAGTTCAGTCGAGAGAAGATGTGTGAAGGTGTGGATGCATGTGGGGTGTTGAACTTAATGAATTAGGTTAAGAGTAATGACTACCAAGAGAATGGATGAGAGTGGGTGGAGTTAAGCTTAAAGGGTTTATGGGTCAAAATTCGATGGTAGGGATTTGGTAATCGAAGATGGGATGGAGAGGGCATTGCGTTGCTCGACTGAGATTGGGATTTTTTTGTTAAAACTGATTTCCAGGATGACCAGCTGGGGCAGGTAGTTTTTGGTCGTGAAGGCCCGCCGGGGCTGGCTTGGACAGAGAAGTGCCCGTCGGGGCGACCTTTAACAGAGAGCACCCCCGCTGGGGTGGATGTTATGTAGGCCATATTTTCCCGTCGAGGCGGGCAGTGCTCTAGTCTGAAAAACTTTTCCCTTGATTTTTGTGCAGTCCCAGTGCTTTGCTTCCCTTCCCATTATCTTTTGCCTTCTCATTGAACCTCTAATACCTACAATGAAGAGAGATAACATGGATTACAATAGCACTTTGGATCATGAGAGAACTTATAAAGTAAATAACTCCTAAAATTTGACAAAATAAAAGCACTAATTGATTGAAAATTTGAGGATTTGACAAATGGGCATTCTATAACTAAGCCTATAAGTGTTTGGCTTTCAGGGGGGATTGCCCCCCTTACAACCCCTGCCAGCTCACCAGAGAGCTGGGTAGCCATTCGCTCACCAGGGAGTGAGACCCCTGACTAGATAGTCGTAGTGGCCATTAGTCAAACCCATCAAATATAATAACTTGATTCCTATCTACTTAATAAACTAGTAAAACAAATAAATATAATAATTCATGGGTTGCCCCCCAATTAACACTTGATTTATAGTCTTTCAGTCTGACTTTATCTAGTCAACGCTAACTAATTCCTCTTCGATAGTTGAGGAACCCTCCATCCATCAGTAACAATGTAGCTTTTGGCAAGTTCCCATTTATGATGGCTATCAAATTAAAGTCACCTATCATGCCTTGTTTAGATAAGTGCTCAATTGAGAATGCTAAATAACTAGGTGATTTTTCCTCCATTGAGGCTATGATTAGATTGGGGCTTTGGGGCTTGGCAAGCACACCGGGTTCTTCTTTTATCTTCTCTTTTTCATCCCACCATGGCCCCACATTTATACTAGCTCTCATATTATAAAGAGTCTTACCGACGACATGACTACCAAGCCGGCAAGGTTTTAAAAAATTTAACTGGATCCTTAAACTTTGGTGGAGAAGACACTTGGGACATAAATAACATCGGCTCATCCTCAATGGTACTCATAGTTAGTTCGTTGTCGACCTTGTTATCCTCATCCCCACTTATCTCCGCTCCTTCAACATCTTGTGGCTCATGCAGTTGTAAATTTGGCTCGGGCTCTCCATGAGTCTCAGAATCCATGTCATAACACCAATTGTTTTGAGGACAGTTGCTCAAGGCTTTGAACATTTGATCTATCTGGTTCTGAAGATTTTGAATTGACATCTTGTGATTAATCCTCATCTCCTCATTTGATGCTACGAACTTAGACAACAATTCCTCCAATCTTGAATTATTTATTTCAATTTTGGAATCCATGTATTGAGGACCATTGGTTAAGGTAGTGATGAGTTGTTCCATCTGGTTCTAAAAATTTTGGCTCGATATTTCTTGACTCATCATCATATCCTCTTGGATTTCTATGAGCTTCGACATGAATTCCTCTAAATTTGACTTTTCTTCTTATGGCCATGGAGGTGGACATAAGAATTCTGGTGTGTTTGTTAGATTTGGAGCATAGTATTAGTCATCATAGTTGTAGCTCCATTAATAATCTGGGTGATAACCCCAATCTGGAAGGTAATTGGCAAATGCATAATCGTTGAGGTAGTCAGCACCATGTTGTCCCGGCCCAAAATTGACGGTGCATCGATTACTCGGATGATTGCCAGCATAATAATTACAAATTAACGTTATCCTTCAAATACGTTGGGCTGCAACAACATCCAACCTCCTCGAAAGTGTCTCAAGTTGTAATGATAATGCAGAAATTCCATTGATTCCATCAATCCTTGTGTCCCTTGGTTAAGTCATACTCGAATATGGCATTTGATAATTGCATCCAGCCATGCTACCTTAAAAGAGAGAAAAATAAGAAGAGAATTAAATAAAAAGAAAAAATGTTTAAATTAAGACTAATTTGATTGAAGCTAATATTGGAAAAAATTATTAAACTAATTCCCTAGCAACAACGCCAAAAACTTTTTGTTTTATAATCTAGTTATGCACATCACACAAGTATACGTGGTCAACAAGTAATAAAGTGAAAGTAGAGTATCGTTCCTACGAGGAATTATTAATATAAATTATCAAATACTAATTCTTAACCAAACTAATTTTATTTAAAATCAATGTAAGGTTATGAATTAAATTATTTAATTAAACTAATTCTAATTACCACTGTTAAAAATCAGATTATGGAGATTTAAGATCACAACTTTATTTATTGTTTCACTTAAATTAATACACTTCTTATCAATTATTCTCACTATTCTTAATTGTTAATCAAGAACACATAAATAAATATGACCATCTCTCAATGCATCATACTCAAATAAACCTAAATTCACAGCTAATAGAATTAAGAAGAACACCATAATTAACTAATTCACTATATCTCTATGTGAATTACAATTAAAGAGTATTTAAAGCACAAGTTCTCTATCAGATTACGTGCGATGTATAGGTATATCTCTATCCTAGACATAAATCATGAATTCCAACAATACGCAAAAATCATAATCACATGCTATTATGATCATATCTAAATCTATAATCCATCTCTCGAGTTTATATAGATTATCATGGTAATTGTTAGCTAGGCAATTAAGCAATAAGCACAAACCATAATAGACAATCCAAGAATAATCACAATAATTAATAGAGAAGCATACTAAAATAAACTGCGCAACAAGCTCCCTTGTAATCTTAAACAAGAATTTATTTCATGATTATTGAATTAAAACCAAGAATCCACAATTGAATAAACATTAAAAGACAAAAATAGAAGAAGATATAATTTGTTGTCTGCAGATTTTATGCTCCTTTCGTGCTCCTGTTTTGAATCTTCAATGGGCTCCAAGTTGCTTCAATCACCAAATCTAATAAAAACTAGGGTTTTGTCATAATCTACTCTACTCTAATCTAATGGAATCATCTCCCTTAATCCTTGTGATTCTCCTCTTTTTATATGACTTTTCATGTGTCTTTTAGAGTCCTTATAGTTACAAACAACTCAAACCAATCCTCCTTGAACTTAACTTCTAAAAACTCCTTTTTCTTCCTAACAAGCCTGTCCTAGTGGGCTTTTTACACTAGGAAACCCCCGCCCCGGTGGGGGTACTTTTCCAAAAATTACAGAAATTCCACTAAGCTCCCTTTTTAATGTTTTGATCTTCCGAAGCCGTTTCCTACAACACAAACACAAAAACAAGTAAAATGACACTAAAAATACTTAAAGTTAACAAAGAAAAGCTTGCTTCTTCTTCTTCTTCTTCTTCTTCTTCTTCTTCTTCTTCTTGTAAACCACTTATCTATTTAGAAAAATTTCTTTTCTTCTCTCTCTCTTTTCTCTTAGACTTAAGAAATGAAATGACTAAGTGTAGAGAAAATTATCTCATCTTTCTAGAATTGCTATTTAATTATTGAGATTTTATAAAATTTTATATTATTGAATTAAATAAATATTTCGATGATTTAATTATTGGATTAAATAATTAATTGATTAATTGTGGTAGATTAATTTAATTATATGTATTACATTTATTAAATTAATGTAGAGAATATTTATTATTCAAGTATGTATTTATGTGAGCTTATTGAATTAAGTGAATTATGTAATTAAGCATGATGTTATTTTAATTAAATTAATTATTAATTATTAGAGTTAATAATTTGACATTATTAATTAATGAGAAAATTAAATATATGACTATGTGAATTTATGAGAAGTTATTATATTTTATTTATATTAAATAAGATATGAATTATTATGCAAGTGGGTGTGACATGAATTAACTATGTGATAAAGTTTTATTAAATTAAATGGTTTTTGAAACCTATTCTAGCTAAGGCAAACATGGCACTAAAGGGAGTTGGGGCAGTTAACCCATGGTGGGTAATTGACCACCAAGCGCGTTAGATTATTCATTATTTAGTTTACGTATTCTTTTATTTCTTCTTCATTATTTGCCTAAGTATAGAAAGCATAATGAGAGAGAAATCTGAGAGAAAGAGTTGAGAAGTCGGAGTTTTTAAGAGGATTGTGAGAGTCATCGAGAAGAATTCATCTTCCATTAATTATACTCTGGGTAATTCTCCTTCCCAAATTCTATTTTACGTCATTAAGTTTTTATAAGAAAATGGCTTTCAAAGTTTACGTAAAGCCTCTGTGATTGAGAAAGGAGTAATATTTATGAGTTATTTATTGGTTAAGATGTATCAAATCATTTTTATATATATATATATATATATATATATATATATATATTCATATATATCATCGGTTTCATAGTTTCATAATATTACATCGTATATGATTTCTACAAAATTACAGAGTATGGATTTTGACCTTACGGCCTTATACGTGTTATTTTATGTATTGATCGTATATTATCCCTAAATTTTACACACGTATATTATTATGCATGTTGATACGAAGAGACCAAAGTTAAAATAAACGGATTCGGTGTTATAACGAATCCGTAGTGACAATTTTCATGTTTTATTTTCAAAACCTCCAAGAACATCAAAGTTAGTGAAATTCACATATTTTAGTTCTGTGATTATGTGTTTTAATGGTTTAAAATCATTCTATAAATGTTGAGTTATGATTATACATGAATTATAACATGTGGGTATGATTAAATTCATGTAGTGATAATTTAATTGGAATTTTTTGGCTGTATTCTGCAATTTTCGCGAATTGCAGAACAGTTTCTGGTTCGCCACGTCGCGGCGCCAATCCAATGCCTTAAGGGCCATGGCTAGCCATGCCGCAGGCGAGATGATGATGTCGTCTGAGCGCTTGGCACCCATAGGCGCATGATGGCTTAAGACTTAGTACAAAAGTGTGGCCCTGATTTCACTCTCTGAGAATGTCGAAATGAAATATTTTTAATATTCAAGTCTAGCAACGTGATAACAACTTTATTTAATGAACATAAAACTATGTTATAAGTATAATGAGATGTTAAAATAGATACTTAGCATGTAAATAACATAATTACATGTGGATTGAATTATTGAATACATAATTAGCTTGTTATTCATGATGTGTAAATTATGTGACAAAGTGGTAAATTAACTAAGTATAGTTAATAATCAAAGTAGACAAAGAGAATGAGTTTATGATGATTAGTTAAGTTATAATTAACTGGTATTGTGAATGTAAATGGTATGTAGGATTAAGTTTAAAGAACGTGCTTAGTTAAAGTATAATCTACGCACGAGGCAAGTTTCCTAACCCTACTTGTCATTATTGTTCAAGTTATTAGTTACCTCGAGTAAATTATCATTACTATTATTCCAGTTCAATTTTTATATTAAAGATTTATTATCTTTTCAAAACATGATTCAGTTATACAATAATTGTCCTATTGTATACTTCTTGAGATTATTATTCAATTTGAATATCATTATTATTGAACCTTATTAGACTAGTGAACTTTATTGATTCAACTAGTCCATAGTTGATGAGCGTTCTAAATTTGAGAACCCTTATTGAATTATCAAACCAAACTTCCTTTAGTGCGGACTCGAATGTCAAGCGAGATGAACAACCCCGCAAAGGATTTACTTATGCGTTAGCGTTAAGATATTGTGCATGATATGGTACTAAAATTTGATCCCCCAAAAATGCAGTAGAAAGGTCCATAGTCTTATGACTGTTAAAGGTTTCAAGTATAACCCTTGATAACATAGGACATAGTTCAAGGTATTATGACCCTCATAATTCTTTTGATTCTTGTTATTAATTCTTGATTCAAAAGTTGAGCTTTTATTCAGATGTCTTTGATTTACTTGCATGTTATTATATTGTTATTTCATTATTATACTTGTGGGAAATAGTGCTCACTCTTGCTTTATAATAACATTGCAGTTAAGAACGAAAGAATTGATGAACCTTCCACTAGTAAAGGCAAGGGCAAAGTTAGCAAGTGATGAAGACTTGTTATTTTTATTAGATGATGTATTTATGCTTAAGACTTGAGTTAATGATGTTGTTTAAGACTTATTTGTTTATGATTCCGCACAGATGTTTAAGGTTAGTTTAAACTGGGATTGTATCATTATTATTCGGATGTTGTAACCCTTAAGGGGAAGATTTTTATTTTATCTATTGCATGGCTTGCATTTATTATGTGTAGATAGATAGATGATATTTATCGATGAACACCAAATCCGTGGAATTGAAGTACCCGGATTTGGGGGTGTCCTGAAGTTGGTATTAAAAGTTGTAGGTTATGAACCTTAGGTGGGGAACAACCTTAGGTAGTAGTAGCCTTATAGAAGAAGATAGTGATGGAAAACTCTTATCGAGTTATAAGAAATGAATTTTTATAATTCATTGAAGATAATAAAAGACCTTATGTGTTTATGTGTTAAAGTATCGTTAGATGATACGACTTAGTAACTAAAACTTAAAATTTTGTTGTCGGGATGTGAGAATGTTGGAGAAGCTAGTCAAGTGGGGAGGAAGAACCCAAAGTGTACCTATAGTACCTGCTTGAGGAGGAGTGTACCTATAGAATGCCGACAAAGTATCCCAAGAGACATTCATGTCGTTAGGGGAAGCGGTGGTATAGAGGAATCATCTCCATTGATCATCATTAGTTGTTGGTCGGGAGCATGGGCACAAGGCCCGATCTGAGGAGGATCTGAGGAAGAATTTGTTGAGAAGAGAAGAAGAGGAAGAAGAGGAGTTACCACGGTACACCATTGATCTTTGAGATGTATGACACGTTATCTGGTAGTAGTAACGTGGAGTTACGAGATGAGGTCAAGATTTGGTGAAGCGAGCGGTTATTGACATATTACTACTAGAAGAGAAGGAGAGGAGATTTCGACTCTTCACTCTCTGTTGGGAAATGTAGAATGGGATTTGGTCCATGAGAAGGTCAAACCGAAGATAGATAAGGCAGAGGAGATAGAAAAATGAAGAAGGCGAAGGAAACCTTTGAAAGACTAAAAATAGCAGAGGAAGGATGGGTAAGAGAATCACGTCGGTGATCATGCGAGAAGATGATGATGTCGTGCAAAGAAGGCGAAGATTGGGGAGACATATTCTACACTTAACAAAGCGATGAATAAGACCAAGATCGAGTTTTGAGGTACCCAATCGATTCGAAGGACTACCATTGTACATGATGGATCATTGGACGATGTATCGCATCTTAGAAGAGGGCGTAGCAAGGCTAATCGATACCTTAATGAAGCGGTGATATGATTTGTTTAATTATGTGAAGAACTTAATTAGTTTTAGATGTAAATTCGGCGTGTTTATGAGCAAAAGGAATATTTTAAATGTTTTAAATCTGTGAATTCTTTATTCGGGATAGTTGATGTAAATAGCGGTGATCTTTATAGTTTGATGTTAAAACTTTTGATTTGAATGAAAATATATCAAGTTGTTTGAGATGATGTGTTAAATGAGTATGTTAAATTGTTAAGTAATGCCTTAACTATTTAGAGAAATAAATAAAGTTCTAATAAGCGTTTATTTAACGAGAAAAATACCATGAGAGAAAACAACAACGTCAAATGGCTCGGGAAGAGTCGACCAATAATAACAATAATGCCAATGATAATCCCGTTCAGCAGTTAGTTAACTTCTTATTGGAGCCATGAATAATCAACCTCAAGCTCCACCAAACACAACGTTTAAAGACTTCAAAGGCGGTGGGACGCGCTTGAGTTCAAAGGTTCCATGAACCCAATCGAGGCTCAAACGTGGGTTATGGAAATGGAGAAGGTTTTTGGCGTTGCTAGGGTTAGAAGACTAGAAGACCGCTTTTGCAACGTTTATCTTTGAAGTGCGAGGCTAGCTATTGGTGGAAAAGCAAACAAAGTGCGAGGAGGTGAAGGTGTAATTACGTGGGAGAGATTTAAAGAGATTTTTTTGAAATGTATTTCCCAACTAGTTCGCGAGAATCGGATGGAGGTTCAATTTGGAGGCTGAAGCGAGGAAACATGGGTGTACTGACGACTGTGGCTAAATTCAACGAGTTGGCAAGGTTCACCCGTATACCAAGTACTGCAGACGAGACGAAAGAAAAGCGGAAGATTGAACAAGGACTAAAGCCTTGGGTGTACAACAAGGTATCAATGTTTTAGATAAACACATTTTGCGGGAGTTTTGGAAAAGGCCATCCTCATTTGAAGGAGGAAGCGATCACGGTGACCAAGTACAATCAAGATCAAAAGAAGAAGAAGAATGAAGGTGAAATTAATAACAAGGCCGGTGGAAGTGGCACGGGAGGTGGAAATTTCAATCGAGAAGAAAAGGTGGAGCGATGACTCATCATCGGGGAATCGCAAGGTAGTCGGAAGAAAAGAATCGAAGCATGCGGGCTTGCGGGAAAGCCCATCTAGGAGTTTGTATGAAAGGAAAAAGAGTGTGCTACAATTGTGGTCAGGAAGGCCACATAGCACCAAACTATCAAACCCAAAGAAGGGTGCTTGTTTTACTTGTGGTTCAAAGGACCATCTGGCGAATTGTCCCAAGAAGGGATCGGGAGGTCGGGATCGGGAGGAAAGCCGGGAAATAACGGTGGAAATGCCTTAACCATCACCGGACCAATCGCAACAAACCAACCAAGCCTTGGGACTTTCAAGATGGCGGTGCGAGATGCGATTCGATCCGTGATGTGGTGTCGGTATCATTCCGATCAATAAAATTAATGCTTATGTTTTATTTGATTCGGGTGCTACTTGTTCCTTTATATCAGATGATTTTGCCAAGAATTTAGATTTGCCTAAGAATGAATTGGATTACCCATGAACATAGAAATTGCGAATAGAGAAATAATCCACATTAAAATGCGTACATAAGAATTGTAGAGTGGATATTAAGGGTAATATCATGAGCGTAGATCTTATCCTATTCGACTTGGGGAATTTGATGTTATATTGGGAATGGGTGGTTATTCAATTACGGTCTTTGTAATTGATTGCCAAAAGCGTATTAACCTTATGACTCCATCAAAGGTTGTATTTTATGGTAGCAAGTCGCCTAAACAAGCGAGTTGTCGGCGATGATGATTCGAGCCGAAGTTATTAAGACAAAGTGTGTAGGATACTTAGCTTACATAGTCGATGATCAAAAAAAGAAATCAAAGGTAGAAGAGATCTGGATTGTGAGGGACTTCGATCGACGTATTTCTAGATGATTTACCGGGACTTCCACGGATAGAGAGGTAGATTTTGTGATCGATTTGGCGCCCGGAACCGCTCCAATATCGAAGGCACCATCTAGAATGGCACCGATGAGAGATGAAGGAATTAATGGGTACAACTACAAGAATTGTTGGACAAGAAGTACATTCAACCGAGCGTATCGTAGTGGGGAAGCGCGGTGTTATTTGTGAAAAAGAAGGACGGATCGATGCGGCTCTGCATTGACTTCTGAAGGCTGAATAAGGTCACGATTAAAACAGATATCCATTACTGGAGGATCGATGACTGTTTGATCAATGAAAGGGGCGAGATACTTTTCAAGATAGACTTGAAGCGGTTATCATCAATTGAAGGTGAGCCCGGAGGATGTACCGAAGAAGGCGGCGTTTGAGCGCGATATGGTCACTCTGAATTTTTAGTAATGTCGTTTGGTCTTATGAATGCTCCTGCGACATTTATGGGACTAATGAATGGTGTATTCAAGCCGTTTTGGACAAGTTAAGTAGTGGTATTTATAGATGATATTTTGGTATATTCGAAAACCAAAGAAGAACACGAAGAGCATTTGAGATTAACATTGGAAGTATTGAGAAGGGAGAAAAGTATATGCTAAGTTTTGAAAAATGCGAATTTTGGATTGAGCGAGTACAATTTCTTGGTCGCGTGATCGACAAAAAAATGGAATTCGGTAGATCCATCTAAAGTAGAAGCCGTGATTAAGCTGGGATCGGTAGAGAACTCCGTCAAAAGTAAGAAGTTTTCTTGGATTAGCAGGATATTATAGAAGGTTCATACAAGACTTTTCCATGATCACAACTCCGTTAACGAATTTAACTCGAAAAGCTGTGAAATTTATTTGGAAGGATAAGTGTGAGGAAAGCTTTCAAGAATTAAAGAAGAGGTTGAGTACGGCCCCTGTGTTATCCCTTCAGGATGATACAGGAAATTTTGTTGTTTATAGTGATGCGTCGCATAAAGGACTTGGTTGTGTCTTGATGCAAAAGCGGTAAGAAAGTCATTGCGTATGCATCACGACAATTGAAGGATTACGAGAAGGGATATCAGACCCATGACTTAGAGTTAAGCTGCAGTTGTTTTTGCTTTGAAAATTTGGAGGCACTTTATCTCTACGGGGAGAAGTGTGAAATATATACGGACCATAAGAATTCGAAATATATTTTCACGCAGAAGGATTTGAATATGCGTCAAAGAAGGTGGTTGGAGTTAATTAAGGACTACGACTGTGAGATTTTATACCATTCGGTTAAGGCAAATGTGGTTACCGACGCCTTAAGTAAAAAAGGTCGGGAGAAATTGACAATGTTGACTGCTCAGGAGGAGCTAATTACAGAAATGGAGAAACTGGAGTTAGAAATAAAGTATCCTATGGAGATCGATGAGAAGCTATTTCAGATGAAATCTGGTACAACTCTACTAGATAAAGTAAAGGAGGCTCAGCTTCAGGATGAAGAATGCAAAAAGGTGACAAAGAAGATATCTGAAGGAACCGAACCGAGATTTAAGATGGATAAGGAAGGAATACTGAGATTGGAGAGTAGAATTTGGGTACCACCAGTCATAGAGATTAAGGAAGATATTTTAAGCGAGGCTCAAAGTTCACGATATTCGATTCACCCTGGTAGTACCAAGATGTACCAAGATCTTCGACAACATTTTTGGTGGCCAAATTTAAAACGAGATGTTGCAGAATGTGTTGCCAAGTGTCTTACCTGTCAGAAAGTGAAAGCAGAACATCAAAGACCAAGTGGGTTGCTACAACCGTTAGAAATCCCGAGAATGGAAATGGGAACATATTACAATGGACTTCGTGGTTGGCCTTGAGGCGACTTCGAAAACTACTGACGACGATATGGGTTATCGTTATTGGTATGAAAAATCTGCACACTTCCTTCCGATCAAAATAAGATTCAACCTAGATCGGTTAAGCGAGGCTATCGTAAAAGAGATTGTTTTGAGGCACGGAGTTTCGGTATCAATTGTTTTGAGATAGGGATCGCGCTTCACATCAAATTTACGGAAGCGTCTTGAGGAATGCATGGAGTGCAGCGATTGCGAATAAGTCTGACTTATCACCCTCAAAGCAGAGACGGACGAGCGAACAAACAATTCAAACGTTAGAAGATATGCTAAGAGCACATGTGATGGACTTTAAAGGAAATTGGGATGATCACCTACCATTAGTAGAGTTGGCTACAACAATAGTTATAACGCTAGTATTGGCATGCCGCCTTATGAAGCGTTATCTGGCGGAGAAAGTGTAGAACTCCGCTTCTTTGGGATGAAGTTGGTGAGAGACAATTGCTAGGGCCCATAATTGGTACAATGAGACGGCGAGAAATAGTCAAAGTGATCGAAACACGATTGGTAGCGGCTCAAGATCGATAGAAGAACTACGCTGATCCACATCGTAAAAATATCGAGTTTGAATCAGGTAGTTATGTTTTCTTGAAGGTCTCTCCCTGGAAGGGGAAAATCAGGTTCAGAAATAAAGGAAAATTGAGCCCAAGATTCATTGGACCCTTTGAAGTACTGAGAAGAATCGGAGAAGTTGCGTACGAGGTAGCCTTACCTCCAACACTCGAGAATATCAACAATGTTTTCCACGTTTCTGTATTACGACCATACAAAGCTGATTATAAGCATGTAATTGAATACGAACCCCTGTATTTTGAGAAAGACTTATCTTACGAAGAAATTCCTGTCCAAATTGTAAATGAAAAGAACAAGTTCTCGAAATAAAGTAATACCTTACATTAAGGTAATTTGGAGGAACCCAATCTTTGAAGAAGCTACGTGGGAACTCGAAGAGAATATGATGAAGAACTACCTCATTTATTTACTTAATTATGTATAGCGATTACGGGGACAGAATCTTTGTAAGGGGAGAATGTAGCAGGTTGAAATTATTGAGTCGTGATTACGGGGATGAGAATCCTTTTAAGGGGGAAAGATGTAATGAGCGAGATTTTGTAAATTTATTTTAATATTTATTGAATTAAATAAATATTTTTTGATGATTTAATTATTGGATTAAATAATTAATTGATGCAATTGTGGTAGATTAATTTAATTATATGTATTACATTTATTAAATTAATGTAGAGAATATTTATTATTCAAGTATGTATTTATGTGAGCTTATTGAATTAAGTGAATTATGTAATTAAGCATGATGTTATTTTAATTAAATTAATTATTAATTAGAGAGTTAATAATTTGACATTATTAATTAATGAGAAAATTAAATATATGACTATGTGAATTTATGAGAAGTTATTATATTTTATTTATATTAAATAAGATATATGAATTATTATGCAAGTGGGTGTGACATGAATTAACTATGTGATAAAGTTTTATTAAATTAAATGGTTTTGAAACCTATTCTAGCTAGGCAAACATGGCACTAAAGGGAGTTGGGGCGATTAACCCGTATTGAGTAGCTGACCACCCAATAGCGTCGATTATTCATTATTTAGTTTACGTATTCTTTTATTTCTTCTTCATTATTTGCCTAAGTCTAGAAAGCATAATGAGAGAAATCTGAGAGAAAAAGTTGAGAAGTCGAGTTGTTAAGAGGATTGTGAGAGTAAATCGAGAAGAATTCATCTTCCATTAATTATATACTTCTGGGTAATTCTCCTTCCCAAATTCTATTTTACGTCATTAAGTTTTTATAAGAAAATGGCTTTCAAAGTTTCTGTAAAGCCTCTGTGATTGAGAAAGGAGTAATATTTATGAGTTATTTATGGGTTAAGATGTATCAAATCATATTTTATATATATATTGCATGATTCCATATCATCAGTTTCATAATATTACATCGTATATGATTTCTACAAAATTACAGAGTATGGGTTTTGGCCTTATGGCCTTATCGTGATATTTTATGTATTGATCGTATATTATCCCTAAATTTTACACACTCGTATATTATTATGCATGTTGATCTGAAGAGACCAAAGTTTAAATAAGCGGATTGGTGTTATAACGAATCCGTAGTTACAATTTTCATGTTTTATTTTCAAAACCTCCAAGAACATCAAAGTCGATTGAAATTCACATATTTTAGTTCTGTGATTATGTGTTTTAATGGGTTAAAACCATTCTATAAATGTTGAGTTATGATTATACATGAATTATAACATGTGGGTATGATTAAATTCATGTAGTGATAATTTAATTGGAATTTTTTGGCTGTGTTCTGCAATTTTTGCGAATTGCAGAACAGTTTTCTGATTTGCATTGCATGCCATGCATGATCCAATGCCTTAAGGCCATGCATATAGCCACATGCATGATGATCAGATGTCCGCGCGTGCCATGAAGACTTAATACAAAAAAAAATATATTTCACTCTGCAGAATGTCCAGAAATGAAATATTTTTAATATTCAAGTCTAGCAACGTGATAACAACTTGATTTAATGAACATAAAACTATGTTATAAGTATAATGAGATGTTAAAATAGATACTTAGCATGTAAATAACATAATTACATGTGGATTGAATTATTGAATACATAATTAGCTTGTTATTAATGATGTGTAAATTATGTGACAAAGTGGTAAATTAACTAAGTATAGTTAATAATCAAAGTAGACAAAGAGAATGAGTTTATGATGATTAGTTAAGTTATAATTATAATTAGAATGGTATTGTGAATAATGAATGGTATGTAGGATTAAAGAGAATAAGTTTATGATCAAAAGCGTGCTTAGTAAAAAGTGTAATCTACGCATACGCGAGGCAAGTTTCCTAACCCTACTTGTCATTATTGTTCAAGTTATTAGTTACCTCGAGTAAATTATCATTACTATTATTCAAGTTCAATTGTTATATTAAAGATTTATTATCTTTTCAAAGCATGATTCAGTTATACAATAATTGTTCTATTGTATACTTCTTGAGATTATTATTCAAATTGAATATCATTATTATTGAACCTTATTAGACTAGTGAACTTTATTGATTCAACTAGTCCTTAGTTGATGAGCGTTCTAAATTTGAGAACCCTTATTGAATTATCAAACCAAACTTCCTTTAGTGCGGACTCGAATGTCAATGAGATGAACAACCCTGAAAAGGATTTACTTATCGTTAGCGTTAAGATATTGTACGCGATATGGTACTAAGGGATGATCCCCTAAGTATGAGTAGAAAGGTCCATAGTCTTATATTCATTAAAGGTTTCAAGTATAACCCTTGATAACCTAGGACATAGTTCGAGTCTTATGACCCTCGAATTCTTTTGATTCTTGTTATTCATTCTTGATTCAAAAGTTGAGCTTTTATTGAGATGTCTTTGATTTACTTGCATGTTATTATATTGTTATTTCATTATTATACTTGTGGGCAATAGTGCTCACTCTTGTTTAATAATAACATTGCGATTAAGAACGAAAAAAGCGATGAACCTTCCACTAGTAAAAAAGGGCAAAGTTAGCAAGTGATGAAGACTTGTTTATTTTATTAGATGATGTATTTATGCTTAAGACTTGAGTTAATGATGTTGTTTAAGACTTATTTGTTTATGATTCATACGGATGTTTAAGGTTAGTTTAACTTTGGGATTGTATCATTATTATTAGGATGTTGTAACCCTTAAGGGAAGATTTTTATTCTATCTATTGCATGGCTTGCATTTTGCATTTATTATGGGTAGATAGATAGATGATATTTATGTATTAATGAATAAATGAATTTGAGAAAAACTCTTAATCACTGTTCATAAAACACAGAAAAATGCTTTTTTGTTTTTGAATTACAGCAGAGTGTTTATTTGGAAAAAGAAGACGAAATCTCCATTAAAAATATTTTTATTAGAAAAGACGTAAATCACTATTCACACTAAAAATGTGTTTTCGTATTTTTGAATTTTTTAACTTTGTCATATTGTTTCTTTGAGAAATGGGGATGGAAAATGAAATAGAAATTTAGAAAAGAGAAAGTCAATATTTTGACAATATGTTAAAGTTGGAGAAACTAACTTAAAAGAAACTAGAAATAATAATAATAATAATAATAATTATAAGTTAATAATAATCAAACCAAGTGAAACCTAAGAATTAAAATGGCTTGGCTAGGAATTTAAATGACTTGCCTAGTGATTTAAAATGGCATTGACATTGAATGAAATAGATTGGCTAAGGTTTAAGATGGCTTAACTAAGAATTAAAGTGGCTTGAATTGGACTTGGAGCCAAAGAAAAGAGATGACATGTGTCACTTAATTAAATAAGTTGATACTCAAGTGTCTTGTAAACATAATTAGCACATGGGATAAAGGAGAGCAAAAAGCAAAAGAGATGAGTCATGGGGTGGAGGTATCGGTCCATAAGGGATTGGGCAACAAAATAGGATGGAAAACTTCCATAAATGGAAAGTTTGAAGCATGAAAAGGCAAGCAATTAATGCATGGTCCCCTCCATTCATTTATTTTATCCAAACAAAGCCTTAGGTAATCCATTTGGCTAGCTTTAGTTAACTTAATTAAGTTAAGGTTGGCCTAACCCAAACTTGATAAGGATAAATGTTGGATGATTCATTAAATCAGCCAACACTTAGCCATTTCATGTCATCCTTATTCCTAAGACTAAAGAGAAAAGAGAGAGCAAAAAAAAAGAAAATAAGAGAGATAAAGGGAGAGAAGGGGCACGGCCAAGAAGGAAGAAGTGAAGATATAAGTTCAGGTTGATTATCAAGTGAAAGCTAGAAAGAAGAAGAGCAAGAAAGGTAAGCCCCAACCCCTTCATCGTCTTTCTTTTTAAAGTTTTCTTTAGCATGATAATAAGTGTCTTGTTGGTGGTTGGTATTATTTGAAGGTCATGGAAGGATCTTAGACTGATAAGAATATATATATATATATATATAATATGTTAAATTACTTTTTAATTGCATGAAAAGTTGAACCAAAAATGAAATACAAACCTATGCGTAAAGGAATACAAGAACGGACAATTAGCAGACTGTTATGGGCTGTTTTGATGGCTTTTAGAGGTAGCTTATAAAATGTAAAAATTAAGTTATAGGGTGTCATGTTATACTCTTATGATTCATGAACAACACCCAATTTCAATGGAAGCAAAAGCTTTTGTAACGAAGCCATGGCGAATTTTTAAGTAAAACTAGTTAAAAACATAAAACGGAATTAGCGGCCCTGACCCTTGAGAAATTTTTTGTTCTAAATGGGTTGCTAGAAAAAATTTCCATTTTGGGGGTTATGTATTACTTTAATGAGTCTGTAGATGTAAGATTGGCCTAATTCTGAGCTCGAAGATAGGAGTTATGCCTTTCGGAAGGAAGCTAGTCAAAACTACCAAACTGGTTAACTATTTCGGGTAGGGACTTTTGAGCCAATATTTTGGATTTTTAGAGGATTAGAAATAATAATCCATTCAGGGGAAAATTTAAAGAATGTTACGAGCTAGACTATGGCTCAAGAATGGACTCATTCCGATAGCGGAGGGTCATGTTATGACGTTACAAAGTGGGAATGTCAATAAAGGAGGAAAAACCACTTATTTCATTTTCTTCCAGGGGGTTTTGAACTAATGCAGACGAACTAAAACAGATAGGTTAACCTATCTGGAATGACAGATGGGGAGTTTAAAGCTAAAGTAGACATTCTGCATCGCTAGTTAACTTATCTGGATTAACAAAGAGGAAGTTTAAAGCTAAAACACATGTTAAGTTGTCTTCTTTATACCTGTAACATAATATGAAGAATAAAAGTTGGACGTATTGATTAAATCATATAACGCGAGTAATTTAAATAAAAACCATAAAGGTCATATTTTCGTGACTAATTGGTATGTGTATGTGAACATAACTGTGTAGGAACGCTTCAGGCAAGTATTCTTGAACTCTACACGAGTTTATTTTCCACTGTATATATTATTTTACGAGCTTTTTAGCTTTGATTCAGATTTTATTAAAATGTTAATTTACACAGTATTTATATATTGTGTGAAATCAAAATTTATGCAATAAATTTATGAATTGCACAGGTTATTTGGTATGCTTAAACTTCATCTGATTTAATGTTTTAAAATTCGTTAATTCATGAACTATTATAAAGTTATGTCGATGCCTTGTTGTTTCGACTAGACACATGTTAAGCTATAAAATGTATTTATTAAATTCTTGAATGATATCCAAACCAAATCAAATTTGTAAGGACTTTGACTTAAATCTAAGATGAACAACCCTACTATTACGGAAATTTTTAGTCGAATTTTTGACTAGCCTTCACGGTGTAATAGTAAACACAAATAGTCGTTTAGAAGAAATAGGTTGTGCACAACATAAGTACAATAGGCCGATCCCCTAACGTACTTAGGAAATGATAGTTACAAATTAAATTTTTGTTAAACCTTTTATGAAAAAGAAAATTTTTAAGGTCTATTGACCACTTGAAATGTATTTTCAAGAATTTTAAAAATGGAATTTAATATTATTATTCATATCTATTCGAGATAATTTCACAACTATTATTTAGTTGTTGAAAGGCAGACATGATTCTTAATTTTGTTATTATTTAATTGTATACTTACTAAGCTTTTTAGCTAATTCTTTCCTTATATAAAATATTTTCAGCTAAGTGCGAGAGAGGTGAAAGTTCGAGTAAGAAAGATAAACGAAAAGGAAAAATTTCTAAATAAAAGACGTGATGTAATAGTTTAAGTTATGAATGATATTTATTAAGTATAATGATGTAATAATTAATATATTATGATGCTTCTAAACTTGTAAAGGTCATAGAACTTGGGAAGTTAGATTCAAATGGTTTGTAATAATTTAGTAATTACTTTTCTATCTTTATGATTATGTCTAGTAAAGAGAACCGTGATGCACCATAGTTGGGGTTTTAAGGTACCATGATTTGTGGGCATCACAGCTGTGAAAAGGTAAAATTGAACTGTAGAATTAAAGCTTTAGCTTTTTTTTTAATATCTTTATTATTAATCATGCTCTCTTTAGTTAGTTTTAATCAATTTGAAAATCACCCAACTTTTACTTATTGTTTATTATTAGAAACATTAGGATAAATTGAGAACAATATCATTCTCTGTGAGATCGATTCATAGATGCTACTAAATTATGCTTTATTTAATATTCATAGAGTGAAAAGTAAGGTGTTCAACTTTGGAGTGTTAACAAAAGCTACAAAGTTTTTGGTGCCATTGCCGAGAAATGATTATTTGTTTTAGTTTATTCTGTGTTTATTTTATTTTATGACTCGATCCTCTCAATCTACTGAATTGAATTTTGATCTAGAAATAGAAAAAGCAACGAGGTTGAGAAAGGAGAATTGTAGAGCCAAAAGCACAATTATAGAACCATAGGAAGCTTTTGTTCCATCACCTGGTCTCAAAATAGCAGTTGAATTAGTGTCAAACAACTCATCTAGTGAATCAAAAAAAGAAGATATGGATGTTCCCAACAACAATAGAACTTTAAGAGAATTAGCTACTCCTAATCTAAATCAACAACCTTTGTTTATTGAGTATCCTACTTTTGATGGTACTTTTGAACTTAAATCGGGACTAATTCATCTTTTGACTATTTTTGTGGTCTCACTTGTGAAGATTCATATAAGAATCTCAAAGAGTTTCATGTGGTGTGTTCCACCATGAAGCCACAATGAGTAATGAAGAATAGATCAGGCTTAGAGTTTTTCCCTTCTCACTAGAAGATCTAGCAAAGGATTGGTTGTACTATCTTTCTTCATGTCCAATTCAGTCATGGAATGATATGCAAAAGTTATTCTTGGAGAAGTATTTTCCTCTTCAAGAGTTGCCAACATAAGAAATGAGATATGTGGCATCAGATAGTTTAATGAAGAAACTCTCTATGAGTACTGTGAAAGATTTAAGAAATTGTGTTCCAGCTATCCGCCTCACCAAATTGATGATCAAAACTTAATTCAAAACTTCTATGAGGGATTGTTTCCCATGGACAGAAACATTATTGATGCGGCAAATGGAGGAGCCTTAGTTGGTAAGACCACAGAAATCGCGTAAAGAACATAATTTCAACCATGGCAAAGAAACTCCGCAAAGAGATAAAGATGGGACGGATTACACACCTACAAGGGTGAATGAGGTATTAGAGAATAAGCTTTAGGTTCTTTAGACCCTGGATATGGTGCTACATGATACTAACCATCCAAATACATCCACATGTATAAATTAACCATCATGATTGTAATTACTAACTATTACAAACATATTATTACAACTTTCAGGTTCTAAGACCTTGAATTCTTTATATATGATATTGCTCAAAATATATATTACAATACTTCTAATTATTACAATCTGTAATCATTCTTCTACTCGTTCGTCTTTTTCTTTCCTTGGTCTTTACCCGACTCTTCAATTTGATTTGTATCTGCTGAAAATATATAATTTTAAGCAAGGGTGAGTATTCAATTGCTCATTAAGTACTTACAGTTGATTAATAACAACAAAATCAAGAATTATGTCTTCATACTTCTCAACCTTTAACAACTGATCAAAAGTTGTGAAGAATTTATGAATGAAAGGAATAACAACTTCCTTTTGTTTAAAACATTTTTGAAACAACATACTAACTTTATGTTAAGCTGTCATAAGACCTTGAACTTTTTCATTCCGTAAATGGTTTAATAGTAGTTCAACTATGAAACGAATAATTTTCCTCGGGGCACGCTGCGTGATAAGTTTATTATACCATATCTTGTACAACATTCTACGAAAACGACTATATGAGTTTGTTTGTCACACGACAAGGTCAATCAATATTAATTGCACCAAAAATCCTCAATATTAGGGTTGTTCTACTCAGACTGGAATCCAAACTAAAACAATTAGGATGAATAGCTCGACTTAACCTCAATAACACTTCCAAGATTTATTTTTAAATTAATAAAGCATTTCAATATGCGCCAAGCCGATAAAATTGGCATTGACGTCCTTCTTAATAGTTCATGAATATTATAACGCAATAACTTCATCAATATGCATTATAGAAAAGCTTGAACAACTTATAAAAATACCAAATGATTTTCTTAAGTTCGAGATTCACAAAATATATAAGTATTTGCGTAATCAAATCATATATGCAAAATAGTAATATGAACATAGTCAAATGAACATCAAAGCTTTTACACAAAATTATTGCACAAGGTTAGAAAAACTTGATTTCAATATACAAATTGAATGAAGTTCGAATACTTGCATAACAGAGGAATCTTGCATAAATATATAATTTTTGCTCAGGTTAGGAAACTTGCCATCTGTGTTCTTTAACAATTTACTTTAAAAATGTTCTTCAAATGTCCTACACATTTAATTAATAATAACATACCAATTAGTCACATAAAAACTCCATAAAATGGTTTATGTCACATTATTATTCATTTTATGTTGTTCGTGATTTATAATTTAAGTAACGTGACAACCCTTAAAAAATGTCCAATGGAATCGCGGCGTTCGAGGATGCCATGACTCTCTTAACGACCCCCTACGGTGGTCTATATTCATTATTTTTCATTTTATAGAATTAATCTTTTTATAACTTGAAACATTTTAGAACTATATCAAAAATGTTGCACTGACGTCGTCGAAAGCTTGACTTGGCGACACGCCTAGTAGGCGCTTATACTGGCGGTCGGCCAGGCGGAGACAAAAATAGCGCCCGTCGCCCCACGAAAGCGACCACACACATCGCGCATGCGTCTTGCTAGCAGATGCACAAATTTTCAACTTCGACACTTACTTCCAGACTTCATAATTCCCTCATACCAAATCAGAATAAGTCCGTTCTTAAGCCTTTTTCTTGCTGGTATTACACTATACAAAAGCTCAGAAAATCACAATTTTCTAGTAATTTTAACTACCCAAAACATACCCACGAAAAATCAGTGTTACATTATGATTTATGTTATTTTCCATCATTGATAGTTTCAACGCACCTACTTCCGAATGTCATAACTTACTCGTCCTATATCTGGATGAGTTCGATTTTACGTTTATAACATCCTCTAAAAATCCCATTGAGTGTAATAAAAATTCTTCATTGACTAGTTTTCTGCTTTGGTAGATTTGAAGTTCCTTTTTTCAAATGTCATAACTCCCTCCTCCGAAGTCGAAATGAGATCGTTCTTAAGCCTATGACTTCCTTGTACTACATACTATACAATCCCTAGGAAAATGGAATTTTCTAGAGATCATAACTTCCCAAAAAAATGACTCAAAAGTCAGTGCGTAAATTGTTTTTCTATGTTTTAACTAGTTTTACAAAGAAAATTGTCATGATTTCGTTACAAAAGCTTTTGCCTTCGTTTGAATTGGGTGAAGTTCATAACTTATAAGAGCATAACATAACACCTTATAACTTAATTTTTAGACTTGGGAGGCTACCATAAAATGGCCCCAAAACAGCCCCACAGCAGTCCACTTTTGCCCATTTTCATCCTTTATGCCTAGGTTCATTTTCTTGCATCATTACTGTGACGCCCCCAAAATAGGTATACATCACCCATCTTGAGTCGCCAAATACATGGTACATAAATCAAATATAAATTATTTTATACAATACGACAATAACGTAGCTTTGAGTTTTTACACGAATACTGTCTCATAGACAATATTCAAACTCAAATGAAGTCCTCATTACATTTATTATCACACTATTTCATAAAATAGTGAGGACTACTATAGCCACCATCTCGGACCGTCACACTGTTTCTTGACTAGTCCCGACAACGTTCTCATTTTCTGAAGAGAACAATGAAAGCAAAAGGGTGAGCTCAACTAGCCCAGTAAGAAATATTATGACTAAGATAATGAAGAATAAATTATCGTTAGCCTTCAATAGTGTTAAACTGATAAAATACAATAAACATCATGTTTAACTGCAGCCAAACAAGCAATCCATTACAAGAGTCAAGTAGAGCATGATCTCTACTATCTTCTATGATTTAAAAAGTTTTTCATCAACTTTATCACTGAGACTCATCATAATAAATAAATCACATCATTGAATCATCCATGCACTACGGGCCAAGGATATTCATGTAATCATCAATGATCATGATCATACCAACAACTTCCCATCAATGCACTACGAGCCAATGATGACTTTTACCACATCATTTGTAATATTACGGTCATGATTATGCTGAATAATCCCTGGTCATAATCATACCAATCAATAGTACATCTATGCACATAAGCCACAGATGACTTTTATCATAATATAATCATGAGGATAATGACAATGATATAAGAATTCAATTAAACGAGATCAAAGATAAATATTAAAGACTTTAAATTTATCCAGACCTTAAAAATATCCAAATTGTCAACATGATACTGCTTTGTGGAGTAAAATTCAAGAATAATATTGTATAAAATGATTTGGACCAAAAAGAAATTAATTTTTGTCATGAATAGTTCTCCGGGTGAATAGTACCCGAGTGAATAGTACCCCATAAATAGTACTTTGTGAATAGTACCCCGGCATGAAAAATGCCCCGAATACCCGAGTGATTAATACCCAAGTGAATAGTAACCCGTGAATAGTATTCCATGAATAGAAACTTGGTACGAAAAGTACCCCGAATCCTCGGGTGAATAATATTTGAGTGAATAGTAACTGAGTGAATAGTAACCCGTGAATAGTATCCCATGTGAAAATATTGATATTTAATAAGAAAGTTCAGATCAATATTTCAATGAAACGATACTGGAAGAAGCGCAAAACTCAAAGATATTCCACTAATTTCAAGAATTATAGAAGCAATACTTACCATAGTAAGTTTAGATTTAAGAATGTGAAAAGAAATAATATATGAAACTGCAAATGGATTTTTACCTGTCATGCGGTAATTCGCGTAGATAGATCATTTCCATAATTTAATAACAATTGAATACGAAGGATTATTCCCCAAGCATGCGGTAGTCCGTGTAGACAGGTTATTCCCACAGAATAATAAAGAATGTAATAACAAAAAGATTTCACCATGCATGCGGTAGTCCGCGTAGACAGGTTATTCCAACAGAATAATAAAATGGAATAATGAAAAGATTTCACCATGCATGCGGTAGTCCGCGTAGACAGGTTATTCCAATAGAATAATAAAGAATGGAATAACGAAAAGATTTTACCATGCATGCGGTAGTCCGCGTAGACAGGTTATTCCAACAGAATAATAAAAAATGGAATAACATCCCTTACGAGTATGAAAGAAAATAACTCTCTTCATGAATACGAAAGAAATAATACCCCTTACGAGTATTGAACGAAGATAATATTCCTTACTAATACGAAAAATAATATCGTAAGCGAATATGAAATAAATAACACCCCTTACCTTAATAGAAGAGTGAATACTGAAGTAGGGTAGTAGTAGAATACTCTTTTTCTTGCTCTCTATAGTTTCTATCTCTAGAGTTTTAGTGAATTCGTAAAAAATAATGAAGGAATGAGCTTTTATTTATAGGAAAAAGGATTGAATAGTAACTAATTCATGAACAACCCAGATTAATTCATTTTTAAACGGGCGGTCCATATTGATTTACTATTAAAAATTAAGTAACGGTCCATAGTGATTTACTATTAAAACATTAAACAAGCGATCCATATTATTTTACTATTATAACTTCAACCAACAGTCTAAAAAATTAGCACATCTCCTCATAGAATAATAAGCCAAACTTATAACAAATACCTCATAACAAACCACTTTATTTATATCAAAAATTGAATAAATATTTACCACAAATTATTTATCTTTAAACAACACATTTTTAATCTATTAACAATTATTCATCATTAATATTATAACTCACAATATTTAACAACCAAATCATTCCCATGAAAGAGGGGGCTTTTCGATAAGGATTTCTCCCTATTGGCGCATAATTAGGTGACCAAACCTCTCCTCGACAGAACTTTCTAGACATCGTCTATATTGTAAATAATAATATGAATAACTTTATCGTCTCAATTATTGATTTAGTAATATAAAATATTATGCAGATCATATTGTGACAATAATTGAATCAAATAACGCGAGATACTATGTAGCAATTACTGTAGCAATAATTGAGTATAACTGAGTGACTTCTCACGTAACATCAATAATCAATACCGTGTGCTACTATACAACCACGCGTATTACTATTCTTTTACTACCAGGTAGTTAAACAGTTTAAAAATATTTCAGTCGTTTTCTAACTACGACAGTACCTCCGTTGTGGGGTCCACCAATGATTGTGCCGTCGTACAAATATTTCCTATTAAAACGAATATTCCCCGACCAATCGAATATTCTCTGACATAACGATTATTTTATATCAACTTGCTTACTTTGAAAAATTTTCATATATCACCCTTAACTTTAACCCTTCATCAATTTAACCATTTATTAAATAGAATATTAATTATAAGAAAATTGAATACTTTCATTTCATAAAATTCGGGGTCTTACAATCTCCCCTCCTTATGAAATTTTGCCCTCGAAATTTACGTACATACCTGGTATGCCAAAGAGGTGAGGATACCTTGTTTAGATTCTAACTCTTGAGGTATAACCTTTGAGTGTCGAATATGATCCTTCTTATCCAAGATTTTAATATGTATCTCCGCATACATTAAATATTCTGCTATCTCGTCTAGTTCTAATTTAATAATGTGGTTCGGGTCGTCCACATATTTACGTAACATCGATACGTGAAAAATGTTATGAACACGCGACATACTTGGCGGTAAAGCAAGTCTATAGGCCACAGTTCCTACTCGATCGAGGATTTCGAATGGCCCAATTAAATCGAGGGTTGAGATTTACTCTCTTTGTCGATTCTTTCTTCTAGAATAACGCCCTCTTGAACCTTCTTCTTCACATTCATCAGCTACGGGTGTGTAGCTTAAGCAACTTTAACTTTATCGATTACAGTCGATTCTAATCGTATATTCGTTATCTTCATGTAGGTTCTTGGAGTCTTTAACTCTATCTCCATCTTTTGTAAGTCAATCGTACGAAATGGGTCTTTGTGTTAACAACATCGCACTCGTAAATGCATATGATCTTCTACTCAATGCGGCAGCTACCACGTTCGCTTTTCTAGGATGGTATTGAATCGAATTATCGTAATCTTCAATAGCTCGAGCCAACGTCTTCGACGCATGTTACGTTCATTTTGGTTGAAGAACTATTTGAGAGTTTTAGAAATAGGTTTTGTACTGGGGTCAATA
This sequence comes from Panax quinquefolius, assembly GCA_020205615.1. Classification (NCBI taxonomy): domain Eukaryota; kingdom Viridiplantae; phylum Streptophyta; class Magnoliopsida; order Apiales; family Araliaceae; genus Panax; species Panax quinquefolius. Next base: position 111,242,432 of record CM035167.1, read on the forward strand.
CAAAATTTAATTTCACGCTCTAGGGGTAGGATATGAAGTTCTTCAGGGAATATGTCAAGAAATTTATTAACAATAGAAATATCATTCAAATCTGATGTATTTTTATTTAAATCTGTGACATGGGCTAAGAAAGCTTGACATCCATTTTTTAATAAACGAATTTCTTTAAGGCTTGATATAAAAAGGTTTGAATTTAGTGCTTTGGTTGCTTAAATTCGTATAATAGGTTGATTAGGAATATGAAAGATAACAACCTTAAGAAAATAATCAATTTTTGCATGATGAGTAGTTAACCAATCAATCCCTAAAATCACATCAAACGCAAATATTTTTAAAGAAATAAGGTCGACAGGTAATGTGCGAGTGCCGATTTGGATTAACCAAGACTTATAGATAGTGGATATAATAAAAGTTTCTCCTAACGGAGTCTCAACAGATAAGTCAAAGTCTAATTTCTCAAGGGTCAAGTTGAAACGTTGAGCACAATCAGGAGAGATAAAAGAATGGGTAGAACCGTATCGAATAAGATATAGACTTCGTTCGGGTTCCTCGACGAACGCTCTCACTTAAACTACCGACTTTGACTTCTCTGGGACAGCATTTGGTGCCTCTATCCCAGCTGGACTTGACTTTATTGCACGACAAAATCGGGTTAGGTGACCTTCTCTTCCATAATTGTAACATGCTTTGGACTGCTGCGTACAGTTTGGACTGATGTGTTCCTCCCCTCTGCATTTGTAACATACGACCGACGGTCATTCTCCTTCCTTAACAACAGGTGCTGGTGCTGACGTCTTTCCATCAATATTATCTTTGTCATGATTACCACCGAAGTGGTTACCATTTCTAGCATGATAATTTCCCCCACGATGGTTATTATTGTTCCGATGGTCGTTGCCACTAGTACGATTATTATCTTGTTGTTGGTCGTTGTCTTTTGGTTGAGCTAACTCATAATTGCGTTCTAATAACTAAGCCATATTCACAATATCTGAATATAAACAAAGTTTGTGAGAAATGAGGTATTGACATATTTCGGGTTTCAAACCTCGCAGAAACATTCGCGACATTCGCTCCTCATTATCGACCAAATGGAATGCAAACTGGGATAACTCGTCAAACTTAGCTTCGTAATGTGACACGGTCATATTGTTTTGCTCCAGCTTGATGAAGTCCACCTCCTTCATGTGATGAATACTTTAGGGAAAGTACTTATCGTTTAACAGTTCTCTGAACTTCTCCCAAGACATCTTCAGTGTGGCGGTCGAGTACGTTTCTTGATTTCCACCGATGTCGCCTCTCCTCGCAACATGAAGGTGGCAAAGGGAACCTTTTGCTCCTCGGAGCATCCAAAGACATCAAATATCTTGGTGATCTGCTTTATCCACGTCTCCACCTTAAGTGGTCTTGGCTTTCCCAAAACCTCCGGTGGTCCTAGCTCCTTGAACTGTTTAGCGGTGACCAGTCAAAAGTTGCCAGTGTTTCCACCTGTATTTTGAATAGGAGTCGTTCTCGTTTAATGTTGCAAGAATTGCATAAAGCCTCTGAATAACCCATCGTTCATTATTTGGTCAGCGTTGTTATTTTCCTGAGGATTATTGCCATCCTGACGCACATTATCCTGGGTATTGATCGTTGGTGACTCAACGGTCTCATGTGCTTCATTGCTTATCTCAAACTTTTCATATGCCATTTTCAAATACTGCCACAAAACAAGGGTTAATTGACATGTCACATATTATCCATATACTCTGACCAACCAAATAAATACCAAATAAACTTAGGTAGGTCATACTAGCGAAGGAATTTCCCGTCTCTCCCCTCCTAGTTATAGTCTCACATCTCAGCCAGGGATCATATCCCTAAGCTTTGATACCAACTGTGATGCCCCCAAAATAGGTATACATCACCTATCTTAAGTTGCCAAATACATGGTACATAAATCAAACACAAACTTCTTTTATACAATACGACAACAGCGTAGCTTTGAGTTTTTACACGAATATTATCTCATAGACAGTATTCAAATTAACTCAAATCAAGTCCTCATTACATTTATTATCACACTATTTCATAAAATAGTGAGGACTACTATAGCCACCATCTCGGATTGTCACTCTGTTTCCCGACTAGTCCCGGCTACGTTCTCATTTCCTGAAGAGAACAATGAAAGCAAAAGAGTGAGCTCAACTAGCCCAGTAAGAAATATTATGACTAAGATAACGCAGAATAAATTATTGTTAGCCTTCAACAGTGTTAAACTGATAAAATATAATAAACATCAAGTTTAAGTACAGCGGAACAAGCAATCTATTAGAAGAGTCAAGTAGAGCATGATATCTACTATCTTCTATGATTTAAAAAGTTTTTCATTAACTTTATCGCTGAGACTCAGCTTAATAAATAAATCACAACATCGAATCATCCATGCACTATGGGTCAAGGATATTCATGTAATCATCAATGATCATGATCATACCAACAATTGTGCATTAATGCACTACGGGCCACTGAGGACTTTTACCACATCATTTGTAACATTACGGTCATGATTATACCGAATAATTCCTAGTCATAATCATACCAATCAATAGTACATCTATGCATATAAGCCACAGATGACTTTTATCACAATATAAGCATGATGATGATGACAATAATATAAGAATTCAATCAAACGAGATCAAGGATAAATATTAAAGACTTTAAATTTAACCAGAGCTTAAAAATATCCAAATTGTCAACATGATACTGCTTTGTGGAGTAAAATTCAAGAATAATATTGTATCAAAAATGATTTGGACCGAAAAGAAATCAATGTTTGTCATGAATAGTTCTCCGGGTGAATAGTACCTGAGTGAATAGAACCCCGTAAATAGTACTTCGTGAATAGTACCCCGGCATGAAAAATGCCCCAAATACCCTAGTGATTAATACCTGAGTGAATAGTACCCGAGTGAATAGTATCCCGTGAATAGTAACTCGGTATGAAAAGTACCCCGAATCCTTGGGTAAATAATATTCGAGTGAATAGTAACCGAGTGAATAAAACCCCGGGTAAAAATATTGATATTTAATAAGAAAGTTCATATCAATATTCCAATGAAACGATACTGGATGAAGCGCAAAACTCAAGGATATTCCAGTAATTTCAGGAATTATAGAAGCAATATTTACCATAGTAAATTTAGATTTAAGAATATGAAAAAATAATATACGAAACTGCAAATGATTTTCACCTGTCATGCAGTAGTCAGCGTAGACAGATCATTTCCACAATTTAATTACAATTGAATACGAAGGGTTATTCACCAGGCATGCGGTAGTCCGCGTAGACAGGTTATTCCCACAGAATAATAAAGAATGTAATAACAAAGGGATTTCATCATGCATGCGGTAGTCCGCGTAGACAGGTTATTCCAACAGAATAATAAAGAATGGAATAATTAAAAGATTTCACCATGCATACGGTAGTCCGCGTAACAGGTTATTCCAACAGAATAATAAAGATTGGAATAACGAAAAGATTGCACCATACATGCGGTAGTCCGCGTAGACAGGTTATTCCAACAAAATAATAAAGAATGGAATAACAACCCTTATGAGTATGAAAGAAAATAACTCTCTTCATGAATACGAAAGAAGTAATACCCCTTACGAGTATTGAACGAAGATAATATTCCTTACGAATACGAAAAATAATATTGTAAGCGAATATGAAATAAATAACACCCCTTACCTTAATAGAAGAGTGAATACTGAAGTAGGGTAGTAGTAGAATACTCTTTTTCTTGCTCTCTAGAGCTTCTCTCTCTCGAGTTTCAATGAATTTGTAAGAAATAATGAAGGAATGAGCTTCTATTTATAGAAAAAAGAATTGAATAGTTACTAATTCATGAACGGCCCAGATTAATTCACTTTTAAACGGACGGTCCATATTGATTTACTATTAAAAAAAATAAAGTAACGGTCTATACTGATTTACTACTAAAACTTTAAACCAGCGATCCATATTAATTTACTATTATAACTTCAACCAACGGTCTAAAAAATTAGCACATCTCCTCACGGAATAATAAGTCAAACTTATAACAAATACCACATAATAAACCCCTCTATTTATATCAAAAATTGAATAAATATTTACCACAAATCACTTATCTTTAAACAACACATTTTTAATTTATTAACAATTATTCATCATTAATATTATAACTCACAATATTTAACAATCAGATCATTCCCATGAAAGAGGGGGCTTTCGGATAAAAATTTCTCCTTATTGGCGCGCAATTAGGTGACCAAACCTCTCCTCAACAAAACTTTCTAGACATCGTCAATATTGTAAATAATAATATAAATAACTTTGTCGTCTCAATTATTGATTTAGTAATATAAAATATTATGCAGATGATATTGTGACAATAATTGAATCAAATAACGTGAGATACTATGTAACAATTACTGTAGCAATAATTGAGTATAACTGAGTGACTTCCCACGTAAACATCAATAATCAATACCGTGTGCTACTATGCAACCACGTGTATTACTGTTCTTTAACTACCGGGTAGTTCAACAGTTTAAAAATATTTCAGTCGTTTTCTAACTATGATAGTACCTCCATTGTGGGGTCCACTAATGATTGTGCCATCGTACGAATATTTCCTGTTAAAATGAAAATTCCCCGACCAATCGAATATTCCACGATATAATCAATATTTTATATCAACTTGCATACTTTGAAAAATTTTCAAATATCACCCTTGTAGACACTCGAAATTTCATTTTCCTGTTACTAACTATTTAGGAGGACAAAAGCGTCTTTTTCACACTCCGGAGATAACTCTGGAAGACCACAACATCAATTTCAACCCCAGAGATAGCCCCGGGAGATACAGTTTCCAATCCCGTAGATAATCTCGAAAAATCAGTTTCCAACCCCAGAGATAACCCCAAGAAAATCAGTTCAAACCTCGGAGACAACCCTGGAGGATCAAGTTCAAAGCCTGGAGATAATCCCAAGTGATCAAGCCAACCTCAGAGATAACCCTGAGGACAGTCAAAGTCAACATCAAGTCAACCACAGAGATAACCCAGAGAAAATATTGCAACAACTGTGCGAAAACCGGAGATAACCCCGGGAGGGGTAAAATGGTCATTTTGCCTACTCAACTTCAACTCAAATCAAATCAACTCATTTCAACTCAAATTACTTCAATTGAAGTCCCACAAGAACCATATCTTAACTTTCGAGCGCAAACTATGCAAAACGGCTCAATGGACTGCTTGACGAAAATTCGAAAATGCCATTTCGGTCATGGACCCATCTTCTTGAATTCAAACAAGGGAAAATCCTATGTCATTACGTAACTCTCGGAAAGAGATTTCTGGAATGGTATGGCACGCTTCCATCGGACTCCCGAATTGAAAGTTATGAAGGTTCGAGCGAACAACGCATTGTCCGAGTGCACGTACATCGAGACAGTGCGGCCCACATTGCCCGGGGCAACCCGGGCAGCCGTAGGTACACCTGCTACCTCCTCTATAAATAGAGGGCATGGGGTGGCCTTATTTGCAAGAGAAACGACGAGGAAGCCCTGTCCAATTTGTTCTGTACACATTATAAACTGAGTGCTTTCTCATTTTAAACACTTGTGAGCTTATATTCTGTCATATTTTTATCGGCAAGAGCCGAGTGTTCATCCACTTGAAGTTATAGAAGGCTTCTTTGGCAGCCCACTGTAAGCCTTCTTACACACTTTGAAGCCTTTTTCTTCATCTTTGCACACACTATTCTTCACGTTGAGAGTCATGTTGCGTATGTTTTCCCAGACTTCGGTCCATGGTTTTATTTCAGTTTGTACATATATATATATACTTATATATATATATATATATATATATATGAATTGTGTGTCGAACCTTGTTCGATGAGCCTGGATTTTACATCCGGAGCATTTACTGCTTTAATAAATATATATATTTATATATATAAACTATGTGTCGAACCTTGTTCGATGAGCCTGGATTTTACATCCGGTGCGTTTACCACATTTATATATATATATATATATATATATATATATATATTTACATCCAGTCCTGCCTGGAGTTTACTTCGTGGCAGTTGACCGTCTTTACAGCTTTATTTACTTTTCTGATCCCCCATAGAGGTGTTTCGTGGTGGCTGATAATGTATGTATATATATATATATATATTTACAGCTTATATATATACCTGCTTACTTCTTTATTATCAATTACGGTATCATGTGAGCCTAGAAATCATGTGATCACAGATTCAGTCTACTGGATCTAGATTTGGTTCCCGTGATGGACATTTTCAGTTGTAAGTAACTTATAAATTTATTCACGGTGTTCAGATTTCCTTAGATGGTTTTCATACCCACGAGGAGTTCGACACTATTTTGTACATAATTTTCTCGAAGATGCTTCGCATCTCGAAAATTAAAAACAATCAAGCCAAACACTTAATATAAATGGGAGTGTAAAAGGTCTCAATTACTATTGAGCACAAGGGTTTGAAAAACCTCTTTTATAAAACATCATTGTCATATCTTGTTTAAAACTGAATCTTTACACAAATTCAAACCGTGTGTATATATGTGCGAACAAGGCCTCGCACTACTTCCAAATAATTGCACATTAATCCACACACACACATTCATATAACAGTTTCTTGAAAAGTGGCGGTCATCGTGGTAACACGGATGTCAGGGGTGCCTAATACCTTCCCTCCGCATAATCAAGTCCCCGGATTCTAATGAATCTCAGTTTCACCAACCCGTTTAGCAGTGCCACATCACTGGGTCAGTGTGCAAACCTTTTCTTGGTTATGTTTGTGACGCCCCCAAAATAGGCATACATCACCCATCTTGAGTCGCCAGAAAATACACTACTGACAACTACATTTATACAACTGTCGTGTAAAATACGACTATATTCATACTCAAATTATTACAATGCCATCTAAAGTACAACATCAAATATTTCAAGTCCCCAAAGGAACACAATAAGATTTATGTTCTCCTCATTCTAATGCGGTGTATTTTTGACGCTTTTAAGGTTGGGTCCTTATCACCCTATAGTTGTTCACCAAAATCAATTAGTAAATGAAATATAAAATATGTCAAACACATTTTATGTTCTCAATACAATTATTATGCCACACCGTTTTATAATTTGATTAGGCTTGTGACTAATTCTTATCACCACTTTATACCCATGTTCTCTCTGCTAGTCCCAACTATATTTTTATTACCTGAAATGGGTGGTGAAGTAAAAGGGTGAGCACAAATAGCCCAATAAAGAATATCATGACTTAAGATAATTAAATTATCAAAAGAATTCAGATATTTAGAACATATGGTAGAAGATAAAAGTTTTCAACCATAATAGCAGCGGAATCAACAATCCGTTAGAAGAGTCAAGTAGAACATAATGTCTACTATCTCCTCTAGAATAAAAGTCCATCGTTAGTATTTCATTCCTGTAATAATCATCAACAGTTCTTGGTTATACACAAGACAAAGAGAACTCTCATCACCTGTCTTCACCTGAACCACCACAAGTTATAATTAAATCACAATTCATATTTATAATCAAGTAAATCAACAGTCCAACTTTTCACTACATGCCAAAGATATATAACTGTAAAATCAATAACCAACAGTCCATCTTTGCACTACAGGCCAAAGATATACAACTGTAAAACCAATAATGCTGAGACTCAGCTTAATGTATCACGACCACGAATTATCCATGCACTACGGGCCAAGGATATTCATGTTTTCAATTACGGTCATGATTATACCGAATGATCCCTGGTCATAATCATGCCAAGTCCATCTATGCACTACGGGCCAAAGATGACTTTTACCACATCGTTTGTAACATTACGGTCATGATTATACCGAATAATCCCTGGTCATAATCATACCAAGTACATCTATGCACTACTGGCCATAGATGACTTTCAACACAATATAAGTATGAGAATGATGACAATGATATATATGATGAATAAACATAGATCATCATAATAATAAGTTAACAAAGGTCTTAGTGATTTTCAACTTAATTATCCAGAGTTCAAATTGATAACATAATAATATATGAATCACATACTATTAAGGATATCCTAATCCTTTCAGGACTTTTCACCATTTAATGATAAATTGTATAAACGAATAATAATATCTTACCATAACATAGAGTATGAAAGAAAATGATATTCCTTTTACCATAAAAATGATACCCTCTTACCACAATAATGATATCCCTTACCTTAGCATGTGACTTGATTCTGCTTTCTGTGGAATTGATCAGCATAAACAATGCTTGCATTCTTTATCTACACTTGGAGTAACATTACATTCAATAGAAATACTCACAATACTATACTCACAATATTGAAGTAAAATAATTCTATATTTTTAGTGTAGTGATGGTGTGTCTTTAGTTACTCAACCGAGCAACCTATTTATACTAAAAATTTAGTAAACAACTAGCACACCTCCTTTGACAAAATAACCAAATGAGGTATATAATAATGGTAGTGGAATTTATGGTCCCACGGAGAAAATTAAACCAACTTGTACACGTTTTAACAAAATTTGTTCAATAATAGAGTTGTGGTCCTTACTAATTTAGAAAAAGTAGAGTGTCGGCAAGTCCTGCCTAAATAATTGAACAAACATCTGTATATCATACTTATCTTTAATCAACACCCTTTTCAATCTTTGAACCATTATTCATAATTATTAACATAGATTCACAATACTTCTAACTGGTATAATTATATCATATCAAATAATATGAGTTGTTGTGCAATAACTACTGTGGCAATTATTGAATAAAAGATTGATGACTTCTTATGTAATTATCAGATCAATACCTTACTTATAAACAATTTATTTCAATTGTTTACACTTTATCAAATAATGCATTTAATCATTCTAAAATGCAACACTCATAAGATTTCAGCATCAATGATCAAACTCCTCATCAAAAATCTGCATATACCTTATATAGGATTTTCAAGCCCTAAAATCTTATTTACCAATTCTTCAACTTCACATAACATATTTAACTCATATGTTCGTAACTAAACCATTTTTATGAAAAATACCAAATCAGTCCCAAAAATTATTCTTTTCTGGGATTTAGCAGAATATAGTCCCATATTGAACATATATTTTTCTCGGAATTTTTAAAGTTCATTTACTATTTTTCAAAAATCAATATCTAATTAATTCCTTAAGAAATTAGCTACCTCAATTTTAACTCCAAAAATTCCCAAATCTTGGCAGGATCTTATGCATGTTAACGTGAGCTTGCAGTTTACATTTAATGGTCATCGAAGTTATAGAACTCCAGTTATAGCATTTTTCGTCGAAAAAACATAAATATTGAAATAGTCATAACTTGCTCATTTTAAGTCGGAATGAGCTCATTTTTGGACAGGAGGTTCTTTATACCATATAATTTCATGTACCAAAAGGCCGGATTTTTTCTCACAAATTAAGTTGCCAAAAATGCCCTTTTAAAAATCTTTGCAGTAGCTTTTTCCCATTTTTCATTTTTTTTGTGCATTGCTAAAATTAGTCCACACGAAAATCTACAACACCTTTTCTAGTGATTCCACTTGGATAAGTTAGAAAACTCATAGATCTAACTCTAGAAGTTGACTACACTAAAAAATTCAAAATATAATAGGAGATATGGTCAGTTGAATTTTATGTTCCATTTTCACCAAAATCTAATTTTCAACCCTTTGTGATTTCTAAGAAACTTTCATGTTTTCACATAATAACCAACATAACGCATCATAATACTTACTAATACTACATATACCCATGATTTCATAATTTTTTAGATTCATTAATTATTCCAAAATTTGGCTCCAAAGTCCCCCAAGACTAACTTTTTCATCGCTTAACATGTTTTACGAAAACTTTCACCACGAATTCGTTTTAACTCCAATTTGGTTCATTCAAGTTGGGTTATGTTCTTAACTCAGAGAAATACAACATACAATTATCAAACTAAGCTTTCAAACATGAAACATAAGAATACAAGATTCTCTAACTCAGTCCAAAAACTATCCAACATGGTTCTTTGTAAATCTTTCCACCCTTTATTTATAGGTTCGAATTTTGTGTGTTTTGGTTTCACTTGGATGCTCTTAATAGTTCATTTAGCTTCTGAGAATTATTCTTAAGAAGATTCTTTACACATATAACTCAAAATAACACCTAACACGATATGAAGCTTGAAAAGAAAAATGGAGATTTAAGGTTTTAAGAACTTACTTCTTAGATTTTCCTCCCCTAAGATAGTAGATGATGTGCTAGAGATGGTTAAGATAACCTCCACTACTTCCTTGATGCTTCCCGTAGCTCACAAAGAAAAACTTCATCTTCAAACCCATTTATTTCTCTCTCTAGGATTCTTGGAGCTTGATGAAGAAGATGATGAATAGTGGTTATGGAGGTTGTATAAGGAGTCTTCTTACTAATTTCTCTCCTCTAATCAAGTCATGCCTGAGCTCTCCCTCTCCCCCTCTCTTCTTCTCTGATTCTTTTTTTCTTTCTTATCTTTCCCTTATCTTTCTCTTATCTTCTTTTTCTTTCTCTCTCTTTCCCTCTTTCTTCCAAGACTTTGGCTACGGGAGGAGGTAAGAAGGAATCAGAATAGTAACAATGATGGACATCTTCATTGATAAGGCTAAATTAATGAGCTAACATAATGCTCCACCCAAATAAAAGTGACCAATGAAATGAAGGTAGGTGGGGAAATGTTTGGAGTATTAAGAAATAATTATCAGCATTTCCCACTCAACGGTCATCTATTAGCCGCCTCTCAATAATTCTCTACTTACTCTCTTTATTTGTTCAGTTATTCGATTAATTGTTCATTTGACCATTTATCAAATTAACATTTTATAATTTTAAAAATAATAATCATAAATTAAATTAGACTTTTATTTTATAAATGTCGGGGTTTTACAATCACCCCACCTTATGAAATTTTGCCCTCGAAATTTACGTACCTGGTAGTTCGAAGAGATGAGAATTTCAAATTCTAACTCTCAGGCTATTTCCTCTGTCTCATTGTTCATCCGTTGATCATCTCCTGTATTTCAGATATCATTCTAGAATACAGTTTCAAAACAAGGGTTAATTGTCATGCCACATATTATCCCTATACTCTGACTGACCAATTAAATAACAATTAAGCTTAGGTAAGTCATACTAGCGAATGATTTACCCGTGTCTTCCCTCCTAGTTCTAGTCTCACATATCAGCCAGGGATCATATCCCTAAGCTTTGATACCAATTGTGACGCCCCCAAAATAGGTATACATCAACCATCTTGAGTCACTAGAAAATACACTACTGATAACTACATTTATACAACTGTTGTGTAAAATACGACTATATTCATACTCAAATTATTACAATGCCATCTAAAGTACAAAAACAAATATTTCAAGTCCACAAAGGAACACGATAAGATTTATGTTCTCCTCATTCTAATGCGGTGTATTTTTGACGCTTTCAAGGTTGGGTCCTTATCACCCTATAGTTGTTCACTAAAATCAATTAGTAAATGAAATATAAAATATGTCACACACATTTTATGTTCTCAATACAATTATTATGCCACACCGTTTTATAATTTGATTATGCTTGTGACTAATTTGTATCACCGCTTTATACCCATGTTCTCTCTACTAGTCCCAGCTACACTTTTATTACCTGAAATGGGTGGTGAAGTAAAAGGGTGAGCACAAATAGCCCAGTAAAGAATATCATGACTTAAGATAATTAAATTATCAAAAGAATTCAGATATTTAGAACATATGGTAGAAGATAAAAGTTTTCAACCATAATAGCAGCGGGATCAACAATCCGTTAGAAGAGTCAAGTAGAACATAATGTCGGCTATGTCCTCTAAAATAAAAGTCCATCGTTAATATTTCATTCCTGTAACAATCATCAACAGTTCTTGGTTATACCCAAGACAAAGAGAACTCTCATCACCTGTCTTCACCTGAACCACCACAAATTATAATTAAATCCCAATTCATATTTATAATCAAGTAAATCAACAGTCCAACTTTGCACTACATGCCAAAGATATATAACTGCAAAATCAATAACCAACAGTCCATCTTTGCACTACAGGCCAAAGATATACAACTGTAAAACCAATAATGCTGAGACTCAGCTTAATGTATCACGACCACGAATTATCCATGCACTACGGGCAAAGGATATTCGTGTTTTCAATTACGGTCATGATTATACCGAATGATCCCTGGACATAATCATGCCAAGTCCATCTACGCACTAGGGGCCAAAGATGACTTTTACCACATCGTTTGTAACATTACGGTCATGATTATACCGAATAATCTCTGGTCATAATCATACCAAGTACATCTATGCACTATTGGCCATAGATGACTTTCAACACAATATAAGCATGAGAATGATGACAATGATATATATAATGAATAAACATAGATCATCATAATAATAAGATAACATAGATCTTAGTGATTTTCAACTTAATTATCCAGAGTCCAAATTGATAACATAATAATATATGAATCACAAACTATTAAGGATATCCTAATCCTTTCAGGACTTTTCACCATTTAATGATAAATTGTATAAACGAATAATAATATCTTACCATAACATAGAGTATGAAAGAAAATGATATTCCTTTTACCATAAAAATGATACCCTCTTACCACAATAATGATATCCCTTACCTTAGCATGTGACTTGATTCTGCTTTCTGTGGAATTGATTAGCATAAACAATGCTTGGATTCTTTATCTACACTTGGAGTAACATTACATTCAATAGAAATACTCACAATACTATACTCACAATATTGAAGTAAAATAATTCTATATTTTTAGTGTAGTGATGGTGTGTCTTTAGTTACTCAACTGAGCAACCTATTTATACTAAAAATTTAGTAAACAACTAGCACACCTCTTCTGACAAAATAACCAAATGAGGTATATAATAATGGTAGTGGAATTTATGGTCCCACAGAGAAAATTAAACCATCTTGTACATATTTTAACAAAATTTGTTCAATAATAGAGTTGTGGTCCTTACTAATTTAGAAAAAGTATAGTGTCGGCAAGTCCTGCCAAAATAATTGAACAAACATCTGTATATCATACTTATCTTTAATCAACACCCTTTTCAATCTTTGAACCATTATTCATAATTATTACCATAGACTCACAATACTTCCAACTGGTATAATTATATCATATCAAATAATATGAGTTGTTGTGCAATAAGTACTGTGGCAATTATTGAATAAAAGACCGATAACTTCTTACGTAATTATCAGATCAATACCTTACTTATAAACAATTTATTTCAATTATTTACACTTTTATCAAATAATGCATTTAATCATTCAAAAATGCAACACTCATAAGATTTCATCATCAATGATCAAACTCCTCATCAAAAATCTACATATTCCTTATATAGGATTTTCAAGCCCTAAAATCTTATTTACTAATTCTTCAACTTCACATAACATATTTAACTCATATGTTCGTAACTAAACTATTTTTATGAAAAATACCAAATCAGTCCCAAAAATTATTCTTTTCTGGGATTTAGCAGAATATAGTCCCATATTGAACATATATTTTTCTCGAAATTTTTAAAGTTCATTTATTATTTTTCAAAAATCAATTTCTAATTAATTCCTTAAGAAATTAGCTACCTCAATTTTAACTCCAAAAATTCCCAAATCTTGGCAAGATCTTGCGCATGTTAACGTGAGCTTGCAGTTTAAATTTCATGGTCATTGGAGTTATAAAACTCCAGTTATAGCATTTTTCATCGGAAAAACCTAAATATTGAAATAGTCATAACTTGGTCATTTTAAGTCAGAATGAGCTCATTTTTGGACAGGAGGTTCTTTATACCATATACGTTCATGTCCCAAAAGGCTGGAAATTTTCTCCCAAATTAAGTGTCCGAAAATGCCCTTTTAAAAATCTTTGCAGTAGCTTTTTCCCATTTTTCATTTTTTTTCGTGCTTTGCTAAAATCAGTCCACACGAAAATCTACAACACCTTTTCTAGTGATTCCACTTGGATAAGTTAGAAAACTCATAGATCTAACTCTAGAACTTGACCACACTCAAAAATTCAAAATATAATAGGAGATATGGTCAATTGAATTTCATATTCCATTTTCACCAAAATCTGATATTCAACCCTTTGTGATTTCTAAGAAATTTCATGTTTTCACAAAATAACCAACATAACTCATCATAACACTTACTAATACTACATATACCCATGATTTCATAATTTTTCAGATTCATTAATTATTCCAAAATTTGGCTCCAAAGTCCCCCAAGACTAACTTTTTCATCGCTTAACATGTTTTACGAAAACTTTCACCACGAATTCGTTTTAACTCCAATTTGGTTCATTCAAGTTGGGTTATGTTCTTAACTCAGAGAAATATAACATACAATTATCAAACTAAGATTTTAAACATAAAACATAAGAATACAAGGTTCTCTAACTCAGTCCAAAAACTATCCAACATGGTTCTTTGTCAATCTTTCCACCCTTTATACATAGGTTCGAAATTTGTGTGTTTTGGTTTCACTTGGATGCTCTTAATAGTTCATTTAGCTTCTGAGAATCATTCTTAAGAAGATTCTTTACACATATAACTCAAAATAACACCTAACATGATATGAAGCTTGAAAAGAAAAATGGAGATTTAAGGTTTTAAGAACTTACTTCTTAGATTTTCCTCCCCTAAGATATTAGATGATGTGCTAGAGATGGTTAAGATAACCTCCACTACTTCCTTGATGCTTCCCGTAGCTCACAAAGAAAAACTTCATCTTCAAACCCATTTATTTCTCTTTATAGGATTCTTGGAGCTTGATGAAGAAGATGATGAATAGTGGTTATGGAGGTTGTATAAGGAGTCTTCTTACTAATTTCTCTCCTCTAATCAAGTCATACCTGAGCTCTCCCTCTCCCCCTCTCTTCTTCTCTGATTCTTTCTTTCTTTCTTATCTTTCCCTTCTCTTTCTCTTATCTTCTTTTTCTTTCTCTCTCTCCCTCTTTCTTCCAAGACTTTGGCTACGGGAGGAGGTAAGAAGGAATCAGAAGAGTAACAATGATGGACATCTTCATTGATAAGGCTAAATTAATGAGCTAACATAATGCTCCACCCAAATAAAAGTGACCAATGAAATGAAGGTAGGTGGGGAAATGTTTAGAGTATTAAGAAATAATTATCAGCATTTCCCACTCAATGATAATCTACTAGCTGCCTCTCAATAATTCTCTACTTACTCTCTTTATTTGTTCAGTTATTCGATTAATTGTTCATTTGAACATTTATCAAATTA
The DNA here is from genome assembly GCA_020205615.1 of Panax quinquefolius. Taxonomy (NCBI): domain Eukaryota; kingdom Viridiplantae; phylum Streptophyta; class Magnoliopsida; order Apiales; family Araliaceae; genus Panax; species Panax quinquefolius. The sequence goes on from CM035167.1 coordinate 111,257,894, forward strand.
ACATTTTATAATTTTAAAAATAATAATCATAAATTAAATTAGACTTTTATTTTATAAAAGCTGGGGTTTTACAGTGTTGGTACAACCATATAAAAAACCAACAAGAGAATCTTACAGTCCAATCGTCGACATATATATGTCGGACCTTTTTCACTTGTTTTTTCAAACAAATCTCACCTAGCATGAGAACACCAAAGAACAAGTAACGGAAAGGGACAAATAAAAATTCCGACGTCGACAGGTGGCGACTCCGCTGGGGACACCTGTAAGAGGGCTTAAGCCGGTACTACAAACTTTTCAAAATTGTTATATGCCTGCGTGTGAATGTTGCATTTACATTGGAATGAATGTGTAAAAATGCATTTACTTATTGCACTTAGTGCTTCGCACCATATATTCTTGTGATATTACTGCTTCGCACATGTCATCATTTCCATACGGGGAGACACGTTGTATGTGAATGTATGTTGTGTGGTTCCTCCACCAGGAGGCTATCCTGTCGGTGTTTGATTACTAAACTCGTAGGAAGACTAATTCCAAAGAGGCTCAGGAAAGGCACCACCCAAATTCGCTCCAGTTGAAAGACCAGATTAATTTCCCATCAAGTAAATTGCGATGATTTGGGAACCTTCATGCCGAAAAACCGTGAGAGTAACCTAAGATAGGTCAGCCTCTGATAAACCCAACGCAGAGGAAAGTCTCTTCATACTTTCACATGTCAATTACTTGTAAATTCAATTACTTGTAATTTCATTTCCATGTAAATCTGAGTGTAATGGAAAATATGAAGGGATATGTGTACATGCCTTCCCTTTATATCAAAACCTGACATGCTATCTTGTCAACTGACATCCGTTTTGCAGGACGACACTCCTAAATAGACACATTACGTAATATTGCTACATTCACTAAGACTAAACTACATAAGTCTTTTTTGTAGGGATATAATTGGTCCAGTAACCCGGTCAAAATCCAAAAAGGCCACGAGCCTATAACCAATTATGTCTTCATCTAACCAGACAGATCTTAATCCAGTCTCTCTCTCTAAGAATTTGACGAATTAAGTAAACGAATTACAGATTTGGTTGTTCTACTTAAAGAACTACACCAATCTACTCAAGGTACAAGGATACCCATACAGACGGAATCCTCTGCACAAGGAGGAACCCAAGATCCAGATAAGGCCAGTTCCAATCGCAGGAATCCTATTAAGCATAAACAGATTCCTTCAGCCACACGGCGATTATCTCCACCTACAGTTCCTGAGCATGTACGATCTCCGGTAAAGGTGCATGCCCATGTAATGACTATGTTATTTCCTAAACTGATACCGGTGAAGGAAAAAGAAATCCTAGTTCCAGATCTCGCATTGGAAGAAGAGGAACAAAGAATTAAACAAGACATCATCCGAATGATGTCCAACATACGCATCATTGTCCATGATGAACAAACAAACAGATACACACTAGATGATGATTGCCCAGACATAATGGTTATCATTCAGGAGAAGGAGGACAATGACAACCCCTCCATCACTATAGTCCACCAGGACTTTGCCCTCGACAATTGGAGCATCACTCCTTGCATTAGTCGACGAGGGTAAAACGGGCAGAAACTCATTCTGCCCTATAGATAGCAATAACTGCTTACTTTTTCTGTACAATATTAGCAGTTACTTTTGTCATTATATGCTAACACTTTGTGTGATTGAACAGTTGCATATATTAAGTGAAAGCATTTTGTTTTAGGACTCTAAAATTAGATGTGCCTAGACTTGCTGATGAGGTGCCTATTCTCCACAAGGAGTGTAACTTTGATATAAAGTTGGACTCAGACTTGATGGAAATATAAGAGGACTATGAGATACCTTAGGAGATCAAAGAATGGGTCGAAGACTAATGTAACGCCCCCAAAATAGGTCCAATCAACCCAACCCATTCTGAGTCGCCAAATACATGGTACAGAAAACAACTACAACTTTATTATCACAATTGTCGTGCAAAATACAACAACACATATGTTGTAAGTTTGATACAAATATATACCAACTGTGACTTATGTCCCAACCTTGGATAACACGTCACAATGGCGCCTTACATAAAGGTACGGTCAATAACTATTTTAGAAATTAAAATATTTGGGAAGTGCTCAAGGAAACCTTCGTACATTGGAGGCCATGCATTTAAGTTATAATAGATATCATAAGACTAGAGAATTATCATTTGTTGACCCAATAGACCCCAAAGAAAAATGAGAAGATTACTATCATATTCTTTCCAATGGTGAGTCTTCTCTTGACTTATAATTATCTCCATTGTCTCTAATTGAGAATTATATTTCATCCAAACTCAAAGATTATATTGGTAGTGCTCATAGATATACTCAGCAAGTGGATGTGCACAACCCTATCTTATGATAACACGAAGTCGCATGTCGTTAGACATCTTGTATGATAGTGGAAAAACACCATTCCAACGTTGGGTTCGCCTCACCCTATTTGATTAACCAAATATAACTACTAAATGATGTATAAAATATAATACACTATTCTAAAGTTCTCAATCAAATTATTTCCATACTGTTTAAGGAGAACCTCCACAGCTAGAGACCACCGTTCTATTCCCCTGTTACCCCCGCTCGACCCAGCTACACTCTTATTACCTGAAAGGAATTGTGAAGGAAAAATATGAGCACAACTAGCCCAGTAAAGAATATCATGACTAAAGATAATTAAATTATTAATAGCCTTCGCCAGTAATGAATCAGAGATTTAGAACATATGGTAGATGATAAAACTTTTCAACCATAGTTGCAGCGGAACGAGCAATCCATTAGAAGAGTCAAATAGACCATAAAGTCTATTATCTTTTCCATGTTAAAAGTCCACCAACAATGTTTTATCCATGTAACATCAATCAACAGTTCTGGGGTAACATTCCAGATTTTTAAATGTAAGTAATAAATATTTATTGATTTATATAAATATTTATTGGATGTGTTTATTATTGAATAAGTAATTTTTCAATTTGATTGAGTTGATTTAGTTAATTATTTATTTGCTAAATAATTAATGTGATTAGTTAATTATTTATTTGTTAAATAATAAATGTGTTATGTGGATTGAGTTATGCGATTAAGTAATTTATTTAATAAATTTTATTAAATAAAGTGTGACAAATAACTAAGTGATAAAGAGTTATTAAAATAAATTAAAGTAAATTTTAATTTAGTTTTTGCCAAACAAGGTTTAAGTATTAATCATTTAATTTTAAATGGTTTGCCAAACAAAGCCTTATGGCTTTTGGATTTTTTTTGAATTTAAATTATTAATTAAATTAATAAAATATATATAATATATATTCTTTTGGGTAACTGCTAAATTAATACGATCATTAGTTGAGCGTCAGTTTTTATTGAATTGAAAAGGCGAGCGTTGGTTTTTTTTAGTATACGTATATTGCCATTTGGCTTACCTTAGAGTTGTCTACTAAAAAGAAAGAAAGGAGAGAGTTCTCAGAGAGTTGAGATAGAAAAATACAGAGTTCTTCATGCTTTTCTAAGGGTTTAACAAGTATTCTTATCAACAAAAATGTAGGTGTTTATAATCTTAAATTATGTTTATGTAACCATATATGCTTTTATGCCATATATTTACTATGAATTTGATAGTCTGTGTTCTTCTACTTCACTGTGTATAAGTTTTTACAAAATTCTTGTAAACTATGTTTTGGTAATTGTTATACTAGCATATATTGATAGGTGATTGTATGTTTAACATGTATATAAGATTTCATTCTAATTGCGTGTTAAAGAAAGAGGAACTTGGTTTTATAGTGAAAAACATGTATGAACGTATGTTTGCAAAATAACAAAAGTGGTATGTGATTATACAAATTGTGAACTAATACGCGAATTTAACTTTGTATATGTAAATTGGAATATATGTTTGTATGATAGTATTTCAAAAGTATTAAGTTGGTTATAATTCTTGATTTACGTACACTGCATTTTAGATATCAAGATATCAACAATGGAGTTTTAAAAGTTTGGTTTTTAAAGGAAAATAGTGTTTTCAAAGAATTAGTTCTATGATATTATTGTTTAGCTGTGTAAAATTTGTACACAAATGTTTCATAACTTTTATGTGTAATTTTCGTGAAATTATACATGTTATTGGATGTCAATGGTTGTTAAAAAGTTAAACAGTAGCTTTGCTCTGTTCTTCTGGTTTGGTTCTCAGTGAGTTTGGCATTCAATCAAAATTCACGCTCCGTACGTCAAGTTTCGGCTTTAGCGCTAAAAGTCGCCTTGACCAGGACCAGACTTGGCAGCAAGAAAAAGTCGAAAGTCACGGACCTCTAGTCGCAGCAGCCACGAGTCCCTATGTAAATCTCGCATCGGAGCGCCACTTCAGCGCCACAAACATGCCCATTAGTTCAAATGTATCAAGCCCGTGGCGTCGGCACTTAATATGAAAGTTTTGAAACGACTTTTGTCTTGCACAAAAGTCTGATATTTTAAAGGAATGATATATGATAAATGTTAATTATGCATTTTTGTGTTATAGTATGTTAATACTATGAGTGAACATGGAATTACTAATTAACAAAAAATGTTATTAGTTTTAATGGATAGAATTTGATTATACAATTTATAATCAAAGCATACGTGATGTAGAGATATAGTATGTTGTTATTGACTGATTATGTCATGTTAACATATGTATATAGGATAATTATGATTTGGATTATAATGGTTTAATCTACGCGCAAGGCAAGTTCTCTAACTCCATACTCTCGTTAAGTTAGTTGTGTTTATACAAGTTTTCTAATCCTAAAGCTTCATTATGAAAATTTTATATGCTATACTTTATTGAGTAAAGTATTTCCATTAAGCAACTTAATTGTATCCAGTTATTCATGATGATACAAGCTTCCCATCTCCACACTTTCGTGGAGATAGTTATTATGATTATGCAAGTTTTTCCTAACTCTAAACTTGTTATATTAGCATGCAAGTATCATTATTTTGTTGAATCAGTTTATTGTTCAAGTTATTATTTGTTGTGCATGCTTGATAATAAATTTTAAGATATAACCTTAGCTTAATATTGTTCAAAGCAAGGTATGATAGATTATTTAATTGTTATGCTATTAGAATTATTCCTAAAGCATGAACTTAGAACGAAATGTTTATTCAGTCAGGATTATTCAATAACATAGTGTTATTATCTTTTATTCAACTAATCCTTAGTTGATGTCCGTTGAATTCCAAATTGCCTTGAAGTGTATCCAAACAAAACTATCTTTGGGGCGGACTTGTACTCAAAATACTGAGATGAACAACCCTATTTATAGGGGTTACGCTTAGTTTTGTACTTTGCGCTGAAATATTTGTATACAATACATGCACGAAGGGTTGATCCCCCTAAGTACCTTAAAGTCATTATGGTCGTATGACTGTAAAAGTTTAAGTTGAAAGATTACTTATAGCTGTGGACAAGGTTCGTGGTCATTAGACCCTCAATTAATGTTTAAAATGTTAATAGAACTCATTGTTTAGTTCTATTGAGCCCTGAATGGGCAAGGGATGTTAAGATGTTAATAGAACTTATTAATTAGTTCTATTGAGCCCCTGAATGGGCAAGGAATGTTTAAGATGTTAATAGAATCTATTGTTCAGTTCTATTGAGCCCCTGAATGGGCAGAGAATGTAAAAGTTATTCATTGTTATTTCAAGTGAGCCTTGTTTGCTCACTCTTGCCTATAAAATCCTTACAGCTAAAGATGGAAAGGGTGACGTACCTAGCACCAGTAAAGGAAAGGGAAATACGAACAAGTACTGAAGACTTGTAATAGTTTTGATAGTTTTATTATCAGACTTTGGTTTAAAGAATGTAATGAAGTTTATTTAAATTTTCCGCATGAATGATTGTTTGTAAAGGTTAGATAACCTGGGAGATATTATTTTATGTAATTCCAGTATGGGCAGGCTTATTATTCAATTTTATTTATGATTGGGTAGTTATAAATGAATGTTTTGATTACGTGAACACCAAATCTTGAGGTAACGAAGTACCGAGATTTGGGGGTGTCACATCTGGTCCACAATCATATGAATAACTCATAATCATAATTGTGGTTCTAAATTCCTCTTCTCATTCAAGACGAAGATAATTTTCATCACCTGTCTTTACCTGAAACATCAAAGATCATGGTTATACCAAATCACAGTTCTTGTTCATAATCATACTAATAAATTCATCTTTGCACTATGGGCCAAAGATATTCGTCAATAGTTCATCTTTGCACTACTGGACAAAGATATTCAACAACAGATCATCTTTGCACTACGGGCCAAATATATTCAACAACTGATCATCTTTGCACTACATGCCAAAGATATTCAACAACAGATCATATTTGCACTACATGCCAAAGATATTAATATCTCAAAAAAATATATAATCATTTCAGAACAATAATTATAATTATGTTGATCAATTCACCTTTGCACTTAAGCTAAAGATATTCAATTATAAATTCAATGGTCATGATCATTCCAATCAACAATTCATCTTTGCACTACTGGCCAAAGGGAACCCATAGTCACGATCATACCAATAATCTACCCATCTTTACACTCAAGTCAACGAGAAATTTCATCACCGTGATTATAAAAATATTATATATGATAATAAAAACAATATGATCAACAACTGCATTTAATTTCAAGAGTAAGATTCATAAATCAACGATAATTTGGTCAAAAAAAGAAACCAAGTTTGTTATGAATAGTACTCGTCGATAGTAACTCATGAATAGTAACTCATATTCGTACATAGTACCGTATACGTAAATAATGTCATATACGTAAATAGTGACATATACATGAATAGTGTTGTATACGTGAATAATAACCTCGACACAAAAATGTAGAAATTTCACAATAAAATTCATATCAATATTTCGGCAAAATGATATTGAAGAAAATAATATCATTTACGAAGAAAATAACATCCCTTATTATCCCTCGCCTCAAAAGAGCAGTATTTCTGACTGGAATATCGGTTGTAAAGCCGAAGGAAACTTGCACTGAATAACAACCCTCAAAGTATCTGGATACTCACAAAATATACTCGATAATATATAGAGAAAGAAAACTTGTTTCTGGTGTGTTTTTCAATTCTAACTAAGCACCCTATTTATAGGAAAATGCTAGAACGCCAAAGGAGACTAAATTAATAAAATATTATTATTATTATACGCATTCCAGCCTCCACCCTTGAACAAGACTTCAGCACATCATAATTGATTTCCAGCAAAGTTTTTCAATACAAAACAAAAGTGGGTCTAACCCATAATTTTAATAAAAATATTTAATTTCTAAAACTTCAAGAATTCATAATAAATAGCCCTTTTATCAGAAAAATATGAATTTTATGTCCATTCCATAGGAAATTAAATTCTTTACAACTTTTTAGCTTTATGTTTTTCCAAATTCCAAACGAAAAATGCCCGAAATCTACATACGGGCGATTTACAACACCTCTTAAAATTCATAACAAATCATACGTTAATTTTTAACGGTTCAAAATTTGTGGACATATACTCAACTTATATATGTATAACATATCCAAAAATTACAACGATCCAACGGTCAGATCAAAATTATAACTCACGCACTAGAGCTTATGAACACTAATTTGATTTTTGGATTATAAGTCCCTCGTACCAGTTTCACTCAAATAGTCACCACGAAAAACCCACAAAGAATTTTTGGGTGATTCAAATTTCTACGTTTAGCTTACTTCCAGGGCTTTCTTTTGATATATGGCTCATCTCCTAACGCATTATGCACAAAGATTTATAGATTTTACAAAATCAAGTAATAAACTAATTTTCTAAAAATTTCCAAATTTCGTTCTTCATTTCGACAAAATACTAATAAAACACCTCAACATTAATTCCTTCATTTATATCCACACAAAATAAATATTTTCCTATCAATCATTTATATCCACATAAAATAAATATTTTCTTATCATATAAATCAATAATTAATTATTCACAAATAATATTACGTAATCACAATTATGACAACCGTGTCGCTCCCGAGGAAAAGAAGGGGCTTTCCAGATAAGGATTTCTCCTTATCATAGCCGCAATTAGGTGACCAAACCCCTTTCCTAGATGTAACTTTCTTACACATTGCCAATAATGCTATCTAACAATATTATTCAAATAATATGAATTATTGATCTGATAATGGAGATACTGTGCAGTGAAAATTATTGAAACAACAATAATACTCCCTCCTATTCATATTAAGTGTCTTTTTAGAGTTAAGCACACTTATTAAGAAATAATACAAAATGTCTTTTGTATCCCTAATTAATTATTTCTCTCTCCACAATGGTCCATTGAATTGCATTTACTAAGCATATTAAATAGAGGGGTAAATTAGGAAAAAATAGTGCAATATTGCATAGGGATTCCAAAACAACACTTATATTGAATAAAATGAAACTCTCCAAAACGACACTTAATATGAATAGGAAGGAGTATAAAATATCAACGCGGCAATTATTAAACCAATAAAATAAAATATTGAACAGTATTTATTGTAACAATTATTGAGTAGTGCCTTCTTACGTAAGAATCAATAATTCAAAAATAATGTGCAATAAGTGTGTACTGCTTTAACCAAAGCGACATCGTATTTTAACCACCGGGTATTCCAATGCAGTGTTTCAGTAACCATTACGCTGTTATTTATACAAACTCCAATTTGTCGCTTTTCTTCATCCAATGAGTTATTACATTATGGGGCCCTGAAATGAGTTTATGACGTCGCATTTAATATTCCCAGAAAACAAGAATATTCCACGACCAAATGAATATTTCCCGACAATAATGAATATTTTATAACCACTTGCTTATTTTGCAAAATTTGCACATTTCACCCATAACTTTTAACTTTTATCAATTTAACTATTTACTAAATAGAAAAATTGAATACTTTAATTTCATAAAATTCGGAGTCTTAAAACAAACCCCAGCCAAATCTTGATCAAACCACCTCTTTTAAAACCTCGGAACCTTAGAAAACCCCAAATAAATCCAGATTGGTACGGACCTCACTCCAAACCAAAGGAATGACATGGTTACTCTATTGACCCTATTCCAAGATGTGTTTGCATGGTCTCACGAAGACATGGTCTATTTATTCACTGACATTTTCATTCATCGCCTTCCCATCAAAGGAGGATTCAAGCCAGTCAGGCAGAAGTTCAGGCGATTTAAACCTGAGTGGAGGTTAAAAGTTAAAGAAGAAATTGTGAAACAATTTCAAGTCGGCATCATCATGGTGTCAACATAACCTAAATGGCTATCCAACATAGTCCTCATGTCAAACTGGGAGGGGAGGTGCGAGTTTGTGTGGATTACAGGGATTTGAAAAAAGTTTGCCTCAAAGATAGCTTTCCCGTGCCATTCATCCACATACTCATTGACAATACAACTTTATACCACATGTACTCCTTTGTTGATTGCTTCGTGGGGTACCATCAAATCATGGTTGTTGAAGATGATCGTGAGAAAACTTCATTCATCGCGCGTTGGGGAACCTTTTGCTATAATCGATTGTCATTCGGTCTCATCAATGCCGGAGCTACCTATCAGTGAGCCATATGGTTCTTTTTCACGATTTAATGTATAAAAAGAAAAAATAGAAAAAGAAAAAGAAAAAACTGAAGAAAAACGAAAAAGAAAAAGAAGAAAAAAGAAGAGAAAATAAAAAGAAAAAAGCTCTTCAACAGGTTCTACAGTTGCTGCCTTACCATCGGCAGGTTCTAAAGATGGATTCGGAGTTTGAAGAAAACATCCTTCCTCCACATTCCTCGGAAATGGAATGATTTTGTGGATGCGCTAGCAACCTTGGCCTCCTTGATCAACATACATGACAAGGAAAACATGCCAACCCTCACATTTGCCCAACAAAAGGCTCCAGCCTATGGGAATTACATTGGAGAAGTATCGGATGAGCTACCTCCCATCCAGCACCCTTGGTATCAGCACATCAAAGAGTACCTACGAGATAGATCTACACTCGTTGAGGCGAACCTGACTAAAAGAAGGCGGATCCATCGACTTGCTATAAAATTCTACCTGAGCGGAGAGGCACTATACAAAAGAGATGCATGACGAGGTCTCCTCAGATGTCTTGACGAGGACCAAGCTCAGAAGCTCATGGATGAAATCCATGGGGAAGTATGTGGCCCATACATGAGAGACACTCTACTTATAAAGAAGATCCTACAACAGAAAAGTCCGGATGCGGTAGTTTAAACAACACGACTTGGTTTTGAAAAAGATAATTGACAACCAAGATCAATCTAAGGGAAAATTTGCCCCAAACTGGGAAGGCCCATTTGTTGTCAAGGAGGTATTGACAGAAGGCACTCTCAGATTACAGGAAATTGATGGCGATGAATTCCACAGCTCATTAACTCGGATACTGTGAAACGGTACTATGTCTAAAAGTTACCATCAAGCAAACATCTTGGTTCTGGATCACTAGATCGCCAGTCAATTCAGGTTTTCTCAAACCCTTCACTACATATAACCTTTTTCAAACCCATCTGCCCCATCAAGGACAATCACACTTTCCAACCAGCAGCCTGGTTTCAGATTACCAAATCTTTCACCCCCCGTAGGTTTTCAAAACCTTTCACACTTTCAATTTATCCCACTAGGGATTAAACCTTTCACACCTTCAATTTATCCTGCACATGGGATTAAACTTTTCATCTGCAATCTGCCCTGTACATAGGGTGAACTACGTCGACCTGATCTCCCCAATACATGGGAGTACGTAGGCAGCCATGTTATATGGTTCGGTCTCACCACAGAAAAAACAAAAATAAACACACTCATATCCATAACCACATACAGAAACCAGTCCCAGGACACTAAAGATGGTAGGGAATACACATAGATCGATGATCTACTCTGAAAATCCTGAGACATCTCACTGTCCATCCATCAAGGAGGAGTTTAAAATACATCCAGATTTCAAAGTCCTGGAGAAATAAGCAAATATCAAGCAAGTAACAAGGCACAACTAAAAGGGAAGTGAATCAACATATATTTCCCTGCCATATATAATGTTGTTTGATATATACAATGTGTACTATACATGACAAAATGGCTAAGCTAGTCTGTGCAGGAAAATACAAGCCCATCTATAAATCAGTGTATATGCGGGTTATTAAGTCCAACATGGATTCCCTTTTAGAAGAAGGAGGTAACGCTGTGATCTCCTGCCCAGGGGTTTCTTCACGAGCCAACAGATCCACTACCAACTACATGCGATATCTCGGGAAGATATAGCGCTATCCTGCTCAGCAACAGCGGTATCCCTATGAGTTAAAGAATTATCTCTCTAACAGAGCGACTTCTATACCAAAAAGAGCTGCCAACATCAAATCCCAAATCCACCTTATGGTACAGAGGTAAAAACATCTTGCGATCTCGGCATCTTATCATCCCATCTGTCAAAGCAACTACCCCAGACAACAAGCAAGGCTGGGGCAATTTCAAAATTGGCAACAACCCGATATTGGAACCCTTACAACAAGATTGGGTCAATCTCAGTCACAGCGTCAACTCAATACTGGGGCATTTATCAACCATCCTAAAGATGAAAATGCGCCAGTCAGCACCATCAGCGTAGTACATCATCATCAGAGCTTCCCTCACATCATCTCATTGGCGATTTGGATATTACTCACTTGCGACTTCATCAACAAAGAGAGTTTCTCATATGAATCCCCGGTAACAACTGGCGGAAGGACTGGGGCATTTTTGTGATTCCAAGGAATGGAAGGAGTTTAAGGCGGGATAAGCCTCTCATCAAAAGAAAGGGGAAAACTCCTGAAAGAAATAATGGAGACATTAGCTTGCCCTTACAAAAGAAGTGGAAAATTCTCAAAAAAGTTCTTAACTTGGGAGAAGAAGGCCAACGACGAAAGGTCTAGCGAAGGAAATCTACATTATCAAACATGTTAACCTGCGTCAAGTCCTCGAGGCCTCTACACCGAAGTTCAAATCTGGGCAGCAAAAGAATGGGTTGCACCCTCTAGGGATGTCAGTGTCACTTAGATCATCAGTTCAACCAGCTTGTGAATCAAACGCTCAAGAAAATAGGGCACAAGCACCCAACATCGTAAAGAAACTCCAAATCACCTCAAAAAAGGGTGAGACATCTAGTGGTTGTCATCAATCTAGCGTAACATCCGGTGAAGTCTAGTGAAGTAATCCGTGGAATAATACTTCAGCGAAGGTATCGGAAGATCTGTTGTTCTAAACCATTGGCATCCAGCATAACATCAAAACAGTTCAACGATGAAAGCTTTGTATACCACCGTTCAAGTGGGAACCAAAACAGGTTGGCGATCAGCAGGGTAGGCACCGTTGCAAACTACCAGCGTATACATCAGGGAGGTCTGGTGATTTCATAACGTCATAACCATCAAAGATGTAGAAAACATCTCAACTTATCTTCATCTAACAAGCATCAACGATTAATACAAAATCATTGGAGTCAAAACTAGCATAGGGATCAGTAATGATCGATAAAGGTAAAGCGATTTGCGAAAACATTTTAACATTCATTACAGTGCAATTTACAATTTATAATATATGATTTACGATATGCGATTTGCGATATGCGATATGCAAAATGCGATGTGCGAGTTGCGAAGTTCGATTGGCCAAATGCAAAATGCAAAGTGCGAAGTGTGAAATGTGATACGCGATTTGCGAAAACATTTTAAAATTCATCAAAAACATTCATTACATTGTAATTTGCATCATTAGAAATACCTTGTCATATTTAAAGTGTCTAGTAAACTTTATCACGTCCATTTCATTGCATTGCATAAACATGATAAAGAGGGGCATCTGTAGACACTCAAAATTTTGTTTTCCTGTTATTAACTATGCAGGAGGATAAAAACGTCTTTTTACACTCCAGAGATAACTTTGGAAGACCACAACATCAATTTCAACCCCGGAGATAGCCCTGGGAGATCCAATTTCCAACCCCGTAGATAACCCCGGGAAATCAGTTTCTAACCCCAGAGATAACCCCGGGAAAATTAGTTCCAACCTCGGAGATAACCCCGAAGGATCAAGTTCAAAGCCTGGAGATAACCCCAGGAGGTCAAGCCAACCTCAGAGATAACCCTGAGGACAATCAAAGTCAACATCAAGTCAACCTCAGAGATAACCTTGAGAAAATATTGCTACAACTATGCGAAAACCAGAGATAACCCCGGGAGGGACAAAATGGTCATTTTGCCAACTCAACTTCAACTCAAATCAAATCAACTCATTTTAACTCAAATTACTTCAATAGAAGTCCCACAATAACCATATCTTAACTTTCAAGCGAAAACTACGCAAAACGGCTCAACGGACTTCTTGACGGAAATCAGGAAATGCCATTTCGGTCATGGACCCATCTTCCCGGATTCAAACAAGGGCAATTCCTATGAAATTACATAGCTATCAGAAAGAGCTTTCTAGAATGGTATGGCACGCTTCCACCGGATTCCTGAATTGAAAGTTATGAAGGTTCGAGAAAATAACGCGTTATTCGAGTGCACGTACGTCGAGACAGTGGGACCCACATTGCCTGGGGCAACCTGGAAGCCATAGGTACACATGTTGCTAGCCACAGGTACACCTGCGGCTCCCCCCTCTATAAATAGAGGGTTTGGGGTGGCCTTATTTGCAAGAGAAATGGCGAGGAAGCCCTGTTCAAACACTTGTGAGCTTAAATTCTGTCATATTTTTACCCGCGGGAGCCGAGTGTTCATCCACTTAAAGTTATAAAAGCCTTCTTTGGCAGCCCACTGTAAGTCTTCTGACATACTTTGAAGCATTTCTCTTCATCTTTGCACACACTATTCTTCACGTTGAGAGTCGTGTTGCGTGTGTTTGCCCAGACTTCAGTCCGTGGTTTTATTTCAGTTTGTACATATATATATATATATATATATATGTGAACTGTGTGTCGAACCTTGTTTGATGAGCCTAGATTTTACATCCGGAGCGTTTACTGCTTTAATATATATATATATATATATATATATATATATATATTCAGTCCCGCCTGGAGTTTACTTCGTTGTGGTTGATTGCTTTTACAACTTAATTTACATTTCTGATCCCCCATGTAGGTGCTTCGTGGTGGCTGATCATGTCTGTATATATATATTTATAGCTTTTATATATATACCTGCTTACTACTTTATTATCAATTGCGGTATCACATGAGCCTAAGAATCATGTGATCACAGATTCAGTCTACTTGATCTAGATTCGGTTCCCGTGATGGACATTTTCAGCTGTAAGCAGCTTGTAAATTTATTCATGGTGTTCGGATTTCCTCAAATGGGTTTAATACCCACGAGGAGTTCGGCATTATTTTGTACATAATTTTCTCGAAGATGTTTCGCATCTCGAAAACTAAAAATAATCAAGTCGAACACTTAATAAAAATGGGAGTGTAAAAGGTGTCAATTACTATTGAGCACAAGGGTTTGAAAAACTTTTTTTATAAAACATTATTGCCATATCTTGTTTAAAACTGAATCTTTACACAAATTCAAACCCTGTGTATATAGGTGTGAACAAGGCCTCACACTACTTCCAAATAATTGCACATTGATCCACACACACACACATATTCATATAACAGTTTTTTGAAAAATGGTGGTCACCATGGTAACACGGATGTCGAGGGGTGCCTAACACCTTCCCTACACATAATCAAGTCCCCGGACCCTAATGAATCTCGGTTTCATCAACCCATTTAACAGTGCCACATCACTGGGTCAGTGTGCAAATCTTTTCTCGGTTCTGTTGGTACAACCATATAAAAAACCAACTGGCGACTCTTACAGTCCAATCATCGACATATATATGTCGAATCTTTTTCACTTGTTTTTTCAAACAAATCTCACCTAACATAAGAACACCAAAGAACAAGTAACGGAAAGGGACAAATAAAAATCCTGACGTGGACAACCCTTAACTTTAACCCTTCATCAATATAACCATTTATTAAATAGAATAATAATTATAAGAAAATTGAATACTTTTATTTCATAAAATTTGGGGTCTTACAATTACATGGTTTAACCATACTACTATCATCATACCCTCCTTATCACTTCTGAATCCACCATGATCACCATAAACAACAACCACACCTACACATCTAACAAGCTAAATAAAAAGCTTTTAAGAAGATAATGAAAGTTAAGGTTTTAAGTGTTACCTTCTTAGGTTCTCTTCTTCTAGTTCTTGTCCTTGTTTGAATGATCAAAGCTTGATCACTACAAAAAAAACAGTCATTGTCGACGGCCACTGCCATCGCCTATGACTATAGTGCCGTCGGTATTGAGGTCATTGGTGACAACTATTGCCGTCGGTACTCTCGTCGCCCAACAGGTCGGCACCTCTGGTTCTCGTCGCTCGCCGTCGGCATCATTTTCATTGGCGACGGGTGTCATTGGCGACGACACAATGTCAATGCCGATGGCTATAGCGAAGGCTAGTCCGTCGAAAAAGACGCCATAAAGTTTTTGGGGGAAAACCTCATTTCTGATGGCATGGCCGTTTGTAATGAATTTTATGACCGTCGGCAATGCCTTTAACTCATGACTGTCGTTATATATCATTTGTGACGGCATTGCCGTCGCCATTACCCCCGTCGGTAATGACTATATATATTTTGAATTTTTTTATAATTTCAAAATTTCCCTGTTCATTTACAAATATAAACGTACACCTGTTATAAACTAATAACAACCATTAAATAACAAGAAAATATCATACAATTCACCATTGAAATAGTAATCCAAATCAAATATATAGATCAAAAATATAATGGCCATTTGTACAACTCAAAAACTATACAAGTACATACATGAAACTCAGAATATAACATAAACTAAACTAACTACAACTCTTCGCCTGTCTCTATGTCATCGACTTGGCAGTCATCAGCCTGTACTGGAGGAGGCTGCTCGTCATCAACTCGATGGTCATTGCCTTGTACTGGAGGAGGCTGCTCGTCATCAGCTCGACGGTCATCACCAATGCCTCCACCTCCACCTCCACGAGTCTCGTCAAAAAGACCCTACAAAATTAAAATATTAATAACAAAGTCAAAATGAAAACATATTTACAATATTTTAGTTTGTGTTCTTCAAGTTAGGCGGACGGGACTCAAACTCGGGCTTCGTATATCAAAATTTAGTCTCGTCAATTGTAATGCTCGTCTATTTCCTATGCGATGCTATTGCGTATGTTTGCGTGTTGTTTGGACGACCGGGATTAGTTTTGGTCTATTTTTTGACTATTTTTCTAAGTTTTCTCAAGTTAAACGGACGGGACTCGAACACGGGCTCCGTATATCAGAATCAAGTCCCGTAAGTTGTAATGCATGTTTATTGCCTATGCCATGTTATTGCCAGTGTCTGCGTGTCATTTGGACGACCGGGGTGGGTTTTGGTCTCTTTTTCGACTATTTTTTTATGTTTTCTCAAGTTAGGCAGACGAGACTCGAACTCGGGCTTCATATATCAGAATCGAGTCCCGTTAGTTGTAACGCGTCTCTATTGCCTATACGGTGATATTGCATGTGTTTGCGTGTCGTTTGGACGACCGGGGTGGGTTTTGGTCTCTTTTTTGACTATTTTTCTAAGTTTTCTCAAGTTAGGCGGACGGGTCTCGAACTCGGGCTCCGTATATCAGAATCGAGTCTCGTCAGTTGTAACGCATGTTTATTGCCTATGCGGTGCTATTGCATGTGTTTGCGTGTCATTCAAACAACCGGGGCGAGTTTTGGTCTCTTTTTCGACTATTACTCTAAGTTTTCTCAAGTTAGGCATACAGGGCTCGAACTCGGGCTCCATATATTGGAATCAAGTCCCGTCTATTGTAATGCGTGTCTATTCCCTATACGGTGCTATTGTCTATGTTTGCATATCGTTTCGATGATCAGGGCGTGTTTTGGTCTCTTTTTCGACTATTACTCTAAGTTTTCTCAAGTTAGGCATACAAGGCTCGAACTCAGGCTCCATATATTGGAATCAAGTCCCGTCATTTATAACGCGTGTCTATTGCCTATGCGGTGCTATTGCCTGTGTTTGCTTGTCGTTCGAACGACCGGGGCGGGTTTTGGTCTCTTTTTCGACTATTTTCTATGTTTTCACAAGTTAGGTGTATGGGGCTCGAACTCAGGCTCTGTATATCGAAATCGAGTCCCGACAGTTGTAATACGTGTCTATTGCCTACGCGGTGCTATTGTATTTGTTTGCGTGTCATTTCGAGGACCAAGGCGGGTTTTGGTCTCTTTTTTTACTATTACTCTAAGTTTTCTCAAGTTAGGCGTACAGGGCTCGAACTCGGGTTCCATATATCAGAATCGTGTCCCGTTAATTTTAACACATGTATATTGCCTATGCGGTGCTATTGCCTATGTTTGCATGTCGTTTCGACTACCTAGGCGGGTTTTGGTCTCTTTTTCGACAATTACTTGATTTCTCAAGTTAGGCGTATGAGGCTCAAACTCGGGCTCCGTATATCGGAATTGAGTATCGTCAGTTGTAACGTGTGTCTATTGCCTACGCGGTGATATTGCTTGTGTTTGCATGATGTTCCGACGACCGGGGCGGGTTGTCGTCTCTTTTTTGACTATTTTCCTAAGTTTTCTCAAGTTAGGCGTACGGGGCTCGAACTCGGGATACGCATATTAAAATTGAGTCCCGTCAGTTGTAATGTGTGTCTATTGCCTACGCGGTGATATTGTCTATGTTTGCATGTCGTTTCGACGACCGCGGCGGGTTCTGGTCTCTTTTTCGACTATTACTCTAAGTTTTCTCAAGTTAGGCATACGGGGCTCGAACTCGGGCTCCGTATATCGGAATCGAGTCCTGTCAGTTGTAACGCGTGTCTATTGCCCATGCGGTGCTATTTCCTGTGTTTACATGTTGTTTCGACGACCGAGGTGGGTTTTGGTCTCTTTTTTGACTATTACTCTAAGTTTTCTCAAGTTAGGCATACGAGGCTTGAACTCGGGCTCTATATATCGGAATCGAGTCCCGTTAGTTGTAACGCATGTCTATTACCTACGCGGTGCTATTGCTTGTGTTTGCATGTCATTCGGACAACCGGGGTGGGTTTTGGTCTCTTTTTTGACTATTACTCTAAGTTTTCTCAAGTTAGGCATACGGGGCTCGAACTCGGGCTCCGTATATCAGAATCGAGTCCCATCAGTTGTAACATGTGTCTATTGTCTATGCGGTGCTATTTCCTGTGTTTGAATGTCGTTTTGAGGACCAAGGCGGGTTTTGGTCTCTTTTTTTACTATTACTCTAAGTTTTCTCAAGTTAGGCGTACGGGGCTTGAATTCGGGCTCCGTATATCGAAATCGAGTCCCGTCAGTTGTAACGCGTGTCTATTGCCTACGCGGTGCTATTGCTTGTGTTTGCATGTCAGTTGGACGACCGGGGTGGGTTTTGTTCACTTTTTCGACTATTTTCCTAAGTTTTTTTAAGTTAGGCGTACGGGCCTCGAACTCGGGCTCCGTATATCGGAATTGAGTCTCTTCAATTGTAACGTGTGTCTATTGCCTATGCGATACTATTTCCTGTGTTTGCGTGTCATGTCGACGACTGAGGCGAGTTTTGGTCTCTTTTTTGACTATTACTCTAAGTTTTCTCAAGTTAGACGTGCGGGGCTCGAACTCGGGCTCTGTATATCGGAATCGAGTCCCATCAGTTGTAACGTATATCTATTACCTACGCGGTGCTATTTCCTATGTTTGCATGTCGTTCGGACGACTGGGGAGGGTTTTGGTCTCTTTGTCGACTATTTTCCTAAGTTTTCAAAAGTTAGGCGTACGGGACTCGAACTCGGGATCCGTATATCAGAATTGAGTCTCGTTATTTGTAACGCGTGTCTATTGCCTATGTGGTGATATTGTCTGTGTTTGCGTGTCGTTTCGATGACCAAGGGGGGTTTTGGTATATTTTTTGACTATTACTCTATGTTTTCTCAAGTTAGGCGTACGGGGCTTGAACTCGGGCTCCGTATATCAGAATCGAGTCCCATTAGTTATAACGCATGTCTATTACTTACGCGGTTCTATTTCCTGTGTTTGCGTGTCGTTCTAATGACCGGGGCGGGTTTTGGTCTCTTTTTTGACTATTTTTCTAAGTTTTCTCAAGTTAGGCGTACGTGACTCGAACTCGGGCTCCGTATATCGAAATCGAGTCCCATCAATTGTAACGCGTGTCTATTTCCTATGCGGTGATATTGTCTATGTTTGCGTGTCATTTCGACGATCGGGGCGTGTTTTGGTCTCTTTTTCAACTATTACTCTAAGTTTTCTCAAGTTATGCGTACGGGGCTCGAACTCGGGCTCCGTATATTGGAATCGAGTCCCGTTTATTGTAGTGCATGTCTATTCCCTATATGGTGCTATTGTTTGTGTTTGCATGTCGTTTTGAAGATCAGGGCGTGTTTTGGTCTCTTTTTCGACTATTACTCTAAATTTTCTCAAGTTAGGCGTACAAGGCTCGAACTCAGGCTCCATATATCGAAATCGAGTCCTGTTATTTGTAACTCGTGTCTATTGCCTATGCGGTGCTATAGCCTATGTTTGCTTGTCGTTCGGACGACCGGGGCGGGTTTTGGTCTCTTTTTTGACTATTTTCCTAAGTTTTCTCAAGTTAGGTGTACGGGGCTCGAACTCAGGCTCCGTATATCGGAATCGAGTCCCGTCAGTTGTAACACGTGTCTATTGCCTACGCGGTGCTATTGTATTTGTTTGCGTGTCGTTTCGATGACCAAGGCGGGTTTTGGTCTCTTTTTTTACTATTACTCTATGTTTTCTCAAGTTAGGCGTACGGGGCTCGAACTCGGGCTCCATATATCAGAATCGAGTCCCGTCAGTTTAAACGCGTGTCTATTGCCTATGAGGTGCTATTGCCTATGTTTGCATGTCGTTTCGACTACCTAGGCGGGTTTTGGTCTCTTTTTCGACTATTACTTGATTTCTCAAGTTAGGCGTATGAGGCTCAAACTCGGGCTCCGTATATCGGAATTGAGTATCGTCAGTTGTAACGTGTGTCTATTGCCTACGCAGTGATATTTCTTGTGTTTGCATGATGTTCCGACGACCGGGGCGGGTTTTCGTCTCTTTTTTGACTATTTTCCTAAGTTTTCTCAAGTTAGGCGTACGGGGCTCGAACTCGGGATACGCATATCAAAATTGAGTCCCGTCAGTTGTAATGTGTGTCTATTGCCTACGCGGTGATATTGTCTGTGTTTGCGTGTCGTTTCGACGACCGCGGCGGGTTCTGGTCTCTTTTTCGACTATTACTCTAAGTTTTCTCAAGTTAGGCATACGGGGCTCGAACTCGGGCTCCATATATCGGAATCGAGTCCTGTCAGTTGTAATGCGTGTCTATTGCCTATGTAGTGCTATTTCCTGTGTTTGCATGTCGTTTCGACGACCGAGGTGGGTTTTGGTCTCTTTTTCGACTATTGGTCTAAGTTTTCTCAAGTTAGGCGTACGAGGCTTGAACTCGGGCTCCGTATATCAGAATCGAGTCCCGTCAGTTGTAACAAGTGTCTATTGCCTACGCGGTGCTATTGCTTATGTTTGCATGTCATTCAGACAACCGGGGTGGGTTTTGGTCTCTTTTTGACTATTACTCTAAGTTTTCTCAAGTTAGGCATACGGGGCTCGAACTCGGGCTCCGTATATCAGAATCGAGTCCCGTCAGTTGTAACGCGTGTCTATTGCCTATGCGGTGCTATTTCCTGTGTTTGCATGTTGTTTTGACGACCGAGGTGGGTTTTGGTCTCTTTTTCGACTATTACTCTAAGTTTTCTCAAGTTATACGTACGAGGCTTGAACTCGGGCTCCGTATATCAGAATTGAGTCCCATCCGTTGTAACGTGTGTCTATTGCCTACGCGGTGTTATTGCTTGTGTTTGCATGTTATTTGGACGACCGGGGTGGGTTTTGGTCTCTCTTTCGACTATTTTCCTAAGTTTTTTCAAGTTAGGCGTACGGGGCTCGAACTCGGGCTTCGTATATCAGAATTGAATCCCATCAGTTGTATCGCGTGTCTATTGCTTATGCGGTGCTATTTCCTTTGTTTGCGTGTCATTTTGACGACCGAGGCGGGTTTTGGTCTCTTTTTTGGCTATTACTCTAAGTTATCTCAAGTCAGGCGTGCGGGGCTCGAACTCGGGCTCCGTTTATCGGAATTGAGTCCTGTCAGTTATAACGTATGTCTATTGCCTACGCGGTGCTATTTCCTGTGTTTGTGTGTCATTCGGATGATTGAGGAGGGTTTTGGTCTCTTTGTCGACTATTTTCTTAAGTTTTCTCAAGTTAGGCGTACGAGACTCGAACTCGGATTTCGTATATCGGAATCGAGTCTCGTCAGTTGTAATGCGTGTCTATTGCCTATGTGGTGTTATTGTCTATGTTTACGTGTCATTTTGATGACCGAGGGGGGTTTTGGAATCTTTTTTGACTATTGCTCTATGTTTTCTCAACTTAGGCGTACGGGGCTTGAACTCGTGCTCCGTATATCAGAATCGAGTCCCGTCAGTTATAACGCGTGTCTATTGCTTACACGGTTCTATTTCCTGTGTTTGCATGTCGTTCGAATGACCGGGGCGGGTTTTGGTCTCATTTTTGACTATTTTCCTAAGTTTTCTCAAATTAGGCGTACGTGACTCGAACTCGGGCTCTGTATATCCGAATCTAGTACCATCAGTTGTAACACGTATCTATTGCCTATGTGGTGTTATTGTCTGTGTTTGCATGTCGTTTCGACAACCGGGGCGTGTTTTGGTCTCTTTTTAACTATTACTCTAAGTTTTCTCAAGTTAGGCGTACGGGGCTCGAACTCGGGCTTCGTATATTGGAATCGAGTCCCGTCTATTGTAATGCATGTCTATTCCCTATACGGTGTTATTGTCTGTGTTTGCATGTTGTTTCGATGATCAGGGCGTGTTTTGGTCTCTTTTTCGACTATTACTCTAAGTTTTCTCAAGTTAGGCGTACAAGGCTCCAACTCAGGCTCCATATATCAGAATTGAGTCCCGTCATTTATAACGCATGTCTATTGATTATATAGTGCTATAGTATATGTTTGCTTGTCGTTCAGACGACCGGGGCGGGTTTTGGTCTCTTTTTGACTATTTTTTTAAGTTTTCTCAAGTTAGGTGTACGGGGCTCGAACTCAGGCTCCGTATATTGGAATCAAGTCACGTCAGTTGTAACACGTGTTTATTGCCTACGCGGTGCTATTATATTTGTTTGCGTGTCATTTCGACGACCAAGGCGGGTTTTGGTCTCTTTTTTTACTATTACTCTAAGTTTTCTCAAGTTAAGCGTACGGGGCTTGAACTCGGACTCCATGTATCAAAATTGAGTCACGTTAGTTTTAACGCGTGTCTATTGCCTATGCTGTGCTATTGCCTATGTTTACGTGTCATTTCGATGACCTAGGCGGGTTTTGGTCTCCTTTTCGACTATTACTCATTTTCTCAAGTTAGGCGTACGAGGCTCAAACTCGGGCTCTATATATCGGATTCGAGTATCGTCAGTTGTAACATGTGTCTATTGCCTACGCGGTGATATTGCTTGTGTTTGCATGACGTTCCGACGACCGGGGCGGGTTTTGGTCTCTTTTTCGACTATTTTCCTAAGTTTTCTCAAGTTAGGCGTACGGGGCTCGAACTCGGGATACGTATATACAAATTAAGTCCCGTCAGTTGTAACGTGTGTCTATTGCCTACGCGGTGATATTGTATGTGTTTGCATGTCATTTCGACGACCGCGGCGGGTTTTGGTCTCTTTTTCGACTATTACTCTAAGTTTTCTCAAGTTAGGCATACGGGGCTCGAACTTGGGCTACGTATATCAGAATCGAGTCCCGTCAGTTGTAACACGTGTCTATTGCCTATACGGTACTATTTCCTGTGTTTGCATGTCGATTCGATGACCGAGGTGGGTTTTGGTCTCTTTTTCGACTATTACTCTAAGTTTTCTCAAGTTAGGCGTACGAGGCATGAACTCGGGCTCCGTATATCAAAATCGAGTTCCATCAGTTGTAACACGCGTCTATTGCCTACGCGGTGCTATTGCTCGTGTTTGCATGTCATTCGGACAACCGGGGTGGGTTTTGGTCTCTTTTTTAACTGTTACTCAAAGTTTTCTCAAGTTAAGCATACGAGGCTCGAACTCGGGCTCCGTATATCGGAATCGAGTCCCATCAGTTGTAATGCGTGTCTGTTGCCTATGTGATGCTATTTCATGTGTTTGCATGTCGTTTCGACGACCGAGGCGGGTTTTGGTCTCTTTTTTGACTATTACTCTAAGTTTTCTCAAGTTAGGCGTACGAGGCTTGAACTCGGGCTCCGTATATCAGAATCGAGTCCCGTTAGTTGTAAAGCGTGTCTATTGCCTACGCGGTGCTATTTCTTATGCTTGCATGTCCTTTGGACAACCGGGGTGGGTTTTGGTCTCTTTTTTGACTATATTCCTAAGTTTTTTCAAGTTAGGCGTACGGGGCTCGAACTCGGGCTCCGTATATCAGAATTGAGTCCCGTCAGTTGTAACGCGTGTCTATTTCCTATGCGATGCTATTTCATGTGTTTGCGTGTCATTTTGACAATTGAGGCGGGTTTTGGTTTCTTTTTTGACTATTACTCTAAGTTTTCTCAAGTTAGGCGTGCGGGGCTCGAACTCGGGCTACGTCTATCGAAATCGAGTCTCGTCAATTGTAACGTATGTCTATTGCCTATGCGGTGCTATTTCTTGTGTTTGCGTGTCGTTCAGACGACTGTGGAGGGTTTTGGTCTCTTTGTCGACTATTTTCCTAAGTTTTCTCAAGTTAGGCGTACGGGACTTGAACTCGGGTTCCATATATCAGAATCGAGTCTCGTCAGTTGTAACGCGTGTCTATTGCCTATGTGGTGCTATTTTCTATGTTTGCGTGTCGTTTCAATGACCGAGGGGGGTTTTGGTATCTTTTTTGACTATTACTCTATGTTTTCTCAAGTTAGGCGTACGGGGCTTGAACTCGGGCTCCGTATATCAGAATCGAGTTCTGTCAGTTCTAACGCGTGTCTATTGCTTACGTAGTTCTATTTCATATGTTTGCATGTTGTTCGAATGACCGGGGCGGGTTTTGGTCTCTTTTTCCACTATTTTCCTAAGTTTTCTCAAGTTAGGCGTACGTGACTTGAACTCGGGCTCCATATATCGGAATCGAGTCCCATCAGTTGTAACACGTGTCTATTGCCTATGTGGTGCTATTGTCTATGTTTGTGTGTCGTTTCGACGAACGAGGTGTGTTTTGGTATCTTTTTCAACTATTACTCTAAGTTTTCTCAAGTTAGGCGTACGGGACTCGAACTCGGGCTACGTACATCAGAATCGAGTCCCGTCAGTTATAACGCGTGTCTATTGCCTACGCGGTGCTATTGCCTGTGTTTGCGTGTCTTTTCGACGACTAGGGCATGTTTTGGTCTCTTTTTCCCACAACATCTTCAACTCATCAACTAACGGCCTGAGGTATACAATGATGTCTTTACTCGGACTTTTGTCACCCGGAATCAGTAAAGGCATGAACATGTAGGGATCTTTCATGCACATCAAAGGAGGGAGGTTATAGACCACAATAATCACCGGCTAAGTTGAGTAGGTGTGACGCCCCCAAAATTAGGTATACATCACCCATCTTGGGTTGCCAGATACATGGTACAGAATTCAAATATAACTTAATAATACAAATGTCGTGTACAATACAACAAAACATAAACTGCGAGTTTGAATAGAAATATTGTCTACTAGAGAGTATACAAACTCAAAAGGAGTCTTCATTACAATTATTATCACACTATTTCATAGAATAGTGAGGACTACTAATGCACCATCAAGGACCATCACTCCGTTCCCCGACTCGTCCTAACTATATTCTCATTTCCTGAAGAGAACAGTGAAAAAAAGGGTGAGCCCAACTAGCCCAGTAAGAAATATTATGACTAAGATAATGAAGAATAAATTATCATTAGTCCCCAACAATATTAAACTGATAAAATATAATAGACATCAAGTTTAACTGCAGCGGAACAAGCAATCCATTAAAAGAGTCAAGTAGAAAATAAAATCTACTATCTTTTATGATTTAAAAGGTTTTTCATCATTGTTATCGCTGAGACTCAACTTAATAAATAATCCACATCATGAAATCATCCTTGCACTACAGGCCAAGGATATTCTTTAGTATCACGACCACGAATTATCCATGCTCTATGGGCCAAAGATAATCGTGTTTTCATCAACGGTCCTAATCATGCCATAAAACAATTCATCTTTGCACCATGGCCGAAGAGAATCCATAGCCATAATCATACCAAAAACTGTCCATCAATGCACTACGGGCCAATGAGGACTTTTAATTTTAAATTATTTGTAACATTATGGTCATGATTATACCGAATAATCCCTGGTCATAATCATACAAAGTCCATCTATGCACTACAAGCTATTGATGACTTTCAACATAATATAAACATGAGGATGATGACAATGATATAAGAATTCAATAAAACAAGTTCAAGAATTAATTTGTCCAGGAACCAATAACGTCCAAATTGTCAACATGATACTGCTTTGTAGAGTAAAATTCAAGAATGCTCAGAAGAATATTTCCACGAAAAGATACTGGATGAAGCGCAAATATCAAGGATATTCCACTAATTTCATGGAGTATGGAAGTCAAAATTTTAATCCACTGAGTATAATATCGAATGGAATAACAAAATATATCACCATGCATGCGGTACTTCGCATAGACGGTATTCCAACAGAATAATAATAACGGAACCAGGTCAGGTGAAATTCACACCGACAGGTTGTTCCAACAGAATAATAAACGTGGAATAATAAATGATGGAACCAGGTCCGACGTATAGCACAGACAGGATATTCCGACAGAATAATAAAGACGAAATAATAAAAAAATGGAACCAGTCAAAGGCAGATATAGCATGGCAGGATATTAATGCGAATAATAAAGACAGAATAATAGAAGAATGTCACCAAGTATAGGGTAGCTCAGCGTGATCAAAAGTTATTCCAATCGAACAATAAAGAAATGGAATAACGAAGTTCTCTTCTTGAATACAAAAGAATAATATCCCTTATAGAAAAATAATACTTGATATAAGAGTAGTGAAGTAGCAGAAAACTTTTCTTCTATCTCTCTATAGTCTCTCTCTATAGTTTCTCTCTCTAGAGTTCAGTGAATTCGTAAGAAAATAATAAATGAATGAGCTTCTATTTATAGAAAAATAGAATGCATAGTAACTAACTCATGAACGGTCGAGATTGATTTACTTTAATCTGACAGTCCATATTTAAAGCAAAATAAAATATAATATATTCTATTTATATAAAAAGATTTTTACTATGCAAACACTATGCATAATAAAATATAATATATTCTAATTATTGTCTAATAATACAGATAACTTTATAAAAGTATTTTGCTTTATATAAAAAGATTTTACTATGTAAAACACTATGCAGACACTATGCAACACTAGCATAATAGAATATAATATATTCTATTTATAGAATAACTTTATAAAAGTATTATGTTTTATATAAAAAGATTTTCTGTATTATTACATTAATAATTCCAACAAAACTGAGTGACTTATCATGTAAGCATCAATAATCAATACCATGTGCTACTATGCAACCACGCGTATTACATCGGGTGTTTCAACAGTTAACGGTAAAACTTCCGCCGTTATTTTCAATAAAATATTTTTGTCGTTTTCTCAATCCGATAATTAATTCCCATAGGTCAACCAATGATTGTCTTTAGTCGTACAAATATTTCATTTAAAATGAATATTCCCGACCAATCGAATATTATATAACAACTTGCGTACTTTGCAAAATTTATAAATATTACCCACAACTATAACATTATATCAAATCCACACCATAATATTCAAAAATATATTTTGAGAAAATTTAATCTTTATTCAAAAAAATCTGGGGTCTCACAATCTCCCCTCCTTATGAAATTTCGTCCTCGAAATTTACGTACGATACTGGTATCTTAGAGCACGGTGAGGATACCTTGACCTCACTTCAAATTCTAACCTTGAGGTATAACCTTTGAGTGTCGAATATAATCCTTCTTATCCAAGATTTTAACACGTATCTCCTCATACGTTAAATCATCCGCTATCTCGTCTGGTTCTAAATTAATAATGTGGTTCGGGTCATCCCCATATTTACGTAACGTTGATACGTTAAAAATGTTATGAACACGCGACATACTTGGCGGTAAAACGAGTCTATAAGCCACAGTTCCTACTTTATCGATGATTTCAAATGGGCTAATTAAATCGAGGGTTGAGATTTATTCTCTTCGTCGATTCTTGCTTCTAGAATAACGCCCTCTTGAACCTTCTTAATTCTTCACATTCATTAGCTCCGGGTGTGTAGCTTGAACGGCTTTAACTTTATCGATTAAACTCGATTAATTCTACTCGTATATTCATTATCTTCACGTGGGTTCCTAGAGTCTTTAACTCTATCTTCATCATTTGTAAGTCGTACGAAATGGGTCTTTGTGTTAACAACATCGCACTCATAAACGCATACGATCTTCTACTCAACGCGTCAGCTACCACGTTCGCTTTCCCACGATGGTATTGAATGATACAATCATAATCTTCAATAGCTTGAGCCAACGTCTTTGACGCATGTTATGTTCATTTTAGTTGAAGAAATATTTGAGGGTTTTAGAAATGGGTTTTGTACTGGGGTCAATACAAAATTCGATTTCACGCTCTAGGGGTAGGCTAAGAAGTCATCAAGAATACGTAAGGAAATTTATTAAAAATAGAAATATCATTCAAAACTGTGACTCTCATCAAAGACTTGGGTAACACGTCACATTGATACCTATCAACTTGCCATCGTCATTCACAGCGTCGCCTATAGAAAGTCTGGCTTTGGTGCATTCCACATAAGGAAGTCAACAACGAAAGGATTGGGGCTCTTTACTTATGGCTTGATATGACAATGATTGACTTTAGTGGTTTGGTTTCTTGAATTCGCATAACAGCTTAGTTAGGAATATGAAAGCTAACAACCTTACGAAAAGCATGATGAGTAGTTAACCAATCGATTTCTAAAATCGCATCAAAGGCAAGTATTTTCAAAGAGACAAGATCAACACGTAACATGAAAGTGTTGATTTGAACAAGATTTATAAATAATGGAGGTAACGAAGGTTTCTCCGAACTGAGTTTCAAT
This sequence comes from Panax quinquefolius, assembly GCA_020205615.1. Lineage (NCBI taxonomy): Eukaryota > Viridiplantae > Streptophyta > Magnoliopsida > Apiales > Araliaceae > Panax > Panax quinquefolius. The sequence continues at coordinate 111,286,352 of CM035167.1, forward strand.
AGATAAATCAAAATCTAACTTCTCCGGAGTTAAATTCAAACATTGAACACAACTAGGTGAAATAAAAGAGTGAGTAGGCCCAGATTCAACACGGTATAGACTTCGCAAGAGTTTATGACTAACATACCCGTGATAATTTTATTCAAGTCCCTTGTCACGAAAAAAAATGCTCTTTCTTAAACCATCGGCTTTAGCTTGTGCAGGACATCCTTTGGCATCACTATCCCAATTTGGACTTGACTTCACCATACGACAAAAATCGAGCTAGGTGACCTTCTCTTCCGCAATTAAAACAAGTTTTGGATTGTTAAATACGGTTTGGACGGATGTGTCCCTCCCGTCGCATTTGAAACATCTGTATCGGTGGTCATTCTTCTTCCTTTGAAGCGGGTCTTTGGTGCCGAAGCGTCTTTACGTCATTGTTGAACCTTCTCTTCTTGAAATATCCATTCTTATTATTTTGTCCATGATTACTACCGAAGTGGTTACCATTTCTAACATGTTGATTCCCTCCATGCTTATTGTCACCTCTTTGATGGTCATTATCACCCAGTATTATCATTTTGTTTACCGCTCTCTTTTGTTTGGTTGACTCATTATCGCGCTCCAATAACTGAGCCCTATTAACAACATCTGAATACAAACACAGTTTATGAGAAATAAGATATTGACGAATCTCTGGTTTCAAACCTCTTAAAAATATTCGCGTCATTCGCTCCTCATTATCGACCAAATGGGATGCAAACCGGGATAACTCCGCAAACTTAGCCTCGTACTGCGACACGGTCATATTGTTTTGCTCCAGCTTGATGAATTCTACGTCCTTCACGTGACGAATACTTTCAGGAAATTACTTGTCGTTGAATAATTCTTGGAACTTCTCCCAAGACATCTTGAGTGCGTCAGGCTGGGTACGTTTTACAGATTCCCACCAATGATCTCCTTCTTCACGCAACATAAAGGTGGCGAATGGAACCTTTTGCTCCTCTGAGCATTCAAAGACATCAAATATCTTGGTAATCTGCTTTATCCATGTCTCTGACTTAAGTGGTTCTAGTTTTCCCAAAAACTTCGGTGGTCCCAGCTTCTTGAACTGCTTAGCGGTGACCAACCGTGGATTACCATTGTTTCCAGCTGCAATATGGACAGGAGCTGCCTTTGCCCATTGTTGCATGAATTGCTCCTTAAACTGCTTAGCGGTGACCGTCCAAGAGTTATCGATGATTGTACCGCATTTTGGATGAGGCGCCTTCCTTTGTTGTTGTATGAATTGCATAAAGCCTCGACCATCCCATCATTCACGATTCATCGGTGTTATTGTTTTTATGAGGAGTATTGTCCTCTGGTTGCACATTATCCTCGATTATTGATGCGTGGAGACTCAACGGTCTCTGTGCTCCATTGATAATCTCAACATTCTCTGATGCCATTTTCAAACACTACCACAAAACAAGGGTTAATTAACATATCACATATTATCCCTATACTTTGACCGACCAATTAAATACTAAATAAACTTAGGTAGGACATACTAGCGAAGGAATTCCCCGTCTCTCCCCTCCTAGTTCTTGTCACACATCTCAGCCAGGGATCATATGTAAGACCCCGAAATTTTTAAATAAAAAGGAATTTCCTTTATTTATTATTTTGAAATAGTAAGGGTTGATTTGATTAATGTGGATAGTTAAGGGTTAAATACGCAAATATTTCAAAATAAGCAAGTGGTTATAAAATATTCATTGTTGTCGGGGAATATTCGTTTGGTCATGGAATATTCGTCTTTGTCTTGGGAATATTAAATGCTGACGGCTTGACCATGTGTGGGCCCCATAACGGAAAGCGATTGGATGAAGAAAGCGACAAATATAAGTTGTTTTTAAATAACGGCGTAGTTATTACTGATTATCTTGTTGGAATACCCGGTGGTTAAAACACACTAATGGCGTTGTTGAGCGAAGTAGACACGGTATTGCACCAATTATTGATTCTTACGTGAAGAAGGCACTACTCAATAATGGTTACGATAATTCTGCTTTTAGTATTTTATTGAGTTAATAATTCTTTGCGTTGATATTTTATATTCTTTGTTGTTTCAATAATTGTCATTTACGGTATTTTCATTATCGAAGCAATAATTCATATTATCTGAATAATATTATTAGATAACATTATTGGCAATGTCTAGAAAGTTACATCTAAGGAGAGGTTTGGTCACCTAATCAATTGGCTAAGAAGAAGAAATTCTTATTGGAAAGCCCCTCTTTCGGAGGCGCTGGTTGTCAATATTGTGATTACGTAATATTATTTGTGAATAATTAATTATTGATTTATATGATGAGGAAAATATTGATTTTATGTGGATATAGATGGAGAAAATTTTTAAAATGACAATTGTTGAAAATTAATATTTTATCTTTTTACGATAAAATAATTCATTTAAATATATTATTTTAATAATATATTAATGGTGATATTTTACAACGAATGTGGGATATATGAGTATATGAGGAGGAAGAGTATTTTGTTGCAATAAAAGTTTAAAACATGTTAAACATGTAATAAATTGGACCCCATTTATTGATCGAAATTTGATTATAGCTTTGTAAAATCGCTTGGTTTGTGGATTTTGGTCAATTTCTATTTGGAATTTGGAACACCTTTCTTACGAAAAGTTGTAGAGAATTGAAATTCCTATAAAAACACGCGAGATTCGAATTTTTACGATGAAAGGGCTATTTATTATGAATTATTGAAGTTAGAAGCTCAGAAATAATTGATTTTTGTAAGTTTTAATTATTTATTTTATGAAAAACGTTTTTATCATTTCTTTCTAGAAGGTTGGCATGTGGGAAATGTTGGGATCTGATTTCCAAAGAGGCGTAGGAAATTTATTAATAATAATATATTTTATTAAATTTTCTACTTTGTGTTCTAAGCATTTTCCTATAAATAGAGGTGCTTAGGTTAGAATTGAAAATCACAATTTAAGCTGAAGTTTTCTCTCTATATTATCGAGCGTATTCTTGTGAGTATTTTGAGTATACTTTGAGTATTGCTATACGGTGCAAGTCCAAGTCATAGCCTATATCAGGTGTTCAAATTTAGAAAGTCTTGATCTTTCGAGGTAAGGGATATTATTTTTTTTCGTAATGATATTATTTCTTCAATATCATTATCTTTGAAATGTTGATCTGAAGTTTTTATCAAATTTGGAACTTTTTCATATCGGGGTTACTATTCATGAGTTACTATTCATGAGTTCTTATTCACGAGTTACTATTCACGATTCTTATTCACGAGTTCTTATTCACAGTACTATTCATGAAGCGTGAAGATGTTTTTGTGGAATTTCTATCTTTTGGTGTCTGAGTTACTATTCACGTATACGAAGACTATTCACGATATCTGATTATATTCATAGAAAAATAAAATTTCTTCTTTTCGTCAAAACATCTAATTCGGATACTAACTTTCGATTGTATCCATGTTTTGATCATTCTTGAATTTTACACCACTATGATTATTTTTGAGGTATTTTTGGACGTGGATAAAACCAAGTACGAATCCTTAATCCTTAATCCTTGTCATTTTGTTTCCTTTGGATTCGTTTCTTTAAAAAATATTTTCATCATCCTCGGTCTTAAATGATGATATTATGGAATATCTTTGGCACTGTAGTGCAAAGATGAATGATTTCTTAAGAAATATCTTTGGCACGTAGTGCAAAGATGAATGATTTTTGAAGAATATCTTTGGCCCGTAGTGCAAAGATGAGCAGTGTTTAAATGAACATGACTAATCGATGAATATCTTTGGCTGTGTAGCAAAAAGATGAATATTTGATTCGGATGTATATTGATTGATGTTACGGGGATAAAAGATAGGCGATGAACTTTTAAATTCATACATAGAAGATAGTAGTTTGCATTCTCTACTTAACTCTTCTAATGAATTATTATTTCATTGCGAATATTGATTTAAAATTTGTTGTCTATTGTATTCTATTAGATTTTTCCTGTTGAAGACTAACGATAATTTGTTGTATATTATCTTAGTCATAATATTCTTTCTTGAGCTAGTTGAGCTCACCCTTTTCCTTTTGTTCCATTTTTTTCTCGGGGAGGCGAGAATATAGCGAGTATGCAGTGGGGTATGGAATGAAGGTTTTAGAAAGGATTGTTTAGTAGTCCTCACCATTTTGTAAAATAATGTATCAATAAATGTGATGAGGATTTATTTGAGTATAGATATTATGCAGAAGATAATATTTGTATTCAAACTCACAGTTTCTTGTTGTAATAATAAAGTTGTAGTTGTTTACATACCATGTATTGACAACTCGAGAATAGGTGATGTATACCTATTTTGGGGCGTCACGGTTGGTATCGAGCTTAGGGATATGATCTCTGGCGGAGATCGGGGAATAGAACTAGGAGGGAGAGGCGAGTAAATCCTTCGCTAGTGTGTCCTACCTAAGCTTATTTGTTAGTTGGTCGATATATAGGGATATTATGTGATATATTGATTTCCTTAATTAACCCTTGTTTTATGGCGGTGATTTGAGAATGTCGTGAGAATATTAACAATGGAAATGAGGACAGTGGAGATGCTGTACTCACCAACGAGGAGAAGCGATGCAGCAGTGGCAATGTTCTCCCGTGAACAACACCATTGAAAGCGAGATGATGAGCGAGGGATGTTTAGAGTTTTTTGCAGTTCATGCAAAATCGACGAGGAGACTCGTGTTCAAAATCTGAGGAGGAAATGATAGCAATTCACGGGTTGTCACAATGCAAGCGATTCAAAGAGTTGGGACCACGAATTTAAGGGAAAGCCGGATCCGATCATGGCGGAAACATGGGTCAAACAAATTACCCAAGATATTCGATGTCTTGGTGTGCGGAGGAAACGAAGGTTCCATTCGCCACCTTTATGTTTCCGTGGGTGAGGCGGACTCTTTGGTGGGAGTGCGTGAAGCGTACCATCCGGCCACCGCTTTCGGCATGTCTTGGGAGCGTTTGAAGCTATTTAATGACAAATACTTTCACGAAAGTGTTCGCCGTATGAAGGAAGTGGAGTTCATCGATTGGAACAAAACAACATGACGGCGGTGTCTCGATGACGAGGCAAAGTTTGAGAGTTATCGAGTTTGCACCTCATTTGGTGGAGAATGAGGAGCATTATGGCGCGGATGTTTCTTAGAGGTTTGAAACCCGGATACGTCGATATCTCATTTCTCATAAATTTTCTCTTTATCCGGATGTTGTAAGTGAGGCTCAATTATTAGGCGAGATAACGAAATACGGTCGGTGAGGACCACAACCGAGGATCGTGCTCGTAGAGATAGCGATCAGCGAGAATAATGATAACTGCGGAGAAAGAAAGCGAGACGGATGAAATGGTAACCACTCTGGTGGTAATCATGGCCATGAAAATAAAAGAAGCGAGTCGGGGAGGAGATTTTAAAAGAGAGATTTAACGACGACTATGTGAAGAAGGCAGCGGTCTTACGCGAAGAATCGGTTCTAAGGGAGGAAACGACCACCGGTCATATATGTTACAAATGCGGAAAAGAGGGACATATCGGTCCAAAGCGCCACAACAGATTCAAGGTATGCTATAATTGTGGAAAGGAAGGACATATCGCTCGAGATTATGCGAGAAGCGAAACCTAGTTAAGTGGGACGGTGACTCAAAAGTATCCCGAGAAAAGTCAAAGTCAACGATTCCGGAAAGGCGTTTGTTGTGGTTGGTCATAATCGAGAAACAAAACGAGGTGATCACGGGTAAGCTATTTATAAATTCTTGCGAAGTTTATACCTTACTTGATCTGGGGTCTACCCATTCATTTATCTCTCTCTGCATGTGCTCAGCGTTTAAACTTGACTCAGGAGAAATTAGACTTTGACCTATCTATGGAAATTCGTTAGAGAAACTTTCATCACATCCTTTGTTTATAAATCTTGTTTGATTCAAGTTGGCACCATTACCTTACACATTGACCTTATCTCTTTAAAGATACTTTCTTTTGATGTGATTTTAGGGATTGATTGGTTAACTACTCATCATGCCAAAATTGATTGTTTTCGTAAGGTTGTTAGTCTTCATATTCTAACCAACTGTTATATGAATTCAAGCAACTAAACCATTAAAATCGATCCTTTATCATATCTAATCATAAAGCTATTCGTTTATTAAAAAGCGGATGTCAAGCTTTCCTAGCCCATGTTATGGATTTGAATAAAGACACGTCAAATTTGAATAATATTCTGTTGTTATTGACTTTCGACGTATTTCAGAAGAACTTCCGGTCTACCCCGAGCGTGAAGTTGAATTCTTTATTGATCTTGAACACGGTACAAAGCCCATTTCTAAAACCCCATATCGAATGGCTCCTATTGAACTTCGAGGAGTTAAAGGTCCAACTACGAGGAATTGTTGGACATCGGTTTCATTCGATCTAGTACATCTCCTTGGGGTGCTCTGTTTTATTTGTAAAGAAGAAAGGCGGGAGTATGCGACTTTGTATTGACTATCGGGGAATTGAACCATGTCACCATCAAGAATAGGTATCCTCTACCTCGTATTGATGACTTGTTTGACCCGATTTAAGAGGGCACAATTCTTTTCAAAAATCGATCTTCGTTACGGATATCATCGGTGAAGATTAGGCGAGGATATTCAAAAGGCGCCTTGAACTCGGTATGGGCATTATGAATTCTTAGTCATGTCTTTCGGACTAACTAATGCTCTACTGGCTTTCATGGATATGATGAACCAAAGTATTCAAGGAATATTTGGATCAATTCATTGTTGTCTTTATTGATGACATCCTCATATATTCCAAAAGCCGTGAAGATCATGAGCACCATTTGAAAATTTGGTACTCAAAGGCTTCGTGAAAACCAACTATATGCCAAATTGAAGAAATGCGAGTTCGGCTTGAGGAAGTAGCATTCCTTGGGCACGTGGTGTCGAAACATGGAGTATCTGTTAATCCGTGAAGATTGAAGCAATCAAAGTTAGAGCAACCGAAGTCGGTGGTGAAGTACGTAGCTTTTTGGGCTTATTTGGTTATTATCGGAGATTCGTGGAAGGTTTTCTCGAATCGCTACTCCATTAACTTCGACTAACTCGGAAGGATACAAAATTCGTTTGGAGCGAAGAATGCGAGAAAAGTTTCCAAGAGCTTAAGAGGAGACTTATTTTATTTTTGTTCTAACAATACCATCGGTTGGATGGATTTGTTATCTCATCGATGCTTGTGCAAAGGGTTAGGATGTGTTCTCATGCAGCGTGGGAAAGTCATAGCCTATGCCTCATGACAACTTAAAGAGTATGAGAGGAATTATCCTACTCATGATCTAGAGTTAGCGGCGATCGTTTTTTGCTTAAAAATATGGAGGCACTATCTATATGGGGAGAAAGTGGAGATATATTCGGACCATAAAAGCCTTAAATATTTCTTCACTCAAAAAGAACTCAACATGCGGCGTGACGTTGGCTCGAGCTATTAAAAGACTACGACCACACTATTGATACCATCACGGTAAAATGACGTAGTAGGCGGCGTATTGAGTAGAAGATCATATCTTGAGGAGCGAATGCGATGATGTCAAGTATCGCGATAGAGCCAACTTTAATAGAAAAAGTTAAGGTTGCTCAAGCCACCAGGCCGAGGCGATGCGTATGAAGAAGAAAGTACAAGAAGGAGCTATTAGGGCGAGAATTGATGAAGAAGGAATACTTGAGTCCACTCTAGACTTTGTGTTCTAACGACTACGATTTGAAGTACAAGATTATGATGGAGGCACACAATATGCCATTTGCAATCCATCTGGAAGTACTAAAATGTATCGTGATCTTGACATACATTTTGGTGGAACAATATGAGAGAGAGATTGCAAAGTTTATCTCGATGTGTTTAATTTGCCAGCGTGTAAAGGCGGAGCATCTTGTACCTAAGGGTCCGTTGCAACCACTTGAGATTAGGAATGGAAGTGGGAACACATTACTATGGATTTCGTTACGGGTCTTCCTACGGTTTCTCAAGGCATCAATGCTTTATTTGGGTTATTGTTGATAGATTAACCAAGTCGCTCATTTCTTGCCGATCACGGAGACTTATTCCTTGAGCGTCTTGCTAGTATATGCGTGAATGAGATTGTGAGGTTGCATGGCATACTGTATCCATAGTTTTGGATCGTGACCCAAGATTCACTTCAAGATTTTGGGTTAGCTTGCAAAAAGCTATGGGCGCAGATTTGCGATTTAGTTTGGCATACCATCCCCAAAGCAGACGGACAATCGAGAGGACTATTCAAACTCTTGAAGATCTATTAAGACTACTGTGTCCTAGACTTCAAGGGTAGTTGGGATAAGTATTTACCATTGGTGGAATTCTCCTACAACAGCAGTTATCGAGCAAGTATAGGTGTGGCTCCATTTGAAGCATTATATGGGACGAAAATGTCGTTCTCAATATGTTGGGATGAGGTGGGTGAAGCAACATTGTTGGGACCCGAGTTAATGCGATATGACTCTAGAAAAGATCCAAATGATTCGATAATGTATACAAAGCGGCACAAGATCGACAAAAGAGTTATGCGGATCTTCATCGAAAGGGCGTGGAATTTAATGTAGGGGATCATGTATTGTTGCGAGTTGCTCCATGGAAGGGAGTTACAAGATTTGGGAAGAGAGGAAAGCTCGATCCACGATTTATTGGTCCATTTCAAATTCTTGACCGAGTAGGAAATGTAGCCTATAGACTTGCGTTACCTCAAAGTATGTCTCGTGTTCATAATGTGTTTCACATATCGTACTTTCGTAAATATGTGAAAGACCCGAACCACGTTATTGAGTTAGAGCCGGACGAGATAGTCGAAGACTTAACGTATGAAGAGGTACTGTCAAGATCTTGGATAGGAAGGAGCATGTCTACAGCGTATGAAAGGTCATACCACAAGTTAAAGTTTTGTGGAAGAATCATGCTATAGAGGAAATGACACGGGAATTGGAAGCGGAAATGAAAGCGAGGTATCCTCACCTTTTGAAACACAGTACGTCACGTCAATTTCGAGGACGAAATTTCATAAGGAGGGGAGGTTGTAAGACCCGAAATTTTTTTTAAATAAAAATGAATTTCCTTTATTTATTATTTTGAAATAGTAAGGGTTGATTTGATTAATGTGGATAGTTAAGGGTTAAATCATAAATATTTCAAAATAAGCAAGTGGTTATAAAATATTCATTGTTGTCGGGGAATATTCGTTTGGTCGTGGAATATTAAATCTTTGTCGGGGAATATTAAATGCTGACAGCGATGACCATGTGTGGGCCCCATAATGAAAGCGATTGGATGATGAAAGCAGCAAATATAAGTTGTTTTTAAATAGCAGGCGTAGTTATTCACAGATTATCTTGTTGGAATACCGGTGGTTAAAACACACTAATCTGGCGTTGTTGAGCAGTGCTTTGCGGTATTGCACCAATTATTGATTCTTACGTGAAGAAGGCACTACTCGATAATAGTTACATGTAATTCTTATTCGATATTTTATTGAGTTAATAATTCTTTGCGTTGATATTTTATATTCTTTGTTGTTTGATAATTGTCATTACGGTATTTTTCATTATCGAAGCAATAATTCATATTATCGAATAATATTATTAGATAACATTATTGGCAATGTCTAGAAAGTTACATCTAAGGAGAGGTTTGGTCACCTAATAATTGCGCGCATGATGAAGAAATTCTTATTGGAAAGCCCCTCTTTCACAGGAAGCTGCACAGGTTGTCAATATTGTGATTCTGTAATATTATTTGTGAATAATTAATTATTGATTTATATGATGAGGAAAATATTGATTTTATGTGGATATAGATGGAGAAAATTTTAAAATGACAATTGTTGAAAATTAATATTTTATCTTTTTACGATAAAATAATTCATTTAAATATATTATTTTAATAATATATTAATGGTGATATTTTACAACGAATGTGGGATATATGAGTATACGAGGAGGAAGAGTATTTTTGTTGCAATAAATGTTTAAAACATGTTAAACATGTCGGTGGACCCCATTTATTGGTGAAATTTGATTATAGCTTTGTAAAATCGCTTTGTTTGTGGATTTGGTCAATTTCTATTTGGAATTTGGAAAAACTTTCTTACGCAAAGTTGTAGAGAATTGAAATTCCTATAAAAACTACGCATGATTGAATTTTCTGATGAAAGGGCTATTTATTATGAATTATTGAAGTTCTAAAGCTCAAAATAATTGATTTTTCTAAGTTTTAATTATTTATTTTATGAAAAACGTTTTTTATCATTTCTTTCTAGAAGGTTGGCATGTGGGAAATGTTGGGATCTGATTCCAAAAGGTGAGGCGTAGGAAATTTAATAATAATAATATATTTTATTAAATTTTCTACTTTGGTGTTCTAAGCATTTTCTATAAATAGGGTCTTAGGTTAGAATTGAAAATCACATTTAAAGCTGAAGTTTTCTCTCTCTATATTATCGGCGTATTCTTGTGAGTATTTTGAGTATACTTTGAGTATTGCTATACGGTGCAAGTCCAAGTCATGCTTTATATCAGGTGTTCAATTTAGAAATCTTGATCTTTCGAGGTAAGGGATATTATTTTTTTTCGTAATGATATTATTTCTTCAATATCATTATCTTTGAAATATTGATCTGAAGTTTTTATCAAATTTGGAACTTTTTCATGTCGGGGTTACTATTCATGAGTTCTTATTCATGAGTTCTATTCACGAGTTCTTATTCATGAGTTCTTATTCACGATTCTTATTCACAAGTACTATTATTCATGAAGCGTGAAGATGTTTTTGTGGAATTTCTATCTTTTGGTGTCTGAGTTACTATTCACGTATCGGCACTTTTCGTATCGACCTTATTCGTATCTGGTCTTATTCATAGAAAAATAAAATTTTTCTTTTCGTCAAAATATCTATTACGGATACTAACTCGATTGTATCCATGTTTTGATCATTCTTGAATTTTACACCACTATGATTATTTTTGAGGTATTTTTGGGCGTGGATAAAACCAAGTACGAATCCTTAATCCTTAATCCTTGTCATTTTGTTTCCTTTGGATTCGTTTCTTTAAAAAAATATTTTCATCATCCTCGGTCTTAAATGATGATATTATGGAATATCTTTGGCTGTAGTGCAAAGATGAATGATTTCTTAAGAATATCTTTGGCTGTAGTAAAGATGAATGATTTCTGAAGAATATCTTTGGCCGTAGTGCAAAGATGAGCAGTGTTTAAATGAACATGACCAGTGATGAATATCTTTGGCACTGTAGTGCAAAGATGAATATTTGATTCGGATGTATATTGATTGATGTTGACGGGGATAAAAGATGAGCGATGAACTTTTAAATTCATACACGTAGAAGATAGTAGTTTGCATTCTCTCTTAACTCTTCTAATGAATTATTATTTCATTGCGAATATTGATTTAAAATTTGTTGTCTATTGTATTCTATTAGATTTTTTCACTGTTGAAGACTAACGATAATTTGTTGTATATTATCTTAGTCGTAATATTCTTTCTTGAGCTAGTTGAGCTCACCCTTTTCCTTTTGTTCCATTTTTCTCGGGAGGCGAGAATATAGCGAGTGCAGTGGGGTATGGAATGAAGGTTTTAGAAAGGATTGTTTAGTAGTCCTCACCATTTTTGTAAAATAATGTATCGATAAATGTGATGAGGATTTATTTGAGTATAGATATTATGCAGAAGATAATATTTGTATTCAAACTCACGATTTCTTGTTGTAATAATAAAGTTGTAGTTGTTTACGTACCATGTATTGACAACTCGAATGGGTGATGTATACCTATTTGGGGGCGTCGCGGTTGGTATCGAGCTTAGGGATATGATCTCTGGCGGAGATCGGGGAATAGAACTAGGAGGGAGGCGAGTAAATCCTTCTAGCTAGTGTGTCCTACTAAGCTTATTTGTTAGTTGGTCGAGTATATATAGGGATATTATGTGATATATTGATTTCCTTAATTAACCCTTGTTTTATGGCGATATTTGAGAATGTCGTTGAGAATATTAACAATGGAAATGAGACAGTGGAGATGCTGTACTCACACAGCGAGGAGAGCGTGCTGTGCGGTGGCAATGTTCCTCATGTGAACAACACCATTGAGCGAGATGATGAGCGAGGGGATGTTTAGAAGTTTTTGCGGTTCATACAAAATCGAACGAGGAGACTTCGTGTTCAAAATCTGAGGAGAAATGATAGCAATTCACGGGTTATCACGGCCAAGCGATTCGAAAAAGTTGGGACCACGAATTTAAGGAAAGCGGATCCGATCATGGCGGAAACATGGGTCAAACAAATTACCCAAGATATTCGATGTCTTGGGATGCGGAGAACGAAGGTTCCATTCGCCACCTTTATGTTGTTCCGTGGTGAGGCGAGACTCTTGGTGGGAGATGCGTGAAGCGTACCCATCCGCCGCTTTTCGGCATGTCTTGGGAGGCGTTTGAAGCTATTTAATGACAAATACTTTCACGAAAGTGTTCGTCGTATGAAGGAAGTGGAGTTCATGATTGGAACAAAACAACATGGCGGTGTCTCGATGCGAGGCAAAGTTTGCGAGTTATCGGTTTGCACCTCATTTGGTGGAGAATGAGGCGATATGTGCGGATGTTTCTTAGAGGTTTGAAACCGGCATCGTCGGTATCTCATTTCTCATAAATTTTCTCTTTATTGAGGATGTTGTAAGTGAGGCTCAATTATTAGGCGAGATACTTGAGTACGGTCGGTTGAGGACCACAACCGAGGATCGTGTCGGAGATAGCGATCAGCAGAATAATGATAACTGCGGAGAAAAGAAAGAGACGGACAAAAATGGTAACCACTCTGGTGGTAATCATGGCCGTGAAAATAGAAAAAGCGAGTCGGGAGGAGATTTTAAAAAAGAGATTTAACAACGACGTATGTGAAGGCAGCGGTCTTGGCGTGACAAGAATGGTTCTAAGGGAGAGAAACGACCACCGGTCGTATATTCTACAAATGCGAAAAAGAGGACATATCGGTCAAGCGCCCCAACGAGTTCAAGGTATGCTATAATTGTGGAAAGGAAGGACATATCGCTTTCGAGATTATGCGATGGCGAAACCTAGTTATTGCGGGACGGTGACTCAAAAAACATCCCGAGAAAAGTCAAAGTCAGCGATTTCGGGAAGAAGCGTTTGTTGTATTTGGTGGTCATAATCGAGGAACCCAAGCGAGGTGATCACGGGTAAGCTATTTATAAATTCTTGCGAAGTTTATACCTTACTTGATCTGGGTGCTTTACCCATTCATTTTATCTCTCCTGCATGTGCTCAGCGTTTAAACTTGACTCAGGAGAAATTAGACTTTGACCTATCTGTGGAAACTCGTTAGGAGAAACTTTCATCACATCCTTTATTTATAAATCTTGTTTGATTGAGTTGGCACCATTACCTTACATTGACCTTATCTCTTTAAAGATACTTGCTTTTGATGTGATTTTAGGGATTGATTGGTTAACTACTCATCATGCCAAAATTGATTGTTTTCGTAAGGTTGTTAGTTTTCATATTCTAACTTGACTTTGTTATGCAATTCAAACAACTAAACCATTAAAATCGATCAACATCATATCTAATCATAAAGCTATTCGTTTATTAAAAAAGGATGTCAAGCTTTCTTAGCCCATGTTATGGATTTGAATAAAGACACGTCAAATTTGAATAATATTCTGTTGTTATTGACTTTCTGGCGTATTTCAGAAGAACTTCGGTCTACCCCCGAGCGTGAAGTTGAATTCTTTATTGATCTTGAACACAGTACAAAGCCCATTTCTAAAACCCCATATCGAATGGCTCTATTGAACTTGAGGAGTTAAAGGTCAACTACGAGGAATTGTTGGACATCGGTTTCATTCGATCTAGTACATCTCCTTGGGGTGCTCTGTTTTATTTGTAAAGAAGAAAAGAGCGGGAGTATGCGACTTTGTATTGACTATCGGGAATTGAACCATGTCACCATCAAGAATAGGTATCCTCTACCTCGTATTGATGACTTGTTTGACCCGATTCTGAGGGCACAATTCTTTTCAAAAATCGATCTTCGATTACGGATATCATCATTTGAAGATTAGGCGAGGATATTCAAAGGCGCCTTGAGAACTCGGTATGGGCATTATGAATTCTTAGTCGTATCTTTCGGACTAACTAATGCTCTGCGGCTTTCATGGATATGATGAACCAAGTATTCAAGGAATATTTGGATCGATTCGTTGTTGTCTTTATTGATGACATCCTCATATATTCCAAAAGTCGTGAAGATCATGAGCACCATTTTTGAAAATTTGGTACTCGAAGGCTTCGTGAAAACCAACTATATGCCAAATTGAAGAAATGCGAGTTACGGCGAGGAAGTAGCATTCCTTGGGCGCGTGGTGTCGAAACATGGAGTATCTGTTGATCCGGTGAAGATTGAAGCAATACTGAAGTTAGAACAAGCAAAAGTCGGTGGTCAAATCACGTAGCTTTTTGGGCTTAATTTGGTTATTATCGGAGATTCGTGGAAGGTTTTCTCGAATTGCTACTCCATTAACTTCGGCTAACTTCGGAAGGATACAAAATTCGTTTGGAGCGAAGAATCGAGAAAAGTTTCAAGAGCTTAAGAGGAGACTTATTTTATTTTGTTCTAACAATACCATCTGGTTCGGATGGATTTGTTATCTCTGATGATGCTTGAGGCAAAGGGTTAGGATGTGTTCTCATGCAGCGTGGGAAAGTCATAGCTTTATGCCTCATGACAACTTAAAGAGTATGAGAGGAATTATCCTACTCATGATCTAGAGTTAGCGTGATCGTTTTTTGTTAAAAATATGGGGCACTATCTATATGGGAGAAAGTGGAGATATATTAGGACCATAAAAGCCTTAAATATTTCTTCACTCAAAAAAGAACTCAACATCTTGGCGTGACGTTGGCTCGAGCTATTGAAGACTACGACCACACTATTGATACCATCTGGTAAAAGCGAGCGTGGTAGTTGGCGGCGCATTGAGTAGAAGATCATATGCGAGGAGCGAGTGCGATGATGTCAAGTATCGCGTAGAGCCGACTTTAATAGAAAAAGTTAAGGTTGCTCGAGCCCGCAGGCCGGGGTGATCGTATGAAGAAGAAAGTACAAGAAGGAGCTATTAGGGGCGAGAATTGATGAAGAAGGAATACTTGAGTCCACTCTAGACTTTGTGTTCTAACGACTACGATTTGAAGTACAAGATTATGATGGAGGCACACAATCGCCATTTGCAATCCATCACGGAAGTACTAAAATGTATCGTGATCTTGACATACATTTTGGTGGAACAATATGAAGAGAGAGATTGCAAAGTTTATCTCGATGTGTTTAACTTGCCAGCGTGTAAAGGCGGAGCATCTTGTACCTAAGGGTCCGTTGCAACCACTTGAGATTCGAATGGAAGTGGGAACACATTACTATGGATTTCGTTACGGGTCTTCCTACGGTTTCTCAAGGCATCAATGCTATTTGGGTTATTGTTGATAGATTAACCAAGTACGCTCATTTTTCTTGCCGTCACGGAGACTTATTCCTTGAGCGTCTTGCTAGTATATGCGTGAATGAGATTGTGAAGTTGCATGGCATGCACTGTATCCATAGTTTTGGATCGTGACCCAAGATTCACTTCAAGATTTTGGGTTAGCTTGCAAAAAGCTATAGAGCGCAGATTTGCGATTTAGTTGACATACCATCCCCCAAGCAGACGGACAATCGAGAGAGGACTATTCAAACTCTTGAAGATCTATTAAGACTACGTGTCCTAGACTTCAAGGGTAGTTGGGATAAGTATTTACCATTGGTGGAATTCTCCTACAACAAGCAGTTATCGAGCAAATATAGGTGTGGCTCCATTTGAAGCATTATATGGGACGAAAATGTCGTTCTCGATATGTTGGGATGAGGTGGGTGAAGCAACATTGTTGGGACTAGAGTTAGTGCGTATGACTACTAGAAAAGATCCAAATGATTCGACAGCGTATATAAAGCGGCACAAGATCGACAAAAGAGTTATGCGGATCTTCATCGAAAGGGCGTGGAATTTAATGTAGGGATCGTGTATTGTTGCGAGTTGCTCCATGGAAGGAGTTACAAGATTTGGGAAAGAGGAAAGCTCGATCCACGATTTATTGGTCCATTTCAAATTCTTGACCGAGTAGGAAATGTAGCCTATAGACTTGCGTTACCTCGAAGTATGTCTCGTGTTCATAATGTGTTTCACATATCGTGCTTCGTAAATATGTGAAAGACCCGAACCACGTTATTGAGTTAGAAGCAGGACGAGATAGGCGAAGACTTAACGTATGAGGAGGTACTGTCAAGATCTTGGATAGGAAGGAGCATGTCCTACGCATGAAAAGGTCATACCACAAGTTAAAGTTTTGTGGAGGAATCATGCTATAGAGGAAATGACTTTGGGAATTGGAAGCGGAAATGAAAGCGAGGTATCCTCACCTTTTGAAACACACAGTGCGTCGTCGATTCGAGGGACGAAATTTCATAAGGAGGGAGGTTGTAAGACCCCAAAATTTTTTAAATAAAAGGAATTTCCTTTATTTATTATTTTGAAATAGTAAGGTTGATTTGATTAATGTGGATAGTTAAGGGTTAAATACATAAATATTTCAAAATAAGCAGTGGTTATAAAATATTCATTGTTGTCGGGGAATATTCGTTTGGTCGTGGAATATTAAATCTTTGTCGGGGAATATTAAATGCATTGACAGTATGACCATGTGTGGGCCCCATGTGAAAGCGATTGGATGAAGAAAAGCGACAAATATAAGTTGTTTTTAAATAACTTGGCGTAGTTATTCACAGATTATCTTGTTGGAATACCCGGTGGTTAAAACACACTAATCTGGCGTTGTTGAGCGGTAGCTGCGGTATTGCACCAATTATTGATTCTTACGTAAGAAGGCACTACTCGATAATAGTTACGATAATTCTTTATTCGATATTTTATTGAGTTAATAATTCTTTGCGTTGATATTTTATATTCTTTGTTGTTTGATAATTGTCATTTACGGTATTTTTCATTATCGAAGCAATAATTCATATTATCTCGAATAATATTATTAGATAACATTATTGGCAATGTCTAGAAAGTTACATCTAAGGAGAGGTTTGGTCACCTAATTTGCTGGCGATGAAGAAAATTCTTATTGGAAAGCCCCTCTTTCACAGGAAGCGCTGGTTGTTAATATTGTGATTACGTAATATTATTTGTGAATAATTAATTATTGATTTATATGATGAGGAAAATATTGATTTTATGTGGATATAGATGGAGAAAAATTTTAAAATGACAATTGTTGAAAATTAATATTTTATCTTTTTACGATAAAATAATTCATTTAAATATATTATTTTAATAATATATTAATGGTGATATATTTTACAACGAATGTGGGATATATGAGTATCTGAGGAGAGAAGAGTATTTTTGTTGCAATAAATGTTTAAAACATGTTAAACATGTCGGTGGACCCCATTTATTATTTGAAATTTGATTATAGCTTTTGTAAAAAAATGCAGTTTGTGGATTTGGTCAATTTCTATTTGGAATTTGGAAAAACTTTCTTCTGCAAAGTTGTAGAGAATTGAAATTCCTATAAAAACACGCGAGATTCGAATTTTCTGATGAAAGGGCTATTTATTATGAATTATTGAAGTTCTGAAGCTCCGAAATAATTGATTTTTGTAAGTTTTAATTATTTATTTTATGAAAAACGTTTTTTATCATTTCTTTCTAGAAGGTTGGCATGTGGGAAATGTTGGGATCTGATTTCCAAAAGAGTGCGTAGGAAATTTATTAATAATAATATATTTTATTAAATTTTACGCTTTGGTGTTCTAGCATTTTCTATAAATAGGGTCTTTAGGTTAGAATTGAAAATCACACGAAGCTGAAGTTTTTTCTCTCTATATTATCGGCGTATTCTTGTGAGTATTTTGAGTATACTTTGAGTATTGCTATCTCGGTGCAAGTCAAGTCATAGCCTATATATCAGGTGTTTCGACTAGAAATGCGATCTTTCGAGGTAAGGGATATTATTTTTTTTTAAGTAATGATATTATTTCTTCAATATCATTATCTTTGAAATATTGATCTGAAGTTTTATCAAATTTGGAACTTTTTCATGTGGGGTTACTATTCATGAGTTCTTATTCATGAGTTACTATTCACGAGTTCTTATTCATGAGTTCTTATTCACGAGTTCTTATTCACGAGTACTATTAATATGAAGCGTGAAGATGTTTTTGTGGAATTTCTATCTTTTGGTGGAGTTAGATTCTATTCACGTATCATTATCTGGCACTATTCACGTATCTGATACTATTCATAGAAAAATAAAATTTCTTCTTTTCGTCAAAACATCTATTACGGATACTAACTTCGATTGTATCCATGTTTTGATCATTCTTGAATTTTACACCACTATGATTATTTTTGAGGTATTTTTGGGCGTGGATAAAACCAAGTACTGAATCCTTAATCCTTAATCCTTGTCATTTTGTTTCTTTGGATTCGTTTCTTTAAAAAAATATTTTTCATCATCCTCGGTCTTAAATGATGATATTATGGAATATCTTTGGCTGTAGTGCAAAGATGAATGATTTCTTAAGAATATCTTTGGCTTTGTAGTGCAAAGATGAATGATTTCTGAAGAATATCTTTGGCGTAGTAGTCTGAAGATGAGCAGTGTTTAAATGAACATGACCCGGTGATGAATATCTTTGGCTGTAGTGCAAAGATGAATATTTGATTCGGATGTATATTGATTGATGTTACTGAGGATAAAAGATGAGCGATGAACTTTTAAATTCATACATAGAAGATAGTAGTTTGCATTCTCTACTTAACTCTTCTAATGAATTATTATTTCATTGCGAATATTGATTTAAAATTTGTTGTCTATTGTATTCTATTAGATTTTTTTCTGTTGAAGACTAACGATAATTTGTTGTATATTATCTTAGTCATAATATTCTTCTTGAGCTAGTTGAGCTCACCCTTTTCCTTTTGTTCCATTTTTCTCGGGGAGGCGAGAATATAGCGATGCTGAGTCGGGGGTATGGAATGAAGGTTTTAGAAAGGATTGTTTAGTAGTCCTCACCATTTTTGTAAAATAATGTATCGATAAATGTGATGAGGATTTATTTGAGTATAGATATTGTCAGAAGATAATATTTGTATTCAAACTCACAGTTTCTTGTTGTAATAATAAAGTTGTAGTTGTTTTTACATACCATGTATTGACAACTCGAGAATAGGTGATGTATACCTATTTTGGGGGCGTCACATCATATCCCTAAGCTTTGATACCAACTTTGACGCCCCCAAAATTAGGTATACATCAGAATTCAAATATAAACTTAATAATACAAATGTCGTGTACAATACAACAAAACATAAACTGCGAGTTTGAATATAAATATTGTCTACTAGAGAGTATACAAACTAAAAAGGAGTCTTCATTACAATTATTATCACACTATTTCATAGAATAGTGAGGACTACTAATGCACCATCTAGGACCATCACTCTGGTTCCAGACTGCCGTCTCAACTATATTCTCATTTCTGAAGAAACGATGAAAGAAAGGGTGAGCTCAACTAGCCCAAAGAAAAATATTATGACTAAGATAATCTTGAAATAAATTATCATTAGTCCAACAATGTTAAAGCGATAAAATATAATAGACATCAAGTTTAACTGCAGCGGAACAAGCAATCCATTAAAAGAGTCAAGTAGAAAATAAAATCTACTATCTTTTATGATTTAAAAGGTTTTTCATCACTGTTATCGCTGAGACTCAACTTAGTAAATAATCCACATCATGAAATCATCCCTGCACTACAGGCCAAGGATATTCTTTAGTATCATGACCACGAATTATCCATGCTCTACGGGCCAAAGATAATCGTGTTTTCATCAACGGTCCTGATCATGCCATAAAACAATTCATCTTTGCACCCTTGGCCGAAGAGAATCCATAGCCATAATCATACCAAAAACTGTCCATCAATGCACTACGGGCCAATAAGGACTTTTAATTTCACATCATTTGTAACATTTCGGTCATGATTATACCGAATAATCCCTGGTCATAATCATACCATGTCCATCTATGCACTACAAGCCACAGATGACTTTCAACATAATATAAACATGAGGATGATGATAATGATATAAGAATTCAATAAAACAAGTTCAAGAATTAATTTGTCCAGGAACCGATAACGCCCAAATTGTTAACATGATCTTCGCTTTGTAGAGTAAAATTCAAGAATGCTCGGAAGAATATTTCCACGAAAAGATCTTTGGATGAAGCGCAAATATCAAGGATATTCCACTAATTTCATGGAGTATAGAAGTCAAAATTTTAATCAATCGAGAATAATACCGAATGGAATAACAAAAGATATCACCATGCATGCGGTACTTCGATGCAAGCGGTTATTCAAGAGAATATTAATAACGGAACCGGTCGGGTGAAATTCACACCAAACAAGATGTTCCAACTAAATAATAAATGATGGAACCCAGTCCGACGATTATATGCAGAATGAGGATATTAAAGCGAGAATAATAAAAGCGGAATAATAAAAATGGAACTAGGTCCGGCGTATAGCATGCAGACGAGGATATAAAGCGAGAATAATAAAGGCGAAATTATGAAGAATGCCACCAAGTATAGGGTAGCAGCGTATCTGAGTTATTCAACGTAACAATAAAGAAATGGAATAATGTAAGTTCTCTTCTTGAATCTGAAAAAGAATAATATCCCTTACCAAGTAAAATAATACTTTATATAAGAGTAGTGAAGTAGCAGAAAACTTTTCTTCTATCTCTCTATAGTCTTTCTCTATAGTTTCTTTCTCTAGAGTTCAGTGAATTCGTAAGAAAATAATGAATGAATGAGCTTTTATTTATAGAAAATTGGAATGCATAGTAACTAACTCATGAACGGTCGAGATTGATTTACTTTAATCTGACGGTCCATATTTAAAGCAAAATAAAATATAATATATTCTATTTATATAAAAAGATTTTTACTATGCAAACACTATGCAGGCACTATGCAAACACTATGCATAATAAAATATAATATACTCTAATTATTGTCTAATAAAAGCAGATAACTTTATAAAAGTATTACATTTTATATAAAAGATTTTACTATGCAAAACACTATGCAGATACTATGCAACACTATGCATAATAGAATATAATATATTCTATTTATAGAATAACTTTATTAAAGTATTACATTTTATATAAAAAGATTTTTACGTATTATTACATTAATAATACCAACAAAACTGAGTGACTTATCATGTAAGCATCAATAATCAATATCTGGTGTGCTCTTATGCAACCACGCGTAGACATCGTATTTTTTAACCGGGTGTTTCAACGAGTTAACGATAAAACTTGACAATTATTTTCAATAAAATATTTTTGTCGTTTTCTCAATCAAACAATAATTTCGTTGTAGGGTCCACTGATGATTGTGCCGTCGAGCGAATATTTCGCATTTAAAAGCGAATATTCCCGACCAATCGAATATTATATAACAACTTGAGTACTTTGCAAAATTTATAAATATTACCCACAACTATAACATTATATCAAATCCACACCATAATATTCAAAAATATATTTCGAGAAAATTTAATCTTTATTCAAAAAAATCTGGGGTCTCACAGTAGGACTTTGTGTAAGGTCTGTTAAACGGATTAAACCCATCCGTAGCAAGTCCAAGCCTAACATTGCGAACCTCTTCAGCAAACGAGAGGTGCTTATTATCAAAATTTTTCCACTCAAGCCCATCTACCGGGTGCATCAGTTGACCTTCGACTATGTCTCGTGTAGAGTGCCACCTCATATCCTCGGCGATATGTGTTGACATGAACAACCGCTGAAGCCTTGGGGCAATGGGAAAGTAACGTAAGATCATTCTCTAAAGACGCGTCTTTTCCTTTTTTTCATGTTGTTCATAGTATCTACTTGTACCACAAATATTACATGACCTCTTATCTTTATTGACATTACCGTAATACAACATACAGTCATTCTCACAAGCATCAATCTTCTCATATCCTAGATTGAGCCTTTTGACCATTTTCTTTACATCATAGTACGACTCCGGTAACTTATTGCCTGCAGGTAAGCACTCCTTCACAATGCTTAACAGTTCATTAAAACCTCTCTCGTTATAGTCATGCTCGTTCATGAAGTATAAAAACTTAGTCACGACAGATAATGTGACGCCCCCAAAATAGGTCCATTCCATCCAACCCATTCTGAGTCGCCAAATACATGGTACAGAAATAACTACAACTTTATTATTACAACATATAAACTGTGAGTTAAATACAGATATTGCAATCTAGACAATATCCACATGCAAATAAATCCCCATCATAATTATTGATACATTATTTTACAAAAATGGTGAGGACTACTAAACAACTCTCTCTAGAACCTTCATTCCATACCCCGACTAGTACTCGCTACATTCTCGCCTCACGAGAAGAAAAATGGAACAACAAGGAAAAGGGTGAGCTCAACTAGCCCGATAAAAGAATATTATGACTAAGATAATATACAACAAATTATCGTTAGTCTTCAACAGGAAAAAAAACTAATAGAATACAATAGACAACAAGTTTTTAAACCAATATTTGAGAGAAAATAATAATTCATTAGAAGAGTTAAGTAGAGAATGCAACTACTATCTTACATGTATGAATTTAAAAGTTAAATCGTCTATCTTTTATCCTGTAACATCAATCAACATACATACGGAATCAAATATTCATCTTTGCACTACATGCCAAAGATATTCATCGATTGATCATGTTCATCTAAACACTGTTCATCTTTGCACCACAGGCCAAAGATATTCTTCAGAAATCATTCATCTTTGCACTACGTGCCAAAGATATTCCATAATATCATCATTTAAGATGAAGATGATGAAAATATTTTTAAAAAAGCGAATCCGGTGAAACAAAATGACAAGGATTAAGGATTAAGGATTCATACTTTGTTTTATCCATGTCCAAAAATACCTCAAAAATAATCATAGGGTGTAAAATTCAAGAATGATCAAAACATGGATATAATCAAAGCTAGTATCCGAATAGATACTTTTAGGCGAAAAAGAAAAATTTTCATTTTTAAATTGAATAGTCTTAAAATGATTCGTGAATAGTGCCGTATACGTGAATAGTAACTCCGACACCAAAAGATAGAAATTTCCCAAAAAACATCTTCACGCTTCATGAATAGTACTCGTGAATAGTAACTCATGAATAGTAACTCATGAATAGTAACTCGTGAATAGTAACTCATGAATAGTAACTCATGAATAGTAACCCCGACATGGAAAAGTTCCAAATTTAATAAAAAGTTTCAACCAATATTTCAGCATAATGATATTGAAGAAATAATATCATTTGAGAAGAAAATAACATCCCTTACCTCGAAAGAAAGTACTTCTAGTTGAAACACCGGATATAGGTTATGACTTGAACTTGCACCGTATAGCAATACTCAAAGTATACTCAAAATACTCACAAGAATATGCTCGATAATATAGAGAGAGAAAACTTCAGTTTCTGGTGTGATTTTCAATTCTAACCTAAGCACCCTATTTATAGGAAATTGCTTAGAACACCAAAGCGAAAATTTAATATAATAATAATATATATATATATATTCCTCGCCAACCAAGACTCTCTGAAATCAGCATGTTTACAACACATGGGGGCCAACCAAAACAATAAAAACGTTTTGTTGATATAAATAATTAAAACTTCCAAAAATCAATTATTTGAACTTGAACTTCAATAATTCATAATAAATAGCCCTTTCATCAGAAAATTCGAATCACTTGAGTTTGTATAGGAAATTCAATTCTCTACAACTTTGCGAGAAGAAAGTTTTCCAAATTCCAAATAGAAATTGGCCAAGAAATCCACAAGCAGGCGATTTTACAAAGTATAATCAAATTTCGGTCAATAAATGGGGTCCAATTGAGCATGTTTAATATGTTTTAAACATTTATTGCAACAAAAATACTCTTCCTCCTCGTATACTCATATATCCCACATTCGTTGTAAAAATATCACCATTATTATATTATTAAAATATAATAATATATTTAAATGAATTATTTTATCGAGAAAAAGATAAAATTTCAATTTTCAATAATTGTCACATTAAAATTTTCTCCATCTATATCCACATAAAATCAATATTTTCCTCATCATATGAATCAATAATTAATTATTCACAAATAATATTACAGAATCACAATATTGACAACCGTGCGGTTCTGAGGAAAGGGGCTTTCAATAAGAATTTCTTCATCTTGGCGTATGCAATTAGATGACCAAACCTCTCCTTAGGCAGAACTTTCTAGACATTGCCAATAATGTTATCTAATAATATTATTAGGATAATATGAATTATTGCTTCGATAATGAAAAATATTGTGTAATGACAATTATTGAAACAACAAACAATATAAAATATCAACGCGACAATTATTAACTCGAATAAAATCTTTGAATGCGAATTAATTATGTAACCATTATTGAGTAGTGCCTTCTTACGTAAGAATCACTAATTGGTGCAATGCAGGTATCTTCTTGTTCAACAACGTATTAGTGTGTTTTAACCACCGGTATTCCAACGATATTACTTGGTAACAACTACGTCGTTATTTATAAACAACTTATATTTGTTGTTTTCTTCATCCAATCGCTTTTTCGTTATGGGGCCCACAAAAGATCGCTGGCCGTCGTATGAATATTCTGAAGCGATCGAATATTCCACGACCAAACGAATATTCCCAAACAATAATGAATATTTTATAACCACTTGCTTATTGAAATATTTGCGTATTTTACCCATAACTATCCACATTAATCAAATCCACCCTTACTATTTCAAAATAATAAATAAAGGAAATTCCTTTTTATTTAAAAAATTTCGGGGTCTTACAACCTCCCCTCCTTATGAAATTTCGTCCTCGAAATTGACGTACGTACCTGGTGTTTCGAAAAGATGAGAATACCTCGCTTTCATTTTCGTTTCCAACTCCCAAGTCATTTCCTCAATAGCATGGTTTCTCCACAAAACTTTAACTTGTGGTATAACCTCGGTACATAGGACATGTTCTTTCCTATCCAAGATCTTGACAGGTACCTCCTCGTACGTTAAGTCTTTGGTTATCTCGTCCGGTTCTAACTCAATGACGTGGTTCGGGTCGTCCACATATTTACGTAACATCGATACATGAAAAACGTTATGAACACGCGTCATACTTGGCGGTACAACGAGTCTATAGGCTACAGTTCCTATTCGATCGAGAATTTTAAATGGATTAATAAATCGAAGGTTTGAGCTTACCTCACCTCACCGATTCTCTCGCTTTTAAAATAACAACTTCTTGCACCTCCTTCTTCAAATTCATCAGCTCCGTTGTGTAGCTTGAACAGCTTTAACTTTATCGATTAAAGTCGATTATACTCGTATATCATCACGTGGGTACCTAGAGTTTTCATCTCCATCTCTATTATTTATAAATTATACGAAATGAGTCTTTGACAATATCGTACTCGTACTTCTATACGATCTTCTACTCAACACGTCAGCTACCACGTTCGCTTTTCCAAGATGGCATGGTCAGAACATGTGCTGAAATGAGTCTTCTCTTGAGTTCTTCGAAACTCTTCCCACATTCCTTGCTCCATTCGAATTTTGTATCTCTACGAATCAGTTGCGTTAATGGAATAGCGATTCGAGAATATCCTTCAACGAATCTCCGATAATAACCAACTAAACCTAGAAAGCTACGTATTTCGATTACCGACTTAGGTTGTTCTCAACTGTGACTCATATCCCAACCTTGGATAGCACGTTACAATGACACCTATCAATTTACTATAAATGCGAATATGGTGTCCCCTACGGAGAGTGCTTGCGGTGCATTCCACAAAGGAAGTCACCGGATAAAGGCTCGGTACCAAATTCTATAGTTGAATTTTTAACTCACGAAGTTCAATAGGAGCCATTCGATATGAGATTTTAGAAATGAGTTTTGTACCGGGTTCAAATTCGATACAAAATTTAATATCAGGCTTTGGGAGTAAGCCAAGAAATTCTTCAAGAAATACGTCAGGAAAAATTAATAACAATAGGAATATTATTCAAATCTGACGTGTCTTTATTCAAATCCATAAAATGGACTAAGAAAACTTGACATCCGTAATAAACGAATGACTTCATGGCTTGATATGAAAATGTTTGACTACAATAGTTTGATTGCTTGAATTCGAATAACAGGTTGCTTATGAATATGAAAACTAACAACCTTACGAAAGTAATCAATTTCAGCATGATGAGTAGTTAACCTTGAAATCACATCAAAAGCAAATATCTCTATAGAAATAAGGTTAACAGGTAATGTGATAGTGCCAACCTGAATCAAGCAAGATTTCTAAACAACGGATGTAATGAAAGTTTCTCCTAACGGATTCTCCATAAATAGGTCAAAGTCTAATTTCTCCGTAATCAAGTTCAAACGTTGAGCGCAAGCAAGAGAGATAAAAGAATGGGTAGAACCGGTATCTAGTAAGGTATAAACTTCGCAAGAATTTATAATTAACTAACCCGTGCTAACTTCGTTCGGGTTCCTTGCATTTTGACCGGTCACGACAAACACTCTTCCAAGAATCGTTGACTTTGATTTTTCTGGGACAATCTTTTGAATCACCGTCCCCGCTGAACTAGGCTTTGCTATCGTACAATCCCGAGCGATATGTCCTTCCTTTCCATAATTATAGCATACCTTGAACTGTTGTGGACAGTTTGGACTGATATGTCCCTCTTTCCCGCATTTATAGCATATGACCCGGTGGTCGTTCTCCTCCCTTAGAACCGATTCTTTCTTTGGCACTTGTCGTCTTCACATGGTCGTTGTTAAATCTCCTCTTTTAAAATCTCCTCGACTCGCTTCTTCTAATTTTATGACCATGATTACCACCGGAGTGGTTACCGCCTTTGTCCGTATTCTTCTTTCTCCATTTGGTTATCGTTATTCGATGATTGCTATCTTGATATGATCTGGTTATGGTCCCTCGGTTGAACGTACTCGTTATCTCGCTTCTAACAATCGAGCCACATTGACAACATCGAATAGAGAAAATTTATGAGAAATGAGATCTTGGCGTATGTCGGGTTTCAAACCTCTCGAAACATCCGCGTCATCGTTCCTCATTCTCCACCAAATGAGGTGCAAACTCGATAACTCATGAACTTCCGCCTCGTCTTTGGGACACGTCGTGTTATTATTCGCTCGATCTAATAAACTCCACTTCCTTCATATGACGAACACTTTCGGGAAAGTATTTGTCATTAAATAGTTTGAAATGTCTCCCAAGACATCTTTGAGTCTTGTTGGATGGGTACGCTTCACGAGACTCCCACCGGTGATCGCCTCGCCCACTGAACATAAAGGTGGCGAATGGAACCTTCTGTTCCTCCGTGCATCCCAAGACATCGAATATCTTGGTAATTTGCTTGACCCATGTTTCCGCTATGATCAGATCTGGCTTTCCCTTAAATTCTGGTGGTCCCAAGACATCGAATATCTTGGTAATCTGCTTTATCCATGTCTCTGTCTTAAGTGGTTCTGGTTTTCCCAAAAACTTCGGTGGTCCCAGCTCCTTGAACTGCTTAGCGGTGACCAACCGTGGATTACCATTGTTTCCACCTGCAATATGGACAGGAGCTGCCTTTGCCCATTGTTGCATGAATTGCTCCTTAAACTGCTTAGCGGTGACCGTCCAAGAGTTATCAGTATTTGTACCTGCATTTTGGACAGGAGCTGCCTTCGCCTGTTGTTGCATGAATTGCATAAAGCCTCTGACCATCCCATCATTCACCAGTTCATCGGTGTTATTGTTTTTATGAGGAGTATTGTCCTCTGGTTGCACATTATCCTGATTATTGATCTGTGGAGACTCAACGGTCTCCTGTGCTCCATTGATAATCTCAACATTCTCGGATGCCATTTTTAAACACTACCACAAAACAAGGGTTAATTAACATATCACATATTATCCCTATACTTTGACCGACCAATTAAATACTAAATAAACTTAGGTAGGACATACTAGCGAAGGAATTCCCCGTCTCTCCCCTCCTAGTTCTTGTCACACATCTCAGCCAGGGATCATATCCCTAAGCTTTGATACCAACTTTGACGCCCCCAAAATTAGGTATACATAAGAATTCAAATATAAACTTAATAATACAAATGTCGTGTACAATACAACAAAACATAAACTGCGAGTTTGAATAGAAATATTGTCTACTAGAGAGTATACAAACTTAAAAGGAGTCTTCATTACAATTATTATCACACTATTTCATAGAATAGTGAGGACTACTAATGCACCATCTAGGACCATCACTCCGTTCCCCGACTCGTCCCAGCTATATTCTCATTTCTTGAAGAGAACAGTGAAAGAAAGGGTGAGCTCAACTAGCCCAGTAAGAAATATTATGACTAAGATAATGCAGAATAAATTATCATTAGTCCCCAACAATGTTAAACTGATAAAATATAATAGACATCAAGTTTAAGCTGCGGTGAACAAGCAATCCATTAAAAGAGTCAAGTAGAAAATAAAATCTACTATCTTTTATGATTTAAAAGGTTTTTCATCATCATTGTTATATTTGAGACTCAACTTAGTAAATAATCCACATCATGAAATCATCCCCACGCTTTCTGAGCCGAGGATATTCTTTAGTATCATGACCACGAATTATCCATGCTCTACGGGCCAAAGATAATCGTGTTTTCATCAACGGTCCTGATCATGCCATAAAACAATTCATCTTTGCACCCTTGGCCGAAGAGAATCCATAGCCATAATCATACCAAAAACTGTCCATCAATGCACTACGGGCCAATAAGGACTTTTAATTTCACATCATTTGTAACATTTCGGTCATGATTATACCGAATAATCCCTGGTCATAATCATACCATGTCCATCTATGCACTACAAGCCACAGATGACTTTCAACATAATATAAACATGAGGATGATGATAATGATATAAGAATTCAATAAAACAAGTTCAAGAATTAATTTGTCCAGGAACCAATAACGTCCAAATTGTTAACATGATACTGCTTTGTAGAGTAAAATTCAAGAATGCTCAGAAGAATATTTCCACGAAAAGATACTGGATGAAGCGCAAATATCAAGGATATTCCACTAATTTCATGGAGTATAGAAGTCAAAATTTTAATCAACTGAGAATAATACCGAATGGAATAACAAAAGATATCACCATGCATGCGGTACTTCGCATAGACGGTTATTCCAAGAGAATATTAATAACGGAACCAGGTCAGGTGAAATTCACACCGACAAGATGTTCCAACTAAATAATAAATGATGGAACCAGGTCCGACGTATAGCACAGACAGGATATTCCGACAGAATAATAAAGACGGAATAATAAAAATGGAACTAGGTGCAGTATAGCATGAGCAGACGGGATATTAAACGTGAATAATAAAAGCGTAATTATAGAAGAATGCCACCAAGTATAGGGTAGCCCAGCGTATCTGAGTTATTCAACGTAACAATAAAGAAATGGAATAATGAAGTTCTCTTCTTGAATACAAAAGAATAATATCCCTTACCGTAAAATAATACTTTATATAAGAGTAGTGAAGTAGCAGAAAACTTTTCTTCTATCTCTCTATAGTCTTTCTCTATAGTTTCTTTCTCTAGAGTTCAGTGAATTCGTAAGAAAATAATGAATGAATGAGCTTTTATTTATAGAAAATTGGAATGCATAGTAACTAACTCATGAACGGTCGAGATTGATTTACTTTAATCTGACGGTCCATATTTAAAGCAAAATAAAATATAATATATTCTATTTATATAAAAAGATTTTTACTATGCAAACACTATGCAGGCACTATGCAAACACTATGCATAATAAAATATAATATACTCTAATTATTGTCTAATAAAACAGATAACTTTATAAAAGTATTACATTTTTATATATAAAAAGATTTTACTATGCAAAAAACACTATGGACACTATGCAACACTATGCATAATAGAATATAATATATTCTATTTATAGAATAACTTTATTAAAGTATTTTGTTTTATATAAAAAGATTTTCTGTATTATTACATTAATAATACCAACAAAACTGAGTGACTTATCATGTAAGCATCAATAATCAATCTGGTGTGCTACTACGCAACTGCAACCAGACATATTCTTTGTACTTTTAACACCGGGTGTTTCAACAGTTAACGATAAAACTTCAGCAATTATTTTCAATAAAATATTTTTGTCGTTTTCTCAATCCGACAATAATTCCGTTGTGGGGTCCACCAATGATTGTGCCGTCGAACGAATATTTCCTGTTTAAAACGAATATTCCCCGACCAATCGAATATTATATAACAACTTGAGTACTTTGCAAAATTTATAAATATTACCCACAACTATAACATTATATCAAATCCACACCATAATATTCAAAAATATATTTCGAGAAAATTTAATCTTTATTCAAAAAAATCTGGGGTCTCACAGTAGGACTTTGTGTAAGGCCTGTTAAACGGATTAAACCCATCCGTAGCAAGTCCAAGCCTAACATTGCGAACCTCTTCAGCAAACGAGGGGTGCTTATTATCAAAATTTTTCCACTCAAGCCCATCTGCCGGGTGCATCAGTTGACCTTCGACTATGTCTCGTGTAGAGTGCCACCTCATATCCTCGGCGGTATGTGTTGACATGAACAACCGCTGAAGCCTTGGGGCAATGGGAAAGTAACGTAAGATCATTCTCGGCACGTCTTTTCCCTTTTTCTTGCGCTGTTCATAGTATCTACTTGTACCACAAATATCACATGACCTCTTATCTTTATTGACATTACCGTAATACAACATACAGTCATTCTCACAAGCATCAATCTTCTCATATCCTAGATTGAGCCTTTTAACCATTTTCTTTACATCATAGTACGACTCCGGTAACTTATTGCTGCGCAGTAAGCACTCCTTCACAATGCTTAACAGTTCATTAAAACCTCTCTCGTTATAGTCATGCTCGTTCATGAAGTATAAAAACTTAGTCACGACAGATAATGTGACGCCCCCAAAATATGTCCATTCCATCCAACCCATTCTGAGTCGCCAAATACATGGTACAGAAATAACTACAACTTTATTATTACAACATATAAACTGTGAGTTAAATACAGATATTGCCATCTAGACAATATCCACACGCAAATAAATCCCCATCATAATTATTGATACATTATTTTACAAAAATGGTGAGGACTACTAAACAACTCTCTCTAGAACCTTCATTCTATACCCCGACTAGTACTCGCTACATTCTCGCCTCCTGAGAAGAAAAATGGAACAACAAGGAAAAGGGTGAGCTCAACTAGCCTAGTAAAGAATATTATGACTAAGATAGTATACAACAAATTATCGTTAGTCTTCAACAGGGAAAAAAAACTAATAGAATACAATAGACAACAAGTTTTTAAACCAATATTCGCAGCGAAAATAATAATTCATTAGAAGAGTTAAGTAGAGAATGCAACTACTATCTTCTATGTATGAATTTAAAAGTTCGTCGTCTATCTTTTATCCCCTCAGTAACATCAATCAACATACATCTGGAATCAAATATTCATCTTTGCACTACAGGCCAAAGATATTCATCAGTTGATCATGTTCATCTAAACACCTGTTCATCTTTGCACTACGGGCCAAAGATATTCTTCAGAAATCATTCATCTTTGCACTACAGGCCAAAGATATTCCATAATATCATCATTTAAGACTGAAGATGATGAAAAATATTTTTAAAGAAACGAATCCAGTGAAACAAAATGACAAGGATTAAGGATTAAGGATTCATACTTTGTTTTATCCATGTCCAAAAATACCTAAAAAATAATCATAGGGGTGTAAAATTCAAGAATGATCAAAACATGGATACAATCAAAGCTAGTATCCAGAATAGATACTTTAGACGAAAAGAAAATTTTTCATTTTTCTGTGAATAGTGCCGTATACGTGAATAGTAACTCCGACACCAAAAGATAGAAATTTCCCAAAAAACATCTTCACGCTTCATGAATAGTACTCGTGAATAGTAACTCGTGAATAGTAACTCATGAATAGTAACTCGTGAATAGTAACTCATGAATAGTAACTCATGAATAGTAACCCCGACATGGAAAAGTTTCAAATTTGATAAAAAGTTTCAACCAATATTTCAGCATAATGATATTGAAGAAATAATATCATTTGAGAAGAAAATAACATCCCTTACCTCGAAAGACAGAGACTTCTAGTGAAACACAGGATATAGGCTATGACTTGAACTCAGACTTGCAGTATAGCAATACTAAAAGTATACTCAAAATACTCACAAGAATACGCTCGATAATATAGAGAGAAAACTTGATTTACGGTGTGATTTTCAATTCTAACCTAAGCACCCTATTTATAGGAAATTGCTTAGAACCAAAGCAGAAAATTTAATATAATAATAATATATTATATATATATATATATATTCCTACGCCAACCAAGACTCCTGAAATCAGCATGTTTACAACACATGGGGGGCCAACCAAAACAATAAAAATGTTTTTTGTTGATATAAATAATTAAAACTTCCAAAAATCAATTATTTCGGAGTTTCGGAACTTCAATAATTCATAATAAATAGCCCTTTCATCAGAAAATTTGAATCTCGCGAGTTGTTATAGGAAATTCAATTCTCTACAACTTTACGGAAGAAAGTTTTTCCAAATTCCAAATAGAAATTGACCGAAATCCACAAACCAGGCGATTTTACAAATTTATAATCAAATTTCGAATCAATAAATGGGGTCCACAGAGCATGTTTAACATGTTTTAAACATTTATTGCAACAAAAATACTCTTCCTCCTCGTATACTCATATATCCCACATTCGTTGTAAAAATATCACCATTATTATATTATTAAAATATAATAATATATTTAAATGAATTATTTTATCGAGAAAAAGATAAAATTTCAATTTTCAACAATTGTCACATTAAAATTTTTCTCCATCTATATCTACATAAAATCAATATTTTCCTCATCATATGAATCAATAATTAATTATTCACAAATAATATTACATAATCACAATATTGACAACTGTGCGGTTCACAGGAAAGAGGGCTTTCAATAAGAATTTCTTCTTACTAATAGCAGCATGCAATTAGGTGACCAAACCTCTCCTTAGGCAGAACTTTCTAGACATTGCCAATAATGTTATCTAATAATATTATTCAAATAATATGAATTATTGCTTCGATAATGAAAAAATCTTGTGTAATGACAATTATTGAAACAACAACAATATAAAATATCAACGCAAAGACAATTATTAACTCGATAAAATATTGAATAAAGTAATTACGTAACCATTATTGAGTAGTGCCTTCTTACGTAAGAATCAATAATTGGTGCAATATCTGGTGTGCTACTTGTTCAACAACGCGTATTATTAGTGTTTTAACCACCGGGTATTCCAACGAAGATAACGGTGAATAACTACGCCCGTTATTTATAAACAACTTATATTTGTCGTTTTCTTCATCCAATTGCTTCAAGTTATGGAGCCCAAAAAGGCTGGCTGCATAAATACGAATATTCCCCGAAGCGATCACGAATATTCCACGACCAAACGAATATTTCAAAACAATAATGAATATTTTATAACCACTTGCTTATTCGAAATATTTATGTATTTTATCCATAACTATCCACATTAATCAAATCCACCCTTACTATTTCAAAATAATAAATAAAAGAAATTCCTTTTTATTTTAAAAATTTGAGGGTCTTACTGAGATAAGATGTAACAATCCAAAAAATTAAATTGTAATTTTAAATATTTATGGAATTATATAAATATTTAATTAATGTGTTTATTGTAGAATAAATATTTGTTTAATTTGATTTGATTTGATTATTTATTTGTTGAATAAATAATTAACGAGTTAAGGAAATTGATCATAATGAGATAATATTTTAATATTTGGTTGATTAAATAAAATTATAATTATAAAAAAAATTATAATTATGTCATATTGGTTTATGTGGTGAATTAATTTAATAAATTTTTATTAGAATTAATTAAATTGAATATTAAAATTTAATTAATTAAAGTGTGACCATAAACTATATTATAAAGGAGTTATTAAAATAAGTTAAGGGAGGTTAATTCAGTTTTTGCCAAACAAGGCTTAATGAATGTTAAGTCTTTAATTTAAATTTGTTTTACCAAATAAGGTGTAAGATTTAATGGGTTAATTTTTAGTTAGTTAGCCAAACAAGCCTTATGGCTTTTGAGTTTAAGAAAAAAACTGATGTCAGTTAAAGTTATAATTATATTATATACTTAATACATATATTATTACCTATACGTTATATTGAGTTTAATACGTAAGTTAGAGTTTAGAATAGGGAGAAAGACTCAGAAGAAGATAAAAGAAGAGAAGAAGAAAATTACAGAGAAAAGTAAGAGAGAATTGAGAGAAGTCTAGAGAGAGGAATTGGGGAAAAAGAAAGCTTCATAATCAAAAGAATAGCCATCATCTTCTAAAATTAAGGTATCCTCTTGCTTGTATTTTTCAAAAAGTTGTAGTTATATTCTCTTCTAAAATTCTCTGTAAAAACTTTGTGAAGGTTGAATTGTTTGGTGTATATAGCTTTATATGATAAATTGTTTGTTATAAAATTGTTTTCATAAGTTTATATATGAGCATAGTGAATGAATTCATGTTAAGTATGTATTTTGTGAAGGAAATCATATTACAGTGAATTGGTATGAACATATGAATATGGCTTAGTTTAAAGTAAAATTAAGGTTTAATTAGTTGTATAATATATAAATTGACTATTGAATTTGAAAGAGGATGAATAAACATAAGCATAGTATGTTGAATTAACTGTTTTGGTTGAAAAACAAAAGCACATTGATGATTTTCACTGAAACTTTTAAAAAATGAAGTTTTAGCAAAAATAGTGAAAATTAATAGTTGTAATTTGGATGTTTATGTTGTTTAGATGGCTAGAAACGCGTTAGAAAACATTAGATTATGTTTCTATAAACCTATTATACCTTAGATAGGTTGGTATGGTTGTTAGAAAGGAGTTTGGAGGCCTAATTTGGCTTTTCGTAGTGTTACAGAACATAAAATCGCAAAACGCTGAAGTAACCCCCGCCCCGGTAGGCCCCCCTAGTGCAAAAACCCCCGCCCCGGCGGGGGATTGTCTGCTAAGCCGATTTTGGAAAAAAATTTGATAGAACTTAGTTTACTAAAATGGGCATAACTTCTTCATACAAACTCTGATTGATGTGATTCAAGATGATCCGGAACGAGGATGAGTAGACCTATAACTTTTATTCTTTAAGTCCTTCAATTTTAAATAGTTATAAAGGGTCAAAATTGTCATCTTTAGGACTGTTATGTATTGGAGGCAATCGGAGGACGTCGGGATGCACGAATGCAAGTGCAATTCTTTGTGTGTTAGTATAACCTAATGATAACATGTTGGACGTGTAATAGGATGTTGTATCAAGTTGTTAATGTGTATGTGATGCAATGACATGATCACTTAAGTAGTTATAATAAAGTTAAATAGTGATGTTCATGAAAAAATGTGATGTTGTTAGTGAGCTATATGAAACTAATATTAGTGTAACTAATGTGTATTGTCAATACATATGGTATGTGTAGGACTTGTGGTGAACGTGAGTAGTGATTATTTAACCTACGCACGAGGCAAGTTCCCTAACCTTTGCTACTTTATTATTCAGCAAAGTTACTTTTCACTGTCATGATATACTTTTGCAAGTTCTCTATTTCTAATCTCTTGTTGAGCAATTTATTGTTATGCAAGTTCTTTAACTCTCATTTACTATTGAGCAAGTTAATTAATCTTTATTTCTTTATTCCAAATGAGATTACTTTGGTTATTCAAAGTCTGTAATTTTGTTATAAGAAATGTGTTTATTCAGCTACTAATAACTGTTGTTTGACCTTCGTTCTCCAATGTCATTGTACTATCTTACATTATTGTACCAAACTCTAAGTTGCCTAGCGATTCTTTACCAATTCAACAAATCCTTAGTTGATGAATGTTCTAAACTCTAAATTACCCTTGAAGTCAGCCCAAACCAAACTTCCTTTGGTTTTCATATGTACTCACACAAATTTTGAAAGCATGTTGTCGATGATAACATTTGTTCAATTTTGAAATTGTTAATACTCTAGCTCTTATTGATTCATTGATATACCTTGTTCATGAAGATATTATAATCAAACTCTTGAATAGTTATTGGTCTCTATCTGATTCAACCAGTACTTGGTTGATCAGAATTCTAAAGATCTAGAATTCTGTTGAAGTTAATTCTCAACCAAACTTCCTTTGGTTTGGAACCTGATAATCTAAGCTGAGATGAACAACCCTATATTAGGGGATTATTTTAGAGCTACGCAATAGCGTTAAAATATTTGCGCAATACATAGTACAAAGGGCTGATCACCTGGAGTACGGGATGATTGTCCATATAGTCATTTAGACTGTTAAAGGTTACAGTAGAAACACCTGTTAACCTAAGACATAGATGATGATTATAGTCTTTTAGACTGTTAAAGGTTAAAGTAGAAATACTTGAGACCTAGAGTATAGTTTGTGGTCTTGTGACCCTCAGTGTATCCTGTTAGTTCCCAGTAGGCACAATAGATCTAGAAGGGAGGGTTGAATAGATCCTTTTTAATTTTAAATACTTTTCTGGTTTATTTTGTATTGCTCATAATTTAGCATATAACAAACATAAGAATCTTTTCAAGCACAGCAGAATAAGTAAAAGATCCCCTTCATTGATATATTCATAATCATACATACATTGTTCGTAGAGTTAGTTCAATGGTAAGCAGTTAAAACATACGTAGCAGTTATAGCAGTTAACACACATAATGTAAATGACATAAAGTAAAACACACAAGGGGTTTTAAGTGGTTCAAAGACTCAAGCTCCTAATCCACTCTTCTGCTTTCAACTAGCAGGATTTCCACTAAGGAAGGGCAGCAGCCTTGGGACTCCAGTTCACTAAGAACTCTTCAAGACCAGCAGCCTTGGAACGTCTCTAGTTCCCTAGGAACTCTTCAAGCCCAGCAGGCTTGGAACTTCATTTAGTCCCTTCGGACAAGGACCCCTCAGGCCCTGGCTTCTTTTTGTTGTAGTTGTTGTTGTTGGTGCTGAGCTGCTAAGATATCTTTAAGCTTGATCATCTTTTGTACTTAGCAGCTTGGTGTGGTCCTCTTTGCATTCTGCTTTGAGACTGGACCACATCATCTTTGGTGCAGCTGATCTTCTTCCGTTATGCTTATCATTGTATATTGTCAGTTGTGCACCATCACCATTTCCTGAACCCTTCTCAACATGTTGGCAGACATGGTTCTGCACTTGCTCTGCTTCAGCTTTGGGTTCATGGTGAAGCATAGAGTGGCTCTTAGGATCTTCCTTGTGCATTGCCACTCTTCTGAATGCTATCTTCTTGTTCTTCTTGGCTCTTAGCTTAGATGCCAATTCTGTGGGCATTCTTATCTTTTTTGAGTGAAGCTTTGATCTGTTCAAGTCCATCTTTAAAGTTGATTCACTTCCACCTTCGTAGTCTCACTGTCACTGAGACTTGATCTATTTGAGCTCATGTGGAACTCGTAGAGTCAACGATATCATTTTAACCAACTCAACGATTTTTCAACTTTGTAATCATCAGCAACTCTTGATCGTTGAAGCTCTGGCTTATTTATACTCCTTCCCAATCTTCCTGTTAAGAAGTAACCGTTAGAAGCTCTTTGAAATGCTTCGCAAATCTCGAGTTATTTGGTGTAGACAACAGATGTGACTTGTCTTACTTTTCTGACACTGCAGTCTACTGTTTCACCTACCCTGTCAGAGATGTCACTTTAATGTCTTAGGCAGGTTGAAGACTTTATTTCTTCCTTCTGATTTCTCGATCAGAGGTTGTCCTTTTGCATCGATGCTCTCAATAAGCTCTTATACAAATATCAACATTCAGATTGAACCGTTGCCAATGCTTCAATCTTCATCTGTTTGAACTCTACAATTCTGATGCATGTCTTCATGGACCTAATCGTAGTGTCTTGTTGACTGGTAGAGACAACACTACGATCTTGAAGAGTGTTGATTGAATCTTCAATGTAGAATACCTCTTCCATCTCTTGTCCAGTGCTTCAAGACTTCTGTTTGCCTCAATAGCTCTCAGAGACTGATGACTTGACTTCTTTGTTCTGGCCCCTTCTGAATAGTAAGACACTTCAGATTTGTGGCGTGTCCAACTTGCTTTCTCCTTGTGATCTCCCGTTCACTTATCATCAATGGACTGACCCAATGCTTAATCAATTTAGCCTTGTTCTTCAGAAGCTATCCAGTATCTCTGTATGTATTTCATCAGTTATGTCTTTGTTTGGCAAACACTACGATCCTGGTTGCTCCCAAGATTGTCGTCTTCTGTCTATTTGACAGCTACTGCACTTGCTGACTTTCCTTAGTCAGTTTACTGAAGTCTTCTGTTGAGAGAATGCATATTATGATTTGATGTTTTAATGTATATGGTCATGATTATTTGTAAAGTCCTCCCAAGTAAGATATGTACAAGGACTTAGTGATAGATCAAATTTGTTAGGTTGATCTAAGATCTTAACGTATATCATTCTGTAATAGAATGTATAGATAAAAAGATCAAAGGTGTTAGGTTGATCTTGAGATGTAATAGATAGGCTTCGAAGAAATCGTAGTGTATCATCTGATCAACATTACAGAAGTCAAGGCAGAAACGTAGAGCTTCAAAGATCGTAGTGTGCCTGTCTTGAAGGGACTCTTCGGAAATCGTAGAGTGGTCCCAACGTTTGCCGAGCCATCTCGACGATCGCAGTGTGCTGAAGGAAACGTGGAGTTTACAAGTCAACGATCGTAGTGAGCTGTCGGAAACGTAGAGTAACAACACGAGCAAGTGAAGATTGTAGTGTGCAAAGGTTTAAGAGAAATCGTAGTGCTCTCTGTGGATAGCATCAGATCAAGCACCAAGGTGACAAGTCACTACGATCTGAATCGTAGAGTATCATGATTTGATTCGTAGAGCATCTGTCTTAAGTCAGAAAACGTCGAGCCTCATGTTATGTGTGAAGAAAGATTCCAATATATGAGGAATGGATTCTAAACGTTGCAGCACTCATCAGTCCCAAAGTAATATGAAATATACTTAGTATGCAACAAAGAAGCGTATTGAAGAAGCTAAGGAAAGTACCATAGGTAAGGGGGGCAAAACACCTTTTCAGGTGTTAGGTGAGAAACCATCATTGCGTGTCGGTAATGTAATTCGATTTAGAAGATGTGCAGAAATGTCTCCATCAAAGATCAGAAAAGTCAAATGCATTTAATGTCTCAACGGATGGATCCAACGGATAGTTTTCAAGATCACATATATGCAGATCAGACAGATGAGAGAGAACTAAGAAAGCATTGAACAAACAACGTGAACATCTCTCTCAAGCTCAACTCTACGATCTGAGATATTGCAAAGCTTGCTCAGCTACTCAGTTCTTTAAAGCAAGTGCTTACACAGCAACTGAGTAGCAACCATAAAGAACTTAACATTATCAACTAACTGAAGAAGAGTACCAAGTCTGCTGGACTTGAAGAGTTCGTAGTGAACTATAAGAAAGTCAAGTCTGCTGGACTTTAAGAGTTCAAGAGTGAACTAAGAAGTTCTTAGACTGCTGGTCTAGAAGGAATCTGTGTGATTCAGAAGTTGTAAAAGACATCCTAAGTGGATATCCTACTCGTTGAGTAGAAGAGTGGACTAGGAGCTTTAAGTGCTCTGAACCACTTAAAAATGACTGTCTTTTACATTCATACCATAACTGCTATATCTGTTATAACTGCCATAACTGCCTCACTCTCATAACTCCATTGCTTGGTAAAGAAGATTAAAACAAACATTTATTCCGCTAAGTTTTAATCATTATCAAAGAACAAGTTTAAAACGAAAAGATTTTAAAATATCTATTCAACCCCCCCTTCTAGATAACTATTTTTCCAACTAGGAACTAACAATTGGTATCAAAGTAGGTTCTATTTTATAGCTTACAAGCTTTAGTAGATCCAATGGCACTCGTACCAAGCAAATCCAGGACCGGGGGAGGCAGCAAGCCACCAATGTGCAACAAGGATAAATT
The DNA here is from genome assembly GCA_020205615.1 of Panax quinquefolius. Taxonomy (NCBI): domain Eukaryota; kingdom Viridiplantae; phylum Streptophyta; class Magnoliopsida; order Apiales; family Araliaceae; genus Panax; species Panax quinquefolius. The sequence continues at coordinate 111,326,879 of CM035167.1, forward strand.
TGCTAACTGGAAAGTCAAGATGCAAGCGTACATGGACTCAATAGATGAAGATCTATTTGAGACCGTTCAAAATGGGCCCTATATTCCAACAAAGCTTGCACTAATGACTGATGATCCAAACCGAATGCAAATCAAGGTTAAAGAAAAATGGACAGACAACGAGAAGAGAGCTGTTCAACTTGACAAAAAGGCCAAGAACATCCTGTTCCAATCCTTAGAAGACGATCTGTTTGAAAACGTTGTCAACAGCAAAACAACTAAGGAAGTTTAGGAAGCACTGCTGATCATCCACGAAGGAACTGAAGAAGTTAGAGAGAACAAACAATCTCTTCTGTCACAGCAGTATGAAATGTTTGCTCATGTCCAAGGAGAAACGTAACTGCCACCTATGAAAGATTCAACGTTCTGCTCAACTCTCTACGAGCATATGGAAAGGTCTATCCTAACAAAGATCTGACCATAAAGTTCGTGAGAGCCCTACCAAGCAGGTGGGATGCCAAGACCACTGCAATAAGAGAGTCAAAGAATCTTAATGAGATGACAGTTCAACAGCTATATGGCAATCTCCTGACATACGAACTAGAGCTGACCCAACGTGCTAAAACCTTATCAGAAGGAAGAAGGAAGGATAAGGGTGTTGCTTTTAAGGCAAATGAAGGTGCATCAAAGGTCAACACTGAGATTGACTCTGACTATGATGAAGACGATGGTGAAGACCTTGCTATATTGGTAAAAAGACTGAGAAGATTCATGCGTCAAGGCAAAACTAGCAAGCCAAAGAAGGTCAGCAACTACAGCAGCCAGGAGCAAATAAAAGATCTATGCTACAACTGCAAGAAGCCTGGCCACTTCATTGCCAACTGCAACAAACCTCTAAGAGAAGAACTAAAGAAGAAACAGCATGCAAAGAAAGAATTCAAAGGAAACAAAAGGCCTCAGAAGAGAGACAAAGGCCTGGTAGCTGGAGGATCATGGAGTGATTCAGATAATGACTCAAATACTGACTCCGGAGATGAAGAAGAACCACAAATGGCCAATTTGTGCTTAATGGCCAAACATGCAAAGGACAAACAAAACCTCAACATACATGATGTAAGTCTCGACGAGGTATTTGATTTTAACTCACCTGATGTAGATATAAATGACTTGAGAACTGCATTGCATGGCATAACCACTGATCTACATCAATATATGAAGTGGTTTAGAGTATTGTCTAAAGATCATTCACTTCTTCAAGAGGAGAAAAAGAAAGTTCAAGAAGAGCTTGAAACAACCCTTCTAAGTACTAATCTTCTTTCCAAGCTTGAGGTTGACAATGAGACTTTAAAGAAGATAAACACACTCAATGCACAAAGAGAGTCAAATCTAACCTCTAAAATTGAGGATCTAGAGAAGACTATCTCTGCATGGAACAAATCCTCATCATCCATGGACTGCCTGCTCTCTAGTCAGAGAAACACATTCGACAGAACAAGCCTAGGCTTCGGGGAATCCATCTTAGAGCCTTATATAGAAAAGACAAAGGAAACTAGCACTAGTAATGCCTCAAGTTTCAGTAGAGGCATTACCTTTGTGAAATCCTCATAGAAGGAAGAACAAGCTCAACCTTGTCCTATTGTCTCCATTCTTACTCATAGGAGTAAAGTATCTCATGCTGGTCTGGGGTTCATAAAGAGAAGGGTAACTTAACCTCTACTCACCAACCTCGAAGAATCGTAGAGTCGAGTAAGTCTAACTCTATGAATCAACCGGGAAGGTACAATAAAGGTAAGGCACACTCATCACTATTTATGAAATCCAAGGACACGTGGAAAAATGAGAATCAGTTTAACAGAAGGATAATTAAAGAACCACACAAGTCCAAATGGAGGATGAATCATCATGCACACACTGGCATGCATCATACTAGGTGTTTTATATGCAATAAATATGGTCACAAGTCTGCCAAGTGTTATTGAAATTCCAAGCATGTGAGACCCAATATTAAACAGATTTGGGTCCCCAAAGGCACTAACAAAGAAGAACCCATTCAAATATGGGTACCAAAATGAAGGTTCAATATTTTGACAGGAAAAGAGCTCCACGATCACTACATGGTATCTGGACAGTGGATGCTCAAGGCACATGACCGGGAATAAAGCCCTCTTATCTAACTACATAGAAAAAGAGGGTCCCTCAGTCATCTTTGGAGACAACGGCTCGGGCAAGACAAGAAGATATGGCTCTTCTGGTGATGGTGCAGTATCCTTTAGCAAGGTAGCATATGTAGAAGGTCTGCAACACAACCTTCTAAGCATCAGTCAACTCTGCGACAAGGGTCATCAAGTGACATTCCTCAACAACCAATGTCAAGTCAGAGACTTGAAGACATTTGCTGTAAAGCTAACCGAGACAAGAGAAGGAAATGTCTACACAATGGATCTTGGTCAACTAAGCTCTGATGAGACAATATGTTTTATGGCAAAAGCATCTGAAGAAATGAGCTGGCTATAGCATAGACGATTGTCTCACTTAAACTTCAAGAACATGACCAAACTGGCATCAAAAGATCTCGTAGCTGGCCTACCAAAGTTCAACTTCATAAAAGAAAGGCCATGCGATTCCTGTCAGCTTGGAAAGCAAACCAGAAGCTCATTCAAAAGCAAAACTGCCAACTCTATCGATAAGCCCCTACAGTTACTTCACATGGATCTATTTGGGCCAATTCCAACAACTAGTCTTGGAGGAAAAAGGTACTCTCTAGTTATAGTAGACGACTACACCAGATTCACATGGGTATTCTTCCTAACTTCGAAGGATGAAACAAGCTCTCAATTAATCAAGATGTTCAGATTGGTGATGAACGAGAAAGGAGAGAATATCAAGGCCATAAGGAGTGATCACGGCCGAGAATTCGACTTCTTAGAAATGGACTAGTTCTGCACAGACAATGGGATCAGTCATAACTTCTCAGCTCCATGAACTTCTCAATAAAATGGAGTAGCTGAAAGAAAGAACATAACTCTGATAGAGGCTGAAAGAACTCTACTTAAAGAAACACATCCGCTGAATATTTCAGGCGAGAAGTCAACAACATCGCATGCTACATGCGACGGATCATTAATTCACTCTACGATCAAGAAGACGCCTTACGAACTGTGGAAAGAAAGGAAGCCAAGTGTCAGCTACTTCCTGTCTTTGGCTGTGCATGCTACATTCTCAACAATGGAAAGCAGTATCTGACAAAATGCCAGCCCAAGTCAGATGAAGGGATCTTTCTTGGGTATGCCACAGACAGCAAAGCTTACAGAGTGTTCAACAAGAAGACATTGAATGTTGAAGTCTCGATACACATCATCTTTGATGAAACTGACTTAGATAAAACAGTGCTTCAAGACACTACGATCGATAGTGCAGACACTACGCATGAAGTCATCGAGCTCAACACTACGATCGTAGTGCCAAACAGTGAAATCGTAGAGCATGAGAATATGATCGCAGAGAGGTTAATACCATACAGCGAGCCTCCACTCCAAGAAGAAGAGATAGACCTTGAAGACTTAAGACAGGAAGGCATCAGGACAGATGTCCCAATCGGCAACAGATGGGCAAGAGATCACACTCAAGATCTAATCATTGGAGATCTGAGTGCTAGAGTCAAGACAAGAGCTGCTACTCAGAATGAATGCTTTTATCTAAGCTTCCTGTCACAAATAGAGCCAAAGAAGATAGAGGATGCTATGGAAGACTCTAGTTGGATAGAAGCCATGCAGGAAGAACTCAACCAATTTGAACGAAGCAAAGTATGGAGATTGGTACCAAGACCAAAGAGTCATCCTGTGATAGGAACTAACTTGGTCTTCAGAAACAAAATGGATGAAGATGGGGTCATAACCAGAAACAAGGCAAGACTAGTGGCAAAAGGCTATTCTCAAGAAGAAGGTATCGACAACGATGAGACATTTGCACCTATTGGCATACTAGAAACCATCAGAATCTTTCTTGCCTTTGCTGCCCACATGAAGTTCAAAGTCTTTCAGATGGATGTTAAAAGTGCATTTCTAAATGGAGAACTCTAAGAAGAAGTATATGTAGAGCAACCTCCAGGTTTCATCAATCCATCTCTTTACAATTATGTCTATAGATTAGGTAAAGCCTTATATGGTCTTAAACAAGCACCTAGAGCATGGTATGAAACACTGACTAACTTCTTAATTGAAAATGGGTTCACTAGAGGTAGAGTAGATACCACACTGTTTCTTAGGAAGCATAAAGACAAAGTCTTACTAGTTCAAATATATGTTGATGATATTATTTTTGGTACTACTGACGAAAAGTTATGCAAGAGATTCTCTAAGCTAATGCAGAGCAAGTTTGAAATGAGCATGATGGGTGAGATGAATTTCTTCCTTGGACTTCAAGTAAAGCAGACTGATGAAGGAATTTTCATAAACCAAGCGAAGTACATCAAAGACTTACTGAAAAAGTATGGCATGGAATCTGCCTCTCCCATGAAAACACCAATTGCTCCTGCAACCAAGCTTGACAAGGATGAGAAAGGTAAAAGTATTGATATCACTCAATACAGAGGTATGATAGGTTCTCTTTTATACCTAACTGCCAGTAGACCAGACATAATGTTTGCAACATGCATATGTGCTAGATTTCAGGCTAACCCAAAAGAGTCACATTTATCTGCTGTAAAGAGGATCTTCAGGTATCTCAAGCGTACACCTTACTTGGGGCTTTGGTATCCCAAGGAATCCTCATTTGAACTAACAGGATACACAGATGTTGATTTTGCAGGATGCAAAATAGATAGAAAGAGTACCAGTGGCACTTGTCAACTGCTAGGAAATAAACTTGTGTCCTGGTTTAGCAAAAAGCAAAACTCAAAGGTTCACTTCAATCGCAGGTGAATATATTATTCTTTGGCAAACATGCCGTGCTCGAGATCCTATGGATGAGAAATCAGCTAGCTGACTATGGGTTTGATTTCAAATCTATTCCTATACATTGTAATAACACAAGTGCCATAGCAATAACTCATAATCCTGTTATGCATTCTAGGACTAAGCATATAGAAATAAGGTATCACTTCATTAGGGATAATGTGCAAAATGGAACTATATCTTTATAATATATCCCCACTGAAAATCAACTTGCTGATGTTTTTACAAAACCCCTAGATGAATCCAGATTTAATAAGTTAATAAGTAAGCTAGGCATGCTAAATCTACAACCATGAAATATATGCTCTAGATTGTGCTAACCATGACAGATACAAAGGCTGAACTCAAAATCGTAGACATGATCAAGGAAAATTCATGATCGTAGAGCTGTAGAGACAACTACATCAACGATTGTAGCAAAGACTCAACCATCGTAGTGAAGACTCAACGATAACATAAGCCCCATCAATAAAGCAAAAATTGCACCATGTGATGACAAGCTTCATAAACAAGGTAATCTCTCTAAGAGGTGCCTCAGGAACAAACCTAACCCTTGAATCTCTCCAAGAGATTGGCCCTTCCTGAGTTGCCTTAAAAGAATGCTTTATCAAAAACTCATCACAAAGAATCGGACAGACTCGATGATCGCAGGACAGACTCAATGAATGATTGATCAGACTCAACGATCGTAGGACAGACTCAACGAATGATTGATCAGACTCGACGATCGTAGGATAGACTCAACGAATGCTGGACAGACTCGACGATCGCAGGACAGACTCAAAGAACATAACACTACCTCAATGATCGTAGTCTTCCTAAGGACACCTCAGTTTTGAACAAGTCAAGGGCAAATCAGTACATTCCTAAACAGTTAAAATCGTAGAGCCAAGCAAAATCTGACACCTGTCCCACTAAGCGAAAAAGAAGAGAGGGAAGTTACAAGTACAAATTGAAATTGTATTTTTTAAAATTTGAAGTTCAAAAGTTTATCTCTCTCTCATTCTCTCTCTCAAAGCAAAAGCCCTAACTCAGAAGAAAACTCAGTCGAATCTCACTTCTAGTTAGAAAATCAATGGCGTCATCCAATATTATCTCAGGCTACAGACTCTGCTTTGACGAGTTCAAGACTGCTGCACCAAAATTTCACAAGACCCTGGCGCTACTGAAGAAAGCGGGTCTCGAAGAGGCTCTGGGCGAAGACACGCTGATATATCCCAAGTTAGTGCAGGAGTTCTACAAGAATGGTGTGTTTGATAACAACATTATCACTACAAAAGTAAGGGGAGTAGAAATCAGATTGAAGGTAGAGGACTTCAATCTTGCCCTAGGTCTCAAGAATGAAGGGCATCCACACTTAGAGTCCGTGGACTTCGAAGAGGGACTAAGAAAAATGCATCACAAGAAAAAACCCTCTGTGAAAGGGTACAAGAAGAAGGAGTTCCAACAGAGGTACGAATTTTTAGCTGATATTATTGGGAAATGTATATGCTGCAAGAGCTCAGGTCATGACTCGGTGATTGAAGCTCAACTTAAGCTCATGACTGCCATGTATTATGGTATACAACTCAACTATGGAGCTGTACTGCTCGAATGGGTTGGTAAGTGGATAGCAAACTCGAAGAAATCAAAAAGCCCTCAGAAGATGCTATATGGGTGTTTCTTAAGTATCATTCTGCAATCTGCACTGGGCAACAAAATTGGGGATGAAGAGGGAGAAGCTATCAACCCAAATCGAAGAATGACCCAGCAGTTGTTTGAAAACTGGAAGAGGAACCCTGCTGAGTATGTACGAATGATGACAGAATCCTGTGGAAGAACTGGGGAACTGAAGAACTCAGGCATTCCAGGAAACATGTCTGTTGTTAGGGAAGAAGAAGAAGAAGAAATCAACAAAGAAGATGAACCCTCTGTCCTTACCAGAAAGAGCAAGGGCAAGAGGAAGCTAAGAGCTAGACAGGTAGAAGAGCCTCAAGGATCTACTACTGATATACCTGTAGAGTCCTCTGATATAGAGACTCTAAGGATGCTAAGGAGAAAGCAGTGGCAAGATGAAGCAGATGAGGATCAGGCTACCATATCCCAGATCCTGAAGAAAAACAAAGTTGGTCAAAAGTCCAAAAGACCATCAGTCACCTCAATCGTAGAGTCTCTACTATTCGTGGAGACCAGACCAAACATGGCAGACAAGGAGGTAGCTACTTCAAGCATAGTGGGTGTTGAATAGGACAAAGCTGAGATTCAAGAGAGTCCTGAAGCTGTGACTAAACCCAGCAAAGCTAGGAGAAAGCTGGTTAAGAAGTACATTCTTAAAAATAAAAAGGTGCTCAAGAAGGAAGCAAAGAGTATGGTTGTTAAGAAGTAAATATCCAGAGCAAGTCAAGAAGACAGTGCTCCAGCTGAGGGAGAGATCCCTGAAATTCTCATGATAGAGAATACACCAGCTGAGGGTGAGATGGCTGAAGCTTAAGAAAATGCTCCACTTGAGGGGGAGCCTTTGATCTTACAAGAAGATGATCAAGTTGAGGGGGAGCCTCAAGATATCTCCATGGCAAAAGAAGATGTCCCTGCCAGACATGAAGAGGAACTAGTAAAAGATTATCAAGAGCCCATTAAGATAATGGAGTCCTCAAATGAAGAAAGGGAAGTGGAAGAAGATGATGATGATCTTCAAATCACTAGTGTGGGCAAAGATTGGTATTGAAGCTATCTCTACAATCAGATATTCTCTTATCTACCCCTGATGCCATGCCATCAAGATCAAATCTTAAACTCTTGCGATCATATGTTCTGGAGCTTCAAAGAGTATCCAGAAATCTTAGTATTGGCTCATGGCTTCCCAGGGAGATTTCACTTTGCAAAGAAGCTGATTACCAATACCTCTTCCTCATAAGATAAACCTGAGATACTGTCTATCCCTACCAAATTCAGAGTTAATCACTTACCATCATCTTCATTCAGCTATTTTTATGAATTCCCTCGGTGGTTGGAAGTGATTCTCAATCCAGTAAATCAATTTCTAGTTGCAGAATCCCAAAATTCTGTAACTGAGGAACCAAATTCAGCCAACTTCATTTTGCTCTCACAAACCATTGTCTCTACGATCCATGACTCTAGAACAGTCGAAGAGTCCCTAATAGAAATCGTAGAACCCCATATCCCAACCATTGAAACTCAGGCCCCTCCATCAGACATACCATCCTTCTCCTCAAATGACTACTTTAGTCTTGATCTTGTTCTTTACAACTTGCAAGATCAATCCCAGTAAACAACCCCTCCAATCAACAATCCTCAAACCAATGATACTCTCCCAAATCTGCCCATCAAGGATGACTTAAAGGAAGAATCCAAGGACATGGTCAAGAACATCGAAGAAAGTCTGGAATCTCACTCTGGCCTCATTCATATCTGGCTGAATCAAATGATTACAGCAGCAAATAATTTTCTTGGCACTATGAACACTGAGATTACAAAGAAGCTGAGGGAAATTACCCAAGAAATTCTTAAGAGTATGAAGGACAGAGATGAGATTCACTTCCAGATAGTTGCCAAGAAAAGAGAGGCTGTTCTTGAAATGCAGAAACATCAAGATACTCAACATAAACTTATGCTGGAGAATATCATCAACTTGAAAGCTTCTGTCTACGACTTCCAGAAATCTTATGTCAATCAGGAAAAACAAAATGATCACATGGTTCTAATAGCCCTCCAAAACAAAGAAGTAAGATCTGAAAAATAGATCAAGAAAAGTAGAGAGGACATTGCTCAGACACAAAGCCAACTGAACGAGCTTGTCCAAGGTGTTAATCGACTGTCTGCAGATATTCGAACCCTTGATGCTGACATAAAGGGGGAGAATAAAGGGAAAGGAGTTCAGGGAGGACAGGGATGTCAAGGCAAAGGCAGAGGAGGTCATGGAACTCAAGAAAGGGGAAGAGGACAATTTCATGCTCAAGCATCACGAAGCCCTCCTACAAGACAATTCCACCATCTGACTAAACGATCTGATCAGCAGAGAATTTTAATGGCTATACGTTTAAGTCGTCAGGAGTCAACTCCTAGCTCACAAGATGTGTCTACGGTACACATAAGAATGCCAACTGGAGTTCATGCATTCATGTACAGGCATGAGGAAAATCCAAGACTTAGTCCAAGCGAGCTGGAAGAGTTAGCCAGAAACGAGGAAGCTTGCAGAAAAAGAAGGGCTGAGGAGTATGCCAACCCACCTGCAAAAAAGAGGTCAAAGAAATAGAGATAAGTTTAAATTTCTGATTGATGTAAATGCTAAACTGTAATATCTCTTGATCATCAATAAATTCATGCTTATCCTCTAGAAATTTCAAATTTGCTCCTTTGAAATACTAAGTCATGTTTAAATATCCTGCAAATGCATCTAGTCACTAATAATCATGACAAAAAATCTCCTTGGTTATGTCAACATCAAATAGGGGGAGATTGTTGGGAGAATGCATATTATGATTTGATGTTTTAATGTATATGCTCATGATTATTTGTAAAGTCCTTCCAAGTAAGATATGTACAAGGACTTAGTGATAGATCAAATTTGTTAGGTTGATTTAAGATCTTAACGTATATCTTTCTGTAATAGAATGTATAGATAGAAAGATCAAAGTTGTTAGGTTGATCTTGAGATGTAATAGATAGGCTTCGAAGAAATCGTAGTGTATCATCTGATCAACACTGCAGAAGTTAAGGCAGAAACGTAGAGCTTCAAAGATCGTAGTGTGTCTGTCTTGAAGGGACTCTTTGGAAATTGTAGAGTGGTCCCAACGTTTGCCGAGCCATCTCAACGATCGCAGTGTGCTGAAGGAAACGTGGAATTTACAAGTTAACAATCGTAGTGTGCTCTCAGAAACGTAGAGTAACAACACGAGCAAGTGAAGATCGTAGTGTGCAAAGGTTTAAGAGAAATCGTAGTGCTCTCTGCTGATAGCATCAGATCAAGCACCAAGGCGATAAGTCACTACGATCTGAATCTTAGAGTATCATGATATGAATCATAGAGCATCTGTCTTATGTCAGAAAATGTCGAGCCTCATGTTATGTGTGAAGACAGATTCCAATATATGAGGAATGGATTCTAGACGTTGCAGCACTCATCAGTCCCAAAGTAATATGAAATATCCTTAGTATGCAACAAAGAAGCGTATTGAAGAAGCTAAGGAAAGTAATATAGGTAAGGGGGGTAAAACACCTTTTCAGGTGTTAGGTGAGAAAGCAGTCTGTTGTGTCAGTGGGCCAGAATGCAGTTTCAGAAGATGTGCAGGAATGTCTCCATCAAAGATCAGAAAAGTCAAATGCATTTAATGTCTCAATGGATGGATACAACGGATAGTTTTCATGATCACATATATGCAGATCAGACAGATGAGAGAGAACTAAACAAGCATTGAACAAACAACGTGAACATCTCTCTCAAGCTCAACTCTACGATCTGAGATATTGCAAAGCTTGCTCAGCTACTCAGTTCTTTAGAACAAGTGCTTACACAGCAACTGAGTAGCAACCATCAAGAACTCAACATTATCAACTAACTGAAGAAGAGTACCAAGTCTGTTGGACTTGAAGAGTTCGTAGTGAACTATAAGAAAGCCAAGTCTGCTGGACTTGAAGAGTTCAAGAGTGAACTAAGAAGTTCCTAGACTGCTGGTCTAGAAGGAATATGTGTGATTCAAAAGTTGTAAAAGCCATCCTTAGCAGATATCCTACTCGTTGAGTAGAAGAATGGACTAGGAGCTTTAAGTGCTCTGAACCACATAAAAACGACTTTCTTTTACATTCATACCATAACTGCTATATCTTTTATAACTGCCATAACTGCCTCACTCTCATAACTCCATTGCTTGGTAAAGAAGATTAAAACAAACATTTATTCCGCTAAGTTTTAATCATTATCAAAGAACAAGTTTAAAATGAAAAGATTTTTAAATATCTATTCAACCCCCCCTTCTAGATAACTATTGTGCCAACTAGGAACTAACATCGTCTTTTGATTTCCTTGTGGAAGACTTCATCCCAAATGGCTTCACAACTCAATCTGGATGCTGATTGGGTTGGTGCTTAGATCTTCTGTTAGCTTGCATGTCATTCGTTGAGTGCTCTCTGGTTTCCTTAGTGATGGGATGTATCTTTGCAGTGCCAACCAGAGGCTTTATTCCTTTGCATATTCTGGGAGTACTCATTTGTTGAGAATCGTATTTGCTCTACTATTCTACCTTGGCATTGTGAGCACATCTTTTGAGGTCTTAGTTCTGCACTCTACGATTCAGTTTTTGCTGTGCAGACACTATGACTCCGAGATCAGATCTTGACACTCTACGATGTCTGTCGTTGTGCTTGTTGTCTTTATCTGATCTTGCTTGACTACGATCTCTGCCTTTGATATGATCAGCAGACTACGACTCTGAGTGTAACTTGGCTTCGACAGATAATCAGTCGGCTCGTAGGCATGCTGTCTCTACGATTCTGAACATGACTTCCTCAGCAGACTACTGTCTTGAGGAAGTTCTACTCGACACACTACTATCCTCTCCTCGTCCCTCCTGGCAGTCTATGAACTCAAAGACTACTATCTTGCAGACTACGATTCTGCCTTGATAGCTCTCGAGTTTCCTTGACTCTCCTGGCAGACTACGATTTTTGGTGCAGTGATCGACGATCAGACAAGCCTATGTATTACATCATAAGATCAACCTAACATACTTGATCTTTCTATGTTTATAGTCCTTGTACATCATTTCTTTTTAAGGACTATACAAAGCTGTTTTGCTTATGTAGGTTCAACCTAACATACTTGATCAATTCATTCTAAGTCATTGTACACATGTTTCTATTATCTATCAAAGGACTTTACAACTTTTCTTAATGCAAGCATAGTTGCATATTAATTCATATATATCATAATCAAATCATATATAAATAGGAATAACATTCACATGCTTATTCCTGACATATTCTTTGATGTTGATATCTATTGTTAACTTAACGTTCATTATTCCTTTGAACTCATAGTTGTTAAATTAAAGTTTATTGTTCTGGTAAGAACACTTTACCATTGAAATCTCAGTTAATTGTCATTCATAAAATGTTATTGTATATTATCCTTCTTGTGGGCAATTGTTTGCTTACTCTTGCACAAAACAATGCAGACGAATTTAAGAAGTTTGAAGAGCTTTCTACAAGTAAGGGCAGGGACAAAATGCTTGATTAGACGACAACGTTTAATTTACCTTTTATTTATGAAGCTTATGTAATAGATGTAATTATGATCATATTTTAATTTTCCGCTGATGATTGTAATAAAGGTTAGATGACCTGGGATTTATTTTAAATTATGTAACCCTTTAATGGGAGATTGATTGTTTAAGCTTTTGAGTTTAATTTTATCCTTTGGATATGGGTAGTTAGTTATGATTTAATTGGACAGTGAACACCAAATCTATGGGATTGAAGTGCCCGGATTTGGGGGTGTCTCAAGTTGGTATCAAAGCTTCAGGTTATGAACCTTAGATGGGGAAACCGTAGGCTATAACCTTCTAGGAGATCGAAAACATAGAGGTGATAAACTCTTATCGAGTTCTGAGGAATGAATTAAGGAAATTCATTGAAGATAAAATGATAAAAGACTTTATGTGCATATGTGTTAATGACTTATGTGCTCGTGAGTACTTAAGAGTAGCAAGTATTATACATATCAAGTTGTGGAGTTATTAAAACTTTGTTGTCAGAGAGATTGATGAAGGAAGATAGGGATTAGGAGCCCTGAGAAGTTATATAGTTTGAGTATGGTTGGTATTGGGAAAGCTATACCCGTGGATTTTTGTTGTAGAACTTGGGTATAAGCTTGAGTTTGATCCGAAAGATGAATTTTAGAAGGTAAATATGAAGTATGAGTAAGAAGAGTTAGGAAAGCCATAGAGCTAGCATAAAAAGATGTCGCGACTCAAGACTTTACCGCACGACTTACAGATTTAGAGTAGAGATTATCTCAGTTAAAGTATTAAATAGGATAGTTATTAGTTATTAACGAGATTGCGCAGGAATGGCTAGGGAAAGGAGTGAGCAAAGCGGGCGAAAGCTGAGGACGCATGGATGAAAGCTTCTAAATGCATAGAACATGTTGAAGACAAGTCAAAGAGTGCCAAGCGAATGATGGAACTTAGCATTTAATCTTCCACTCTTCTGATGATTCGTATCGTGGAGCAAGAGCGAAATGAAGTTGTACAATGTGGACTGTTCTTGTAGATTGTAAGAAAAACAATAAGATGATATATAAAACATGAAGAAACAAAAATTAATAGATGTAAATCCTAACTTTTGAATTAAATAGTGGGATGTGATGAAGTAATCCTGGAATTTTATTATTTCGGGATAAATAATATAAATAGCAACGAGGCTATTTTGTTTTGTGTCATAAATGAAAAAAGTATTATCATTGTTTATTAAGAAATATTATGTGTTATCTATAAGTGGTTAAGATAAGTTTGAAAATGTTAATGTGTGGATGAACGATGATCTAATAGTTCAAGTTTTAAACAGTAAGATGCCGCCTAGAAGAAGACAACAACATCAACAGAGTCCCAAGGAAAATGCATACAATAGGGAAGCTAACGCAAATCCAGTGCCACAATTGGTGAATTTGTTAGTGGGAGCACTAACAAATCAACTGAATTTTTGGCTATATAATCAAATCTCGATGTTCCAACCAAATTCGTTTACTACAGGGTTGGAAAGAACGATTGATGTAGATGGGGAAGGTAATACACTGGCATACAATCAAGAGCGGAGGGGAAAGAAGAGTGAAGATGATAAGGTGGGTGATAGTCATACCGGTAACGCTGGTAAAAGAAAGTGGGACAATAATATTAACGCTAAAAATTAGCAAGGGAAGGAAAAAAAGAAGGTGGAGGCGTGTAGTAACTGCGGAAAGAAACATGTAGGTGTTTGTTTGAAGGGAAAGAGGGTGTGCTTTAATTGTGGCTCGAAGGATCACATTGCACCAAAATGTTCAAGACCGAAGAAGAGAGCCTGCTTCATGTGTGGATTGAAGGAGCACTTGGCTCGAGGTTACCCAAAGAAAGTGGTAGGACAAGCAAGTGGAAGCAAAGGGGGCAGTGGCAAACTGGTTATTATAGAGTCTGATGCGCCGTGTCGACCAACTGATCAATCATCCAACATGAAGATCCAGGACGCAATGCAAGGTATGTTTCCGATTAGTTATCTATACGGTTGCGTGTTATTTAATTTAACCGCCACTTGTTAATTTATGCCTGATGAATTCGTTTAGAAACTAGATTCGCTTCGGGAAGAGTTAGACTATTCCCTCAATATAGAAAGTGTGAATAATGATTCCTTTTACGTTGGTGTGTAGAAATTTTGTGTTGTATTAATGGCCACGTGTTAAACCATGTGGTGATAAGTCATTGTCATAGAAAGCGCATAAACCTTAAGACTTTAAGGAAGTCAAATATAGTATTTTATTATTTTAGTTGCAAGACGTCTGTATGGTAGAGTTATTTATTGATGTTGTAAAATAAGAAGTTATTAAGAAAATAATCTATGGGTTATGTGAAGAGTAAGATAGTTACTTATTTAGCTAAATTGACGAGGAAATTGGTGGAATTTATATGGGCAAGAAATTATGAAGTGAATTTTCAAGAATTGAAGAAGAATTTAGTATGGCACCTATGTTGTATCTACCAGATAGTATAGAAAACTTTGTGTTTTATAGCAACACATAATACAAAGTATTAGGCGGTGTGTTTAGGCAGAACGACATGGTCTTTTCTTACGCATCGCGTCAGTTAAAATTTTTATGTGAAGGGGTATTCGACTCACGATTCAGAGTAGAGGTATTAGTGATTGCCCTGTGGATTTAACGATGTCATTTTTAAGTAGTAGGGTGAGATATAGAAAAAAAAAAGGTAGTAGTTATTTTTGTTAACTGTGCAAAATGGGTTCATAATAGAAATGACTAATTGGTGGTAGGAGGTAAGATATATGAAAAGGCAGAGGAGAAGCTTTTCAGATGAAATATAGTACAACTTTGTTGGATAGAGTTAAGGAAGACTATTGAGATGAAGGTAGCGTCAATTCAAAAATTGATACTGAAGGATAGTTGAAGTTAGAAAGAAGAAACTAGGTTTCGCTAATACCGGGAATTGAAAATGAAGTTTTGCATAAAATTTATATATTGAATCAACTAGGAAGCACGAAATTATATATTGCCTTCGATATTACTATTGGTGGCAAGACATGGCGGTAGATTTTTGGTCTATCAAAGTTAGCATATTACATATCGAGCAGTGTGTGAAGTTATGAAATCGTTTCAAGACACGATGTTTCTGTGTCAATTGTGTCGAATCGAGATTCACAATTTACATCGAATTTTCAAAAGGGTTTGCAAGAACGTGTGGAATGCAATTAGAAATAGGTATGTCATATCGTTTGCAATTCGATTGCCAAACTAAAAGGAAGTCCAAACATCGGAAGACGTGATAAGCTCACGAGAAGTTTTTGATAATTTCGTACGAGGAATCCGCATTGAGCAAGTTATGGGTAAGTTAAAATAATTTAAGAGTAAAGTAATGTTAGGTGGGTTTTCAACTGAGGACTCATATGGTGACTAAGTTGTAGAAACATTTGTGTGGGCAGAGGTTTTGTGCATATACTTGGTTTATCACATTGATAATCATTGGAATATCGGTATCGCACTATCAATGTACGTATGTGTGGTGGAAAGGTGATTCCTTTCTCATGTATATATTTGATAGTTAGAGGTTGTTAAGATTAAGATAGATGATATTGAGATTAGGTTCGGTTCTTAAAACTAAAGCATATGATAAGTTCGTGACTCATAATCATATGGTATGGTTTGAACCCCTCAGCGAATGACGCCTATGGTCTGACTAGGATAAGTTCCTAAACTCATATGATTATGGCAAGTTCCTGGATTTCCAAAGTGTGGTAAGTTTGATGAACTATTGGGTATAAAACGGTTATAGTATAGGAAGCGTTGATGAAGTTGAAAGATAGTTTTGAGGTAGCCTTACCTCTATAGTTAGAGCGTATTCCAAATATTTTTCATGTTTCGGTGAGATGATCGAACAAGCTCGACTGCAATCATGTGATCAAGTACGATAATGTCGAAGATGCTACGTGGGAACTCCAAACTAAAATGATGAAGAATTACCCTGAGTTATTTGTTTAATCTGTGTCTTCGATTCTGGGGACAGAATCTTTGTAAGGAGGGAAGAATGTGACAAACGAATTGCTTGAGTTGTGATTTT
This sequence comes from Panax quinquefolius, assembly GCA_020205615.1. Taxonomy (NCBI): domain Eukaryota; kingdom Viridiplantae; phylum Streptophyta; class Magnoliopsida; order Apiales; family Araliaceae; genus Panax; species Panax quinquefolius. The sequence continues at coordinate 111,343,119 of CM035167.1, forward strand.
GGGGACAGAATCCTTATAAGGAGGGAAGGATGTAACAATCCAAAAATTTAAATTGTAATTTGAAATATTTATGAAATTATATAAATATTTAATTAATGTGTTTATTGTAGAATAAATATTTGTTTAATTTGATTTGATTTGTTATTTATTTGTTGAATAAATAATTAACGAGTTAAGGAAATTGATCATCATGAGATAATATTTTAATATTTGGTTGATTAAATAAAATTATAATTATAAAGAAAATTATAATTATGTCGTATTGGTTTATGTAATGAATTAATTTAATAAATTGATATTAGAATTAATTAAATTGAATATTAAAATTTAATTAATTAAAGTGTGACCATAAACTATATTATTAAGAAGTTATTAAAATAAGTTAAGGGTGGTTAATTCAGTCTTTGCCAAACAAGGCTTAATGAATGTTAAGTCTTTAATTTAAATCTGTTTTACCAAACAAGATGTAAGATTTAATGGGTTAATTTTTAGTTAGTTAGTCAAACAAGCCTTATGGCTTTTGAGTTTAAGAAAAAAATTGATGTCAGTTAAAGTTATAATTATATTATATACTTTATACATATATTATTACATATACGTTATATTGGGTTTAATACGTAAGTTAGAGTTTTGAATAGGGAGAAAGACTCAGAAGAAGAAAAAAGAAGAGTAGAAGAAAATTACAGAGAAAAGTAAAAGAGAATTGGGAGAAGTCTAGAGAGAGGAATTGGGAAAAAAGAAAGCTTCATAATCAAAAGAATAGCCATCATCTTCTAAAATTAAGGTATCCTCTTGCTTGTATTTTTCAAAAAGTTGTAGTTATATTCTCTTCTAAAATTCTCTGTAAAAACTTTGTGAAGGTTGAATTGTTTGTTGTATATAGCTTTATATGATAAATTGTTTGTTATAAAATTGTTTTCATAAGTTTATATATGAGTATAGTGAATGAATTCATGTTAATTATGTATTTTGTGAAGGAAATCATATTACAGTGAATTGGTATGAACATATATAAATATGGCTTAGTTTGAAGTAAAATTAAGGTTTAATTAGTTCTATAATATATAAATTGACTATTGAATTCGAAAGAGGATAAATAAACATAAGCATAGTATGTTGAATTAACTGTTTTGGTTGAAAAACAAAAGCACGGTGATGATTTTCACTGAAACTTTCAAAAAGTGAAGTTTTAGTAAAAATAGTGAAAAATAATAGTTGTAATTTGGATGTTTATGTTGTTTAGATGGCTAGAAACATGTTAGAAAACATTAGATTATGTTTCTGTAAACCTATTATACCTTAGATAGGTTGGTATGATTGTTAGAAAGGAGTTTGGAGGCCTAATTTGGCTTTCCGTAGTGTTACAGAGCATAAAATTGTAAAACGCTGAAGTGACCCCTGCCCCGGAGGGCCCCCAGTGCAAACACCCCCGCCTTGGCGGGGGGTAGTCTGCTAAGCCGATTTTGGAAAAAAAAAACTAACATAATATAGTTTACTAAAATGGGCATAACATTTTTATACAAACTCCGATTGATGCGATTCAAGATGATCCGGAACGAGGACGAGTAGACCTATAACTTTTATTCTTTAAGGTTTTCAATTTGAAATCGTTATGAAGGGTCAAAAATGTCATCTTTAGGACTGTTATATATTTGAAGGCAATCGGAGGGCGTCGGGTTGCACGAATGCAAGTGCAATTCTTTGTGTGTTAGTATAACCTAATGATAACATGTTGAACACGTAATAGGATGTTGTATCAAGTTGTTAATGTGTATGTGATGTTGTTAGTGAGCTATATGAAACTAATATTAGTGTAACTAATGTGTATTGTCAATACATGTGGTATGTGTAGGACTTGTGGTGAACGTGAGTAGTGATTATTTAACCTACGCACGAGGCAAGCTCCCTAACCTTTGCTACTTTATTATTCAACAAGGTTACTTTTCACTGTCATGATATACTTTTGCAAGTTCTCTATTTCTAATCTCTTGTTGAGCAATTTATTGTTATGCAAGTTCTTTAACTCTCATTTACTGTTGAGCAAGTTAATTAATCTTTATTTCTTTATTCCAAACGAGATTACTTTGGTTATTCAAAGTCAGTAATTTTGTTATAAGAAATGTGTTTATTCAGCTACTAATAACTATTGTTTGACCTTCATTCTCTAATTTTATTGTACTATCTTACATTATTGTACCGAACTCTAAGTTGCCTAGCGATTCTTTACCAATTCAATAAATCCTTAGTTGATGAATGTTATAAACTCTAAATTACCCTTGAAGTCAACCCAAACCAAACTTCATTTGGTTTGCATATGTTGTAAGACCCCAACTTTTATAAATAAAGATGAATTTTCTATAAATATCATTTTTGAATATTATGGAATGAATTTGATATAATGTTATAGTTGTGGGTAATATTTATAAATTTTGCAAAGTACGCAAGTTGTTATATAATATTCGATTGGTTGGGGAATATTCGTTTTAACAAAAAATATTCGTACAACGGCACAATCATTGGTGGACCCCACAACGGAATTATTGTCGGATTGAGAAAACGACAAAAATACTTTATGAAAATAACGGCGGAAGTTTTACCGTTAACTGTTGAAACACCCGATGTTAAAGCACAAGATGTCGCGTGGTTGCATAGTAGCACACCGGTATTGATTATTGATGCTTACGTGAGAAGTCACTCAGTTTTGCTCAATTATTGTTATAGTAATTGTTGTCAATTTTGATTATTATTTGGACCCCCCACTTTCCCATTTAAAAAAAATTGTCGGTAGAAGTTATCTCAGTTTTCGTTTTATATATATATGAATACATATATATAAGTATTATATACACATATATATATAACATTGTTAATGGAAGGTGGGTGGGGGGAATTAGGTGGACGGGAGGAGTATTATTATTGATATATATATATATATATATATATATATATATATATATATATATTTATATATGTAAGTTTGAAAAAATGGACAGAGGGAGTAAGATGAATTCACGGGTCTTCCACCCGTGATTTTTTTTTCTTGCACATGTTATATATATAATATATTATATTTTATTTAAAAGATTTTGCTTTAATTATGGACCGTTCGATTAAAGGTAAATCAATCTGGACCGTTCATGAATTAGTTACTATGCAATCCATTCTTCTATAAATAAAAGTTCATTCCTTCATTATTTCATACGAATTCACTGAAACTCTAGAGAGAGAAATTATAAAGAAACTATAGAAAAGTATTTTGTTACTTCCCTACTCTTATATTCAGTTTCTTTTACGGTAAGGAATATTATTTGTTGTACTCGTAAGGGGTATTATTTCTTTTGTATTCATGAAGAGAACTTCTGTTATTCCATTATTTATTATCCTGTTGGAATAACCTGTATACGCAGGCTACCTTATACTTGGTGAAATTCTTCTATTATTCCATTCGTTATTATTACATTGGAATATCCACATGCATGCTTTTACGCCGGACTGATTAAAATCTTTATTATTCTGTTGGAATATCATGTATGTGCATTTTATGTAGGACCTGATTACGTCTTTATTATTTTGTTGGAATATCCTGTCTATGCGTTTTACGCCGGACCTGATTCCGTCTTTATTATTCTGTTGGAATATCCTGTCGGTGCGTATACGCATGACCTGGTTCCATTATTTATTATTCTGTTGGAATAACCTGTCTGTGCGGTCTATCGCATGCCTGGTGATTTCTTTTGTTATTCCATTCTTTATTATACTCAAGTTTTGACTTCTATACTCCATGAAATTAGTGGAATATCCTTGATATTTGCGCTTCATCCAGTATCTTTTCATGGAAATATTCTTATGAGCATTCTTGAATTTTACTCTACAAAGCAGTATCATGTTGACAATTTGGACGTTATTAGTTCCTAGATAAATTAATTCTTGAACTTGTTTTATTCAATTCTTATATCATTGTCATCATCCTCATGATTATATTATGTTGAAAGTCATATGTGGCCTGTAGTGCATAGATGGACTTGGTATGATTATGACTAGGGATTTTTCGGTATATTCATGACCGTAAGCTACAAATGATGTGGTAAAAGTTCTCATTGGCCCGTAGTGCATTGATGGACAGTTGTTGGCATGATCATGACCATTGATGAATACACGAATATCCTAAGCTGTGGTGCATGGATAATTTATGGTTATGATACTAATGAATATCCTTGGCCGTAGTGCAGGGATGATGTGGATTATTTATTAAGCTGAGTCTCAGTGATAAAAGTCATGAAAAAACTTTTAAATCATAGAAGATTTTAGATTTTATTCTTTACTTGACTCTTCTAATGGATTGCTTGTTCTGCTGCAGTTAAACTTGATGTTTATTATATTTTATCAGTTTAACACTGTTGAAGGCTAATGATAAATTATTTTGCATTATCTTAGTCATAATATTTCTTACTAGGCTAGTTGAGCTCACCCTTTCTTTCACTGTTCTCTTCAGGAAATGAGAACGTAGCTGGGACTAGTCGGGGAACGGAGTGACGGTCCAGATGATAGCATTAGTAATCCTCACTATTCTATTAAATAGTGTGACAATAAATGTAATGAGGACTCCATTGAGTTTGTATATTGTCTAGATGACAATATTTGTATTAAAACTCACAGCATATGTTTAGTCGTATTCTACACGACTGTTGTAAAATTATGTTTGTATTTAAATTCTGTACCATGTATTTAGCGACTCAAGATGGGTGATGTATACCTATTTTGGGGGCGTTACAGTTGGTATCAAAGCTTCGGGATATGATCCCTGGCTAAGATGTGAGAATAGAACTAGAGGGGAGAGGCAGGAATTCCTTCGCTAGTATGACCTACCCAACCTAAGTTTTTTTGTATTTATTTGGTCACGAGTATAGGGATAATATGTTACATGTCAATTAACCTTTTGTTTTGTGGCAATATCTGAAAATGACATCCGAGAATGTTGAGAATAGCAATGGAGCACAGGCGACCGTTGATTCACCACATATCAATAATTAGGATAATGTGCATCAGAAAGGTGACAATCCTCATGCAAACAATAACACTGACCAGATGATGAATGATGGAATGTTCAGAGGCTTTATACAACTCATGCAACAACAGGCGAGAGCGGCTCCTGTCCAAAATGTAGGTGGAAACACTAGAAACTCTCGGAGGGTCACCGCTAAACAGTTCAAGGAGTTGGGACCATCGGAGTTTATTGGAGAGCCAAAACCACTTAAGGTGGAAGCATAAATAAAGAAGATCACCAAGATATTTGATGTCTTGGGATGCTCTGAGGAGCAAAAGGTTCCCTTTGCCGCCTTTATGTTGCGAGGAGATGCAGATTACTGGTGGGGATCGGTAAAGCGTACTCAACCTTCCGCACTGAAAATGTCTTGGGAGAAGTTCCAAGAACTATTCAACGACAAGTACTTTCTCGAAAGTATTCGTCACATGAAGGAGGTGGATTTCATCAAGTTGGAACAAAATAATATGAACGTGTCGCTGTACGAAGCAAAGTTTGCCGAGTTGTCCCAGTTTGCGTCCCACTTGGTGGATAATGAAGAGAGAATGATGCGGATGTTTTTAAGAGGTTTGAAGCGGGAGATACGTCAACATCTTATTTCTCATAAACTGTGTTTGTATTCAGATGTTGTAAATAGGGCTCAGTTAGTAGAGCGCGATAATGAGTCAACGCAACCAAAAGAGAGCAGTCGGCAAAATGATAACCAGCGAGAGCAGTCATCGAAGCGGTGACAACAAGCGTGGAGGGAATCAACATGCCAGAAATGGTAACCACTTCGGTGGTAATCAGGGCCAAAACAATAAGAATGGATATTTCAAGAAGAGGGGATTCAACAATGATGGAAAGACGTCAGCACCAGCACCCGTTGTTAAGGAAGGAGAACGACCACCTATCATATGCTTCAAATGCGGAGGGGAGGGACACATCAGTCCAAACTGCACGATGTCGTCCAAAGCGTGTTATAATTGTGGAAGATAAGGTCACTTAGCCCGATTTTGTTGTTCATCGAAGACAAGTTCAGCTAGGATGGAGGCACCAAAGGCCGTCCCAGAAAAGTCAAAGCCGGTAGTGCAAGGGAAAGCGTTTGTTGTGACCTCCCAGAAAGCAAGGAACCCGAATGAGGTCATCACGGGTAAGCTTATCATAAACTCTAGCAAAGTCTATACTTTATTTGATACCGGTTCTACCCATTCTTTTATTTCTCCTACTTGCGCTCAACGATTAAATTTGACTCCGGAGAAATTAGACTTTGACTTATCTGTGGAAACTCCATTGGGAGAAACCTTCATTACATCCACTGTTTATAAGTCTTGTTTGGTTCAAATCGGCACCCTCACAATACCTGTCGATCTTATTTCATTGAAAATACTTGCATTTAACGTGATTCTAGGGATTGAATGATTAACTACTCATCATGCAAAAATTGATTGTTTTCGTAAGGTTGTTAGCTTTCATATTCCTAATCAACCTATTATGCGAATTCAAGCGACCAAACCATTAAAATCAATCACGGTCATCTCAAGCCATAAAGCTATCCGTTTATTGAAAAACGGATGTCAAGCTTTCTTAGCTCATGTCACGGATCTAAACAAAAATACGTCAGTTTTAAATGATATTTCTATTGTTAATAAATTCTCGACGTATTCCACGAAGAACTTCAGCCTACCCCAGAGCGTGAAATTGAATTTTTGTATCGACCTTGAACCCGAGACAAAACCCATTTCCAAAGCCCCATATCGAATGGCTCTATTGAACTTCGTGGAGTTAAAGACCCAACTGCAGGAATTGTTAGACATTGGCTTTATTCGTCCTAGTACTTCTCCTTGGGGTGCTCTTGTTCTATTCGTGAAGAAGAAAGATGGGAGTATGCGACTTTGTATTGATTATCGGGAGTTGAATCATGTCACCATCAAAAATAAGTACCCATTTCCACGTATTAATGACCTATTTGACCAGTTGCAAGGAGCCAAATTCTTTTCAAAGATTGATCTTCGTTTCGGACATCACCAATTGAAGATTAGAATAGATGACATTCCAAAGACGACTTTCAGAACTCGGTATGGGCATTATGAATTCCTAGTCATGTCCTTTGGATTGACTAATGCTCCTGCTGCCTTCATGGATATGATGAACAGAGTATTCAAGGAATATTTGGATTACTTTGTGGTCATCTTTATTGATGACATCCTTATTTATTCCAAAAGCTATGAAGATCATGAGCAACACTTGATGTTGGTACTCCAAAAGCTTCGTGAGTACAAGCTTTATGCAAAGTTGAAGAAATGCGAGTTTTGGCTTGAGGAAGTAGCATTCCTTGGGCCTGTAGTATCAAGTCATGGAATATCTGTTGACCCGACAAAGATTGATGCAATTCAAAGGTGGGAGCAACCTAAATCGATGGATCGAAGCACGTAGCTTTTCGGTTTAAATTTGGTTATTATCGGAGATTCGTGGAAGGATTTTCTCGAATCGCTACTCCATTAACTCAGCTGACTAGGAAAGATACAAAGTTTGGTTGGAGTGAAGAATGTGAGAAGAGTTTTGAAGAACTCAAGAGGAGACTCACATCGACGACTTTTGTTCTTCAATACCATCCGCTCGGAGGATTTGTCATCTACAAAGTGATGCTACTCTGGGCAAAGGGTTGGGATGTGTTCTCATGCAACATGGGAAAGTCATAGCTTTATGCCTCGCCATAACTCAAAGAATATGAGAGGAATTATCCTACTCATGATCTAGAGTTGGCAGATGTTGTCTTTGCACTTAAAATTTGGAGGCATTACTTGTATGGGGAGAAAGTGGAGATCTTTACGGATCATAAAAGCCTCAAATATTTCTTCACTCAAAAGGAACTCAACATGCGACAATGACGTTTGCTTGAACTATTGAAAGATTATGATCATACCATCCAATACCATCCTGGAAAGCGAACGTGGTAGCTGACGCATTGAGTAGAAGATCATATGCAAGTACAAGTGCGATATTGTCAATGAAAAGGCCCATTTTGTGTGAATGGAGATAGAGTTAAAGACTCCAGGGACCCATGTGATGATGGCGAATATACGAGTAGAACCAACTTTAATAGATAAAGTTAAAGCTGCTCAAGCTACAGACCTGGAGCTGATGCGTATGAGGAAGAAAGTGCAAGAAGGTGTTATGCCGGAAGCAAGAATCGATGAAGAAGGAATACTTCAAGTCAACTCCAGACTTTGTGTTCCTAACAACCCTGATTTAAAGTATAAAATCATGATGGAGGCGCACAACACGCCGTTTACAATCCATCGTGGAAGTACCAAAATGTATCATGATCTTTGTCATACATTTTAGTAGAGCAATATGAAGAGAGAGATAGCGTTGTTTATCTCAAGGTGTCTAACTTGTCAACGAGTTAAAGCGGAGCATCAAGTACCAAAAGGTCCATTGCAACCACTTGAAATTCCAGAATAGAAGTGGGAGCACATTACCATGGATTTCGTTATCGATCTTCCTAAGGTTTCTCAAGGTATAGATGCGATTTGGGTCATTGTTGATAGATTGACCAAGTCTGCTCATTTCTTACCGATACGAGAAACTTATACACTTGAGCGTCTTGCTCGTACGTACATAAACAAGATTGTAAGACTGCATGGTATGCCAGTGTCCATAGTTTCTGATCGAGACCCAAGATTCAGTTCACAATTTTGGGTTAGTTGGCAAAAATCTATGGGCACAGACTTATGATTTTGCTCGGCATATCATCCTAAGACGGACGGACAGTCGGAGAAGATTATTCAAACTCTTGAAGATCTATTAAGACACTGTGTCCTTGATTTCAAGGGAAGTTGGGACAAGTTATTATCATTGGTGGAGTTTTCTTACAACAACTGTTATCAAGCAAGTATTGGCATGGCTCCATTCGAAGCGTTGTATGGAAGAAAGTGTCGTTCTCCAGTATGCTTGGATGAGGTGGGTGAAGCAACGTTTTTGGGACCGGAGTTGGTACGTATGACTACGGAAAAGATTCAAACGATCCGGCAACGTATAAAAACCTCACAAGATCGATAAAAGAGTTATACTGATCTTCATCGAAAGGATGTGGAATTCGATATAGGAGATCATGTGTTGTTACGTGTTGCTCCATGGAAAGGAGTTACGAGATTTGGAAAGAGAGGAAAGCTCAATCCTCAATTCATCTACCATTTTAATCCTCGATCGAGTAGGGAGCGTGGGCTATAGACTTGCTTTACCGCCAAGTATGTCTCGTATTCATAACATTTTTCACATATCCATGTTACGTAAATATGTGAAAGACCCAAACCACATTATTGAGTTAGAACCGGACGAAATAGCGGAAGATTTGACGTATGAAGAGGTTCCTGTTCAAATCTTAGATAAGAAGGAACATATTCTACGCTCCAAGGTTATACCTCAAGTCAAAGTTTTGTGGAGAAACCACGATGTTGAGGAAATGACTTGGGAGTTAGAATCTGAAATAAAATCAAGGTATCCTTACCTCTTCGACATACCAGGTACGTACCCTAATTTCGAGGGCGAAATTTCATAAGAAGGGGAGGTTGTAAGATCCCAACTTTTATAAATAAAGATGAATTTTCTATAAATATCATTTTTGAATATTATGGAATGAATTTGATATAATCTTATAGTTGTGGGTAATATCTATAAATTTTGCAAAGTACGCAAGTTTTTATATAATATTCGATTGGTCGGGGAATATTCGTTTTAACAGGGAATATTCATACAACGGCACAATCATTGGTGGACCCCACACCGGAATTATTGTCGGATTGAGAAAACGACAAAAATACTTTATGAAAATAACGGCGGAAGTTTTACTGTTAACTGTTGAAACACCCGATGTTAAAAGTACAGTAATACATGTGGTTGCATAGTAGCACACGGTATTGATTATTGATGCTTACGTGAGAAGTCACTCAGTTTTGTTCAATTATTGCTATAGTAATTGTTGTCAATTTTGATTATTATTTGGACCCCCCACTTTCCCATTTTAAAAGAATTGTCGGTAGAAGTTATCCCAGTTTTCGTTTTATATATATATGAATACATATATATATATAAGTATTATGTATACATATATATATATATATAATATTGTTAATGGAAGTTTGGTGGGGGGGGAATTAGGGTGGACGGGAGGAGTATTATTATTATATATATATATATATATATATATATATATATGTGTGTGTGTGTGTGTGTGTGTAAGTTTGAAAAAATGGACAGAGGGAGTAAGATGAATTCACGGGTCTTCCACCCGTGATTTTTTTTTCTTGCACGTGTTATATATACATATATAATATATATATATATAATATATTTTATTTTATTTAAAAGATTTTTCTTTAATTATGGAGCGTCCAATTAAAGGTAAACCAATCTGGACCGTTCATGAATTAGTTACTATGCAGTCCATTCTTCTATAAATAGAAGCTCATTCCTTCATTATTTCTTATGAATTCACTGAAACTCTAGAGAGAGAAATTATAAAGAAACTATAGAAAAGTATTCTATTACTTCCCTACTCTTATAATCAGTTTCATTTACGGTAAGGGATATTATTTGTTGTACTCGTAAGGGGTATTATTTCTTTTGTATTCATGAAGAGAACTTCTGTTATTCCATTATTTATTATCCTGTTGGAATAACCTGTATACGCGGGCTACCTTATACTTGGTGAAATTCTTCTTTTATTCCATTCGTTATTATTACATTTGGAATATCACATGCATGCGTTTTTACGCTTGGGACTGATTTTGTCTTTATTATTCCATTGGAATATCACATGCATGCATTTTACGTCGTAATTCGATTCCGTCTTTATTATTCTATTGGAATATATCACATGCATGCGTTTTCTTGGGACCGATTCCGTCTTTATTATTACGTTGGAATATCCACTTCGATATGTTTACGCATGAATTGGTTCCATTATTTATTATTCATTGGAATAACCTATCATGTGATCTATCGCGTACTCGGTGATTTCTTTTGTTATTCCATTCTTTATTATACTCGGTGGGTTAAATTTTGACTTCTATACTCCATGAAATTAGTGGAATATCCTTGATATTTGCGCTTCATCCAAAGATCTTTTTATGGAAATATTCTTACGAGCATTCTTGAATTTTACTCTACAAAGCAGTATCATGTTGATAATTTGGACATTATTAGTTCCTAGATAAATTAATTCTTGAACTTGTTTTATTGAATTCTTATATCATTGTCATCATCCTCATATTTATATTATGTTGAAAGTCATATGTGGCCTGTAGTGCATAGATGGACTTGGTATGATTATGACCAGGGATTTTTCGGTATAATCATGACCGTAAGTTACAAATGATGTGGTAAAAGTCCTCATTGGCCCGTAGTGCATTGATGGACAGTTGTTGGCATGATCATGACCATTGATGAATACACGAATATACTTGGTTGTGGTGCATAGATAATTTGTGGGTGTGATACTAATGAATATCCTTGGTCAGAAAGTCTTGTGGATGATGTGGATTATTTATTGTCGAGTCTCGTGATAAAAGTCATGAAAAACCTTTTAAATCATAGAAGATAATAGATTTTATTCTCTACTTGACTCTTCTAATGGATTGCTTGTTCCGCTGCAGTTAAACTTGATGTTTGTTATATTTTATCAGTTTAACACTGTTCAAGGCTAATGATAAATTATTCAGCATTATCTTAGTCATAATATTTCTTACTGGGCTAGTTGAGCTCACCCTTTCTTTCATTGTTCTCTTTAGGAAATGAGAACGTAGCTGGGACTAGTCGGGAAACGGAGTGACGGTCCAGATGATAGCATTAGTAGTCCTCACTATTCTATTAAATAGTGTGACAATAAATGTAATGAGGACTCCATTGAGTTTGTATATTGTCTAGATGACAATATTGGTATTAAAACTCACAGCATATGTTTAGTCGTATTCTACACGACTGTTGTAAAATTATGTTTGTATTTATATTCTATACCATGTATTTGGCGACTCAAGATGGGTGATGTATACCTATTTTGGGGGCATCACATATGTACTCACACAAATTTTGAAAGCATGTTATCGATGATAACATTTGCTCAATTTAGAAATTGTTAATACTATAGCTCTTATTGATTCATCGATATACCTTGTTCATGAAGATATTATAATCAAACTCTTGAATAGTTATTGGTCTCTATCTGATTCAACCAGTACTTGGTTGATGAGAATTCTAAAGATCTTGAATTCCTTTGAAGTTAATTCTCAACCAAACTTCCTTTGGTTCGGAACATGATAATCTAAGTTGAGATGAACAATGTAACGACCGAGAAATTCGGATCTTATTGTAAAATGATTTTATTAAATTAAATACTAATAAAATCATATTCCATGTGTTATCAAGATGGTTGTCATTGTATAACCTATGGATGTTAAAATGTCGTAGTATTTGAGCTATGTGGATGAATTAAAGTGTTTGAATTTCCAAGACGAAAATAAAAGTTTTCCGAGAAATTTTTCGAAAAACACTATTCATCGGTATTTGCTCGGGATATAATTTTGAGTTTCTGAGAAATACGTAATGATGAAATAACAAGGTAATATGGATTATGTAATAAAAATCTAGTTATGGAAAATGTAATAATTAAACATGGACTTAATTTATAAACGTTAAGTAAAGCGAAGTGTTAAGGAATAAGTAATAATTGTATGATACTTGGTATTGTACGGAGTAATGAAAAAGAGTATAATACTAAGTATTATACGAGTTTGTATGAAGGATGAAATATCGTATATAAATTCTATATGAATTAGAATACAAGAATAATGCATCAAATATATGTGTATGTATTATGAAATATTAATGGACTTGTAAAGATTGGCTAGGATTTTTGTACAAAGACCAAGTCAATTAAGGTTAAGGCCCAACTATTGATTAATGAGCAATCTAGTGTTTATTAATGCAAAGCCCAAAGATTTATTAATCTAAGCCCAAGCTAGAGTCCAATGAATTAATTGACCCATGGGGAAAAACCATATTAATATGGTAAATGTGTGATGACCAAGATAAGTGGTGATCAAGATAAGTGGTGACCAAGTTAGTGTGGTGACCAAGACTTTGAAGTAATGACCAAGTGTATGATAAGTTTTGTGTCTTGCAAGTAATGAATAGTAAGGAGGTGCATGAGGAGGTGGGATGGTTTAATTACTAAACTACCCTAGCTTTGCAATTTCTATAAATAGAGGAAGCTTACAAGCCATTTGTTGGTTGTTCAAATAATCTAGACATCACAAAGTGCTTAAGTGCTAGAGAGTTTAAGTCACAAATAAGTTACTTCCATAAGTAAGAAGAAGAAGAAAGCTACCTTACCAAGACTTCAAAAGAGTAAGACTTCTTCTCAATTATCTTCTATCTCTACCATGATAGGATGATAAGAAAAGTTGGATTAAAAAACATGAATGAGTAAGTAATGAACTTAAGCCAATTAAGTTGGTAATAAGTCATTTAAGCTAGCATAAGTTATAAACTTATGTGAAAATAATATGAACTTGTAAGGAGTTTATTAAGAGAAATGGTATGAATGTAAAAGAATTTATATCATCATATGTATCATGTATACCTAAGTTAAGTTATATGTTAAGAACATATAAGAAATGATGTTTAAGAAACTTTAATTTTCATAAGTCATTAACAATGAAATCTTAAGTAGTTTATAGTTGACAAGTTATAAACTTATGAAGAAATAAGACTAAAAATCCAATAATGAACATAAGTTGTTGTAATAAGTATGTTGAGATGTTCACATAAAGAATGGACTTCATTTGTAACGTTGAACAAATCATAAGAAGGAAGAATTGCCGGAATTTGCACGATTGGACGATAATCGTCGAATTCGTAAAATTCTCGGAATCGAAGTCAAATTTTGTGTTTGAACTCGGAACCATTGTTTTCCAATGGAGACAAGTCATATTTGACATTTAAGAGTTGCGGACTCAAAAATGACCAGATTCTGACTTAAAACGAAGAAAAGAGCGTTGAACGTTCACGAACGTTTATCGTTTTCGTTAAAAATGAACCAATAGGTGAATTTTTAGCATAAGGAGTCAAATAGATAAAATTCTTGCATAAACACATAGAGTACGTAATTTATGAACCGTAGGCTTTTGAACGAGCTAATTCGGACTTATAACGAAGAAGTTATGCGACCGGGAAGTTCACAAAATTTCAAAACTGAAATTGTTTTCTGGTGCACAGAAATGGCGCCGCGGTGCCAACCCTAGGAAAAATGAGCCGCGCCGTAGTGCAAAATAGTAACCGAGCACACTAGAAGATTTCGACGCAACGTGAACTATAGTACATATGGTGGAAAGGCACGCCATGAAACGATACTAAAAACCTCAGAGAGTGGTGCTTGCCGCGTGACCGATAATAAGTAAGGACTCATGTGGCCATGGCAGCCAAGTCCGGGACAATGACATTAAGAGCTCGCGCCGCAACGCGAGATGTAGGTATAAAGCTGGCGCCGCAGTGCCAGTCTCAGGACAAAGATAGTAATGAAGGTTTCTAAGTACAAAGAAAAGAAAACCTAATTGATTTAAAAGTAAACATAACTTAAGGAAGGTAATGTAACATTGTTTAAACTTTGTTAAACCTTAAGGAATGTAATGTAAAGGTTGAGATAACCTAGTCGAATATACATGCAAGGGTAATGATAAACCGGAATGAATAGTAACTGAATCTAATACACAATTAGATTGAAATGAAGGGTATGATACAGTCATATACATACTTGATTATATGTGACCTAATGTAAGGCATTATGTGATCATGTATTGTAGAGACTTGAATGACTTGAACATAAAGTTAATTTACCATAGCAGACGCTAAAGGCAAGTATTCTAACTCTTGTCTCGATTCAATCTGAACAAGTTTTTGAGGTTCATGTATTCTTTCGCATGAATTGAGGTATGTTGAAGTTGAAGCCAATTCCTTTGGCTAGACTTGATGTATTGATAATCTATTCATGTATTATCAAATGTTGCTATCTTTTGTCACTACTTGTTATGGTTTTCAAAAGAAGATGAAATGTTAAACAAATGTTTTGTCGGTAGAAATGACAGTACGCGTGAGGTTGCTAAATGCTTAAACGCATACGTTTAATGGATGTAGTGTTGATCAACATAGAGTACAATAAGTGATCACCTAGAAGTGCTCATAAGTAATATCGGGCTTACGGACTTGCTTCCGGGTTGTCCTTTTTTAATAAAGAATGAATACTCGAGGTCTCTGACCGGAGTGAATGTTTTACAAAATATTGTTGTTATTGTAAAACATTTTGAAAGAAAAGATGAAGTGCTATTTAGAGTTATCAATAGTACTTCATAACTATTGTTCAGTTATCGAAGATATACGATTTATATGTGTCAAGCATGTTGTTATTAAATTGTTATACTTGCTGAGCTAGTTATGCTCACTCTTGCTTGAACCATATGAATGCAAATTAAGGTGAACGTCCAGAAGGATCGAGGAAAAGATAAAGGAAAAGCTAAAGCGAGATTACTAAAGTCGTCTTGTAATAGTATTGGTCTATTGTTGTAATGTAAGCGATATTATGACAAAGAACCTTGTAATGTGGTATAGAACTTGGGAAATATAAATATTACTTTAAATATATAGAAGTTATGTTCGTTCTTTGAGACTTTTCAATTGAATGAATGTATGAATGTTGTAAAGTATAGCACCATCTATCGGGTTGGAAGATACCCGAATTTGGGGACGCTACAAACAACCCTATATTAGGGGATTATTTTAGAACTACGCAATAGCGTTAAAATGTTTATGCAATACATAGTACAAAGGGCTGATCACCTGGAGTACGGGATGATGGTCCATATAGTCGTTTAAACTGTTAAAGGTTACAATAGAAACACCTGTTAACCTAAGACATAGATGATGATTATAGTCTTTTAAACTGTTAAAGGTTCAAGTAGAAATACTTGAGACCTAGAGTATAGTTCGTGGTCTTGTGACCCTCAGTGTATTCTTTGATGTTGATATCTATTGTTAACTTAACGTTCATTATTCCTTTGAACTCATGGTTGTTGAATTAAAGTTTATTGTTCTGGTAAGAACACTTTACCATTGAAAGCTCAGTTAATTGTCATTCATAAAATGTTATTGTATATTATCCTTCTTGTGGGCAATTGTTTGCTCACTCTTGCACAAAACAATGCAGATGAAGTTAAGAAATTTGAAGAGCTTTCTACAAGCAAGGGCAGGGACAAAATGCTTGATTAGACGACAACGTTTAATTTACTTTTTATTTATGAAGCTTATGTAATAGATGTAATTATGATCATGTTTTAATTTTCCGCTGATGATTGTAATAAAGGTTAGATGACATGGGATTTATTTTAGATTATGTAACCCTTTAATGGGAGATTGATTGTTTAAGCTTTTGAGTTTAATTTTATCATTTGGATATGGGTAGTTAGTTATGATTTAATTGGATAGTGAACACCAAATCTTTGGGATTGAGTGTGCGGATTGGGGTGTCACATAAAGACGATTGTGCTTTATGTAAATTCGTCATACGAAAGGCATCGTTGCTTCATGCAATAACTCATAGAAACCCTTAGCCCCATCATTCGGCTCTTGTTCGAAGCTACTGCCATCCCCATCTCAGATTCCAATGGAAGTATGAACCGGCTAGCATTCGTATTATCATGTTAGTCAAAGGTTTCGTCACCTCTGGATTCTGATTCTGATTCATGTTCATCCAACCAGGTTTCCTCATAATAGATCCATGTGGTATAACCCTGTTTGAACCTATATGCAAATAAGTCGCATATGACATCACTCCTTTCCTTCCACACTTCATTCACACACCTCTAAAAAGGACATCTGATCTCATTGCCACTGACTTGCTCAAACGCGAAGTTGAGAAACTATTCAACCCCACTACGATACTCAGAGCTAAGCCCACTCCTATCAGTGGCTACCCTACGTTCCATCCAACTTCGATCAACAGACATCTCAGACAACTATCTGCTATATATATGGAAAGTTAGACAAACACAATCAAGTCTCCAAGTTAATGTATATGCAAGCTTATGAGTTTCCTAACTTCATCTCCCACTCTAACGGGTCAGGCTTATATCCCATTCTCGGATGTGTCGCCTCACTGATGCCAACAACTTGAAAACATCTTTAAATTTTTCAAAATTTCAGCAGCACTTCCCCATGGTCTTCAAGTATACAAAATAGACTAACACATCGTAGTCTAAATATGCACCTGAAGAACATCAAGAGATATATACTGACCAAAAATTCAAAAAATATAAAGATGTGCTCAAGTCATTAACGCCGACCTAAGTGAGATCGAAACATACAAGAACAGTCCCAAAACAGGGACTATTTGAGATTCACTCCTACTAAGTGAATCTCAAACGGGTTTCTAAGCTTCCTAATCTATATGAAAATATGCGCATGTGAAATTGAATACTATCTTGAGAATTAATTATGAACCATAATAAAAGAAATTGATTCATCGATTCTCATGAGTATACAAAATCAAAGACTACATATTAAATAATCCTCTAGAACATATTTAAAATAACACACTGCTACCATTTTAATTAAGAAATAAAATGGAAACAAAGATCCGGTGCTATTTATATTGAGAAAACATTCTATTCGTTTCAAATAGATGTATCTCAATAACATAGATGTATCTCAACCGTTAGTACACATGTTACATTTTTAACATGAGAATCATTGAATTTCAAGTAATAACATATACTTGGGTGCAGATATACTAAAGTAGCATTTGGTACAACACCCTCAATACACATAAGAAAAAGGCATGTTAATAAAACTATTTGCAGTATCATTCATACAGAAAGGAAGCAAGTTCATAGAATCAATAGCTTTTCTGTGTTACCCATTTAGTATAATTAACTAAAGTTTGCCTTTGATCTAATTCAATCATCAAATAACCAATTTAGAAAGTACTCAAAGAGAATAAAATAGATTTTAAAGGTTAACACAAGATATATATATATATATATATATATATATATATATATATTATGTCATATTTGAATAAGTAAATGAGTTCAATATTAATAATCAGAGCTTTAATGAACTTAATTGAAGAAAAATCTAAATTCTTCAGCACAAGAAATTCTCAACTGAAATTGGGTATCATCACAAATGGAAAGAAAGACTCTTGAATTCCTACGCATCCCACACAATGACCCTATAATAAAAACAAAAAATAACACACAAATTCTCAAGTTGAGGTTTTTTTCAATTCAACTATATGAAATCATGCAATATATACAAGGAATCTCAATCACTCATAAAAATACAAAGCTAATGCATTACACCACTAAATTAGACGTTTGTAGTACAACATTTGGAGTAGAAATGTTAAAGAAACTAAAAACTTCCAACTTTATATTCCATTTATTATTTGGCAGATGCAAAGAAAAATTTAAACCATTATCCAGAAAAGTTAAAATAAAAGAAAAAGCAATATCATTCACAATCATAAGCAAAGTGATACAGCAAAGTGAAGACTCAGAAGAAATACAATCTCATTTAAACCTAGTTTATACGCAAAAATTTGTGAGCTCAAATCTATACAAAAAATGCTAAAATAAAACAATAAAATCAAATTAAACACCCTAAAATTAGGGGAAGAAGAGCTTCACCTTGCAATTTGAGGGAAACCAGAAGTACAAAAGAAGTTGTGGTGGTCGGAGGAGGCGGCGGAAGGGAGCTGTGGCGGTTGGAGAATAGGTCAGGCCGGAGGAGTTGCAGCCGGTGCCTTTGCGCAGTAGGAAGCGAGGAGAGCATAGGTTAAGATGATGATATATGATGATGGGGCTAGCTAATCTCCACTTGGATGGTGATGGGGTTAACTGTGAAGATCAAATTTTCGAAATGGGATGATTAATTTAGGAAATGGGCAAACTGGGATTGACGAATTGAGAGGGAAAAACGAATATCAGAGAGGGAAAAAATAATAGGAGTCGTTGCCGTCGCGAACCAGGGATTGAATTAATAGAACTCATTCTCGACGACCAAGCCGTCGATGTAACAATCCAGAATTTTATTTATAATTTCAAATATTTATTGAATTAAATAAATATTTTTAATTGATGTGTTTGTTATTTAGTAGATATTTATTGGAATATTTATTAGTAAGTAAATAATCCATGAGTTATAGAAATTAACTTAATTAAGATAAAAGAGTGATGGATTAAATTTATGAGATAATACTCTAATTTAACTTAATAACTAAATTAGAGAGTTATTAAGGATTATATGGTTTGTTATAATGTTATTTAATTTGATTTTTTGTAATTAAAGTGATGTGTTAATTTATTAAATAAAATTATAATTATAATAAAAATTATAATTTTATTGTATTGATTTATGTGGTAAATGGATTTAATAAATTGTTATTAGATTTAATTTAATTTGAATATGGGAATTTATTTAAATAAAGTGTGACAATAAATATGACTTATGAAAATAGATTAAAAGAGTTTTAATTTGGTTTTACCAAACAAAGCCTTAGAGCTTTTTAAATTCTTATGGTAATCTTGTTTTTCCAAACAAGGCTTAAGGAATGATTAAGTCATTGTTTTAATTGGTTTTGCCAAACAAAGCCTTATGGCTTTTGAATTAAAAAAAATTAATAATAAAATATAATATAATAAATATTACATAATTAGTATATTTATTAGTATGACGATTTTATACGTTTTATTTGTATTCTTGCGTCTGTTTTTTTTTTTACGTAAAAAGTTTTGGCCTAAGCCTGAGAATAGAGGGGAGGATGAACAAAGAAGAGAAGAAGAGAGAAAGAGAAGAGGTTCTTTGTAAATTGAAAAAAAAAATGTGATTATGAGAATCAAAGAAGGGAGAGGAAGGATAATCAAGTCATTCTCATCATCTAATTAAGCTTAAGGAGAAATTAAAAGGTAATATTGTGACACCCCCAAATCCGGGTACTTCAATTCCACGGGATTTGATATTCACTGTACAAATATCATCTTTCTATCTACCCATAATAAATGCAAACCATGCAATAGATAGAATAAAAATCTTTCCCTGAAGGGTTACAACATCCGAATAATAATAATACAATCCCAGGTTAAACTAACCTTAAACATCAATGTGGAATCATAAACAAATAAGTCTTAAACAACATCATTAACTCAAGTCTTAAGCATAAATACATCATCTAATAAAAATAACAAGTCTTCATCACTTGCTAACTTTGCCCTTGCCTTTAGTAGTGGAAGGTTCATCAGTTCTTTCGTTCTAAACTGCAATGTTATTATTAAGCAAGAGTGAGCACTAATGCCCACAAGTATAATAATGAAATAACAGTATAATAACATGCAAATAAATCAAAGACATCAGAAAAAAAGCTCAACTTTTGAATCAAGAATGAATAACAAGAATCAAAAGAATTTTGAGGGTCATAAGACCTTGAACTATGTCCTAGGTTATCAAGGGTTATAGTTGAAACCTTTAATGACTATAAGACTATGGACCTTTCTACTGCATACTTGGGGGATCAACCCTTAGTACCATATGTTAGGTTTGCAATATTCATGAACCTTAATCAAATTGCACAAAATTAGCGGCTAAATGTAAAAATCGAGTTTAAAATTTTTTACAAACCATATACCCGGATCACCCTTTATGCACAATTATTAATTAAACGAAAAAGATGAATAAAAACATACACTTGAAGATCCGAAGCTTCCTCAGTACAAGTTCACCTCCAATCCTTTTCGCGTTCAACTTGAATCCACGGGTTTGGTTCCTTCCTTTGATCAACGTTAGCCACCCAAGTGTTTGGCCTCAGAGGTGATCCACCAAGGAATAATAAAGATTCAAGAAAATGGGTGGTTGGCTAAACCCTAGTTTTTCTATCTATATAGAAAAAGCGTACTCTCCAACTCGAATTTTAACGTAGTCTTAATATCTTATATAAGACTCTCTTATAAAGATATCAAGTAACCCTATTGAAATAAGGTATTATTTAATTAAACTCTTTTAATTAAATGGGCTCCCCTAATCTTATTAGGGATAATTAATTAAACTCCTTTAATTAATTTTCCCTCCTAATCCTATTAGGAATAAATGAGAGTACTTATATTAAATTAATTCCTAAACTCTTTTAGAAATTAAAATAATAATAATAATTGTAATAATATTAATAAGACTCCTCTTATTAATTTATATTTAATATTTCTAAAATATTAAATAATAAATATTAAGCTATTTAATTTATTCTATCACCATAGATTAAATTAAATATACATAATATATTATTACGATTATGCCATTAACTTCTTAAATAATTATTCTTCCTTTTATGGTGTGACCCTTTAGGTTCTCCATATTAAACCCGGTTGTGAATAAATCAATTAGAACAATTCTAATCTTATTAAAATAAATAAATTAAACAATTAATTTATTTAAATAAATAATATTTATTCTACAATAGGATAAGCCTCCCTCAGCGATCAACGACTTTTCCGGATAATATAGATTTCAACATTAATCATAAAAGAACCTTTGAGTAAATAGTTACCGTACAATTCAATCCTTCCACCATACAATATCCCAATTAAATATAAGACATGGAATTTCTGTCAAGTCTAATTTTATTTAATTATATGTATTTCGACTCTTAAATGCACAACACCAAATAATGCAAATTAGAAACTCCTTTCTAATTTCATTCTGCCTTGGCCAAGGACTATCGGGTTGTCATTTATCGAATCACATAGGACATTTCTCTTCTTTTAATAGAAGTGGTAGATTCTTTATTGATCATACATTATTTCCATGTACAACTTATTATACCCAAGCATATCCTTTGATATACCCTAAGGGTCTTAAGGAATAAGTCAAAGTATAACTCATCATACACAAGATACTATGATGATCTTAAGTCCAAGGATCACTTGTACTACTATCACTACAGAATTCTATTATTGAGCAAGTAAAACTCCATTAGGTATTCCTTAGCGAGCCAACGTCAAAGTGAACTTATTCTCTAATAAGCACCTACATACTTGCTTTAGTGTCTCCACACAAATGATCATGAGATCAATCATCCTCATCCAATGAGCAAGCAACGTATGTACCAATCTATTCGAATTTACTAATCCCCAATTTATTAATCCAACGATTGGGAACTATTTTAGTTTTAAGCTTTCTAAGAATTTAGATCTCATTAGAATGATCATCATCATTATTCTAAAAGCATTGCTTAAAACTATGGGTTTATCACATATTATAAAACCGCATCATTTAGATAATTAAAAGCCTTTAATAAATTAATACTTTTTATTAATAAATGAATAAGATTGTTACAAAGTATATGCTTTATCATCAAACATGATTGGCTTATATGTGACGCCCCCAAAATTAGGTATTCATCACCCATTCTGAGTCGCCAGATACATGGTACAAAATACAAATACAAACTTAATTATACATCCGCCGGTGTAACATACGACAATACATAAACCGAGAGTTCTAATAGGAATATTGTCATTTAGACAATATCCATACTCAAGGGTCCTCATTACATTTATTGTCACACTATTTAATGTAATGAATAGTGAGGACTACTAATGCTATCTTCAGGACCATCACTCTTTTCCCGACTCGTCTCAAACTATATTCTCATTTCTGAAGAGAAACGGTGAAAGAAAGGGTGAGCTCAACTAGCCCAAAGAAGAAATATTATAACTAAGATAATGCGAATAAATTATCAATAGTCTTCAACAATGTTAAACCGATAAAATACAATAGACAACCGGTTTAACAGCAATGAATATCTAATCCATTAAAAGAGTCAAGTAGAAAATAAAAGTCTACTATCTTTTAGGTTTTAAAAGGTTTTCATCAATTTTTTATCACTAAGACTCGGTTTAATGAATAAACCATAATATCTAATCATCCTTGTACCACGGCCAAGGATTTTCATCAAATTATCAATGGTCGCGACTATCCGAATCACCCCGGTCATAATCATACCAAAAACTATCCATCATTTGCATTACTGAGCCACCGAGGACTTTTATCACATCATTTATAACAAGCCGTGATTATACCGAATGATCCTCGGTCATAATCATACTAAGTTCATCTATGCACGTAAGCAAAAGATAACATAATATAACATGAGGATGATGACAATGACATAATAATTCAATAAAACAAGTTCACGAATTAATTTATTCGGGAACTAATAACGTCCAAATTGTCAACATGACATTGCTTTGTAGAGTAAAATTCAAGAATGCTCGGAAAAATATTTTCATAAAAAATTTGGATGAAGCGCAAATATCAAGGATATTCCACTAAATTCATGGAGTATAGAAGTCAAAATTTTAACCAATTTGAGTATAATAGCGAATAAAATAACAAAGGAAATCACCATGCATGCGGTATCGCATGTATAAAAGTTATTCAAATGAATAATAAATACTGAGAATAATAAAAAGCGGAACCCGGTCCTGGTGTAAAACACACGAGATAGGATATTCCGATAGAATAATAAAGCGAGAATAAATAAAGAGCGGAACCGGATCCGGTGTAAAACACATGCACGAGGATATTCAATAGAATAATAAAGACAGTAATAATAAAGATGAAACCAGTCCCACAGTAAAAACATGAGCGAGGATGTTCAGCGGAATAATAAAATAATAGAAGAATATCACCAAGTATAGGGGATTAGCATATACTGAGTTATTCAGCCAGAATAAATAAGAATGGAATAATATAAGGATTTCACCAAGTATAGGGTATTAAGCATATCTGAGTCATGTATAGGGTATGCCACTTTTTAAAGTTATTCAATGTAATAATAAAGAATGGAATATGAAGTTCTCTTCATGAATAAAAAAAAAAAATAACACCTTTACGAGTACAACAAATAATATTCCCTACCTTAGAAGAGTTGAATATTAGAAAAGTGAAGTAGCAAAATACTTTTCTTCTTTCTCTCTGTAGTTTTCTCTCTAGAGTTTAAATTGAATTTGTAAGAAATAATGAAGGAATGAGCTTTCTATTTATAGAAAAAGCGAGGGTGGCTCTTGGTCTTAACGAAGGTCAAAATGACTCTTGGTAATATTGAAGAGACAACTACTATTTGTGAAGGGTAATTAACCTTGGAACAAGAAGAGGCGATTAACTCTTGGTAATATTGAAGGGACAACTACTATTTGCGAAGGGTAATTACTATTGACGAAGGTAATTACTTATCGATTGAAGGTAATTACTATTGAAGAAGGTAATTACTATTGATGAAGGTAAATACTATCGATTTGAAGGTAATTACTATTCACAAAGGTAATTACTATTCACAAAGGTAATTACTATTGTGAAGGTAAATACTATTGTGAAGGTAATTACTATTTATTCACAAAGGTAATTACTATTCACAAAGGTAATTACTATTGTGAAGGGACTCTTAGATGATGACATATGGCCCCCCATCCATAAAATAATCAAACTTATCACAAACGTCTCATAATGAGACTCTTTATATACATCAAAGATTGAATAAATATTACCACAATTCATTTTATTTTTAATCAACACATATTTAATCTTTCAACAATTATTAATCATTTATAACTTGTCGTCTCAATTAATAATTTATTACTATAACATATTATCTGATGATGATCTTTGTGACAATAATTGAATCAATAATATAAGAGATATGATGCGTGAATTATTTGTAGCAATAATTGAGTATATTTGAGTGACTTCTCGTGTAAGCATCAATATTCAATATCGTGTCTTCTTTATCGACTCACGCCAGACATCGTACTTTTACTACTAAGGGTAGTTCAACAGTTTTGACGGTAACACTTCCATAGTTATTTTTATAGAAAAATAATTTTGTCGTTTTTAACTACTGATAATACTTCCGTTAATAGGGGTCCACTGATGATTGAGCCGTCGTCTGAATATTTCTGACAAAAAGAATATTCCCAGAACCAAACGAATATTTTATAACAACTTGCTTACTTTGCAAAATTTATAAATATTACCCACAAATATAACATTATATCAAATTTATTCCATAATATTCAAAATAATGTTTATAGAAAATTCATCTTTATTTATAAAAGTGGGGTCTTCAACCTCCTTCTTATGAAATTTAAGCCCTCGAAATTAGGGTGCGTACACGATATGATAAAGAGGTGAGGATACCTTGAATACCTTTATCGTTAAAAATATTAAATTCATCTTCGTAATCCTACCAAAGATATTCATTAACAATTCATCTTTGCACTACTGGGCCAAAGATATACAAATGTAAAACTAATAATCTTTGAGACGCGACTTAATAGTATCACGACCACGAATTATCCATGCACTCTTGGCCAAGGATATTCGTGTTTTCAATCTGATCATGATTATCTTAGAATAATCCTCGGTCATAATCATACCAAGTCTATCAATGCACTACTGACTAAAGATGACTTTTTACCACATCCATGAATTAATATTTCATTCTTTGAGACTCATTTCAATAATTAATCCATATCATCGAATCATCCCCGCACTACTGGGCCAAGGATATTCATTAGTATCACGACCACGAATTATCCATGCACTTTCTGACCAAAGATAATCGTGTATTCATTAAGTATCACGACCACAAATTATCTATGCACTACTACCAAAGATACCGTGTATTCATTAGTATCACGACCACAAATTATCCATGCACTACTGACCCAAAGATAATCGTGTTTTCAATTACGATTATGATTATATAGAACAATCACGGTCATAATCATACCAAGTTCATCTATTCACGTAAGCCCGAGATGACTTTCAACCTGATATAAGCATGAGGATAATGATATAAAGAATCAATCAAATGAGATAAAGGATAAATATTAAACATTTATAATATAATTATCCGAGATTCAAGAATATCCCCATGTTATCAATCACTTAATAATCTCATAATCTAATATCATTAATATTATAACAATATTTTAATCACTTCTTAAATTTATAAACAATTTATCTCAATTATTTACGCTTTACCATATAATGCATTTAATCATTCAAAAATGCCATACTCATAAGATATCATCACCAATTATCAAATCCTCATCAAAAAAATATGCATATACTCTATATAGGGTTCTCTAGCCATAAAATTCTATTTTCAACTTTGTTACTTCACATAACATATTTAACTCATATGTTCAGTAACTAAACTATTTTCATAAAAAATACCAAATCAGTCCAAAAAATATTTCTTTTCCGGGATTTAGCATAATATAGTCCCATAATGAAAAATATATTTTCGGGAATTTTAAAATTCATTTACTATTTTTCAAAAATCAATTTCTAATTAATTCCTTAAGAAATTAGCTACCTCAAGTTTAACTCAAAATTCCCAAATCTTGGCAGGACCTTACACATGTTAATGTGAGCCTCGATTTAAATTTCATGGTCATCGGAGTTATAGAAATCCAGTTATAGCATTTTTAAATCAAAGAAACCTAAATATTGAAATGGTCATAACTTGTTCATTTTAAGTCAGAATGAGCTCATTTTTGGACAGGAGGTACTTTATAACATATATTTTCATGTCCCAAAAGGCCAGAATTTTTCACATAAATTTAGTGGCCGAAACAGCCCCTTAAAGTTTCTCAGGCGTTAGCATTTTTGTAATTTGCAGCTTTGGACTCTTTTGCTAAATTAGGTCCACACGAAAATCTGACACCTTTTCCAAAGTGATTCCACTTGGATAAGCTACAAAACTCATAGATCTAACTCTAGGACTTGACCACACTCAAAAATTCAAAATATAATAGGAGATATGGTCAATTGAATTTCATGTTACGTTTTTACCAAAATTTGATTTTTCAACCCTTTGTGATTTCTAAGAAACTTTCATGTTTTCACATAATAACCAACATAACTCATCATAACACTTACTAATACTTCATATACCCATAATTTTCATTAGTCCAATGCTTTTATTATGACTTTCATCATAATCCTCGTAAACAGATCCTTTTAGTTGAAGAAATATTTGAGGGTTTAAGAAATGGGTTTTTGTACTGGGGTCAATACAAAATTCAATTTCACGCTCTAGGGTAGGCTAGGAAATCTTGAAGAATACGTCAAGAAATTTATTAATGATAGAAATATCATTCAAAACTACTACTCTTATCCAAGACTTGGATAGTACGTTACATTGATACCAACTGTGACTTCTATCCTTTAACCTAGATAGCACCTCACAATGATACCTATCAACTTGTCATCGTCATTCACGACGTCGCCTACAAAAAGTCTGGCTTTGGTGCATTCCACACAAGGAAGTCAACAACGAAAGGATCGGGGCTCTTTACGTATGGCTTGATATAACAGTGATTAACTTTAGTGTTTGGTTATTTTGAATTAAGTATAATGAGTTGGTTAGGAATATGAAAGCTAACAACCTTACAAAAAGAATAATGAGTAGTTAATCAATCGTTTTCAAAAATTACCTCAAAGGCAAGTATTTTCAAAGAGATAAGATCAACAGGTAATGTGAAAGTGTTTATTTGAAACAACAAGATTAATAAACAGTGGAGGTAAAGAAGGTTTCTCCCAACGAAGTTTCAATAGATAAATCAAAGTCTAAATTTTTTGAGTCAAATTTAAACATTGAACATAACTAGGTAGAATAAAAGAGTGGGTAGAACTTGTATTGAATAAAGTATAGACTTATAATAATTTATAATTAATTTACGTAATAACCCGTTCGGGTTTCTCGACAGACGCTCTCGCTTAAATTACCGAGTTTGACTTTACTATAGGGTACATTACACCCTTAAGTGCTTCTTCACATTCCTGATCCATGATTTGAATCATTATTCTCCGATCCATATCGAATTCGGGTTGACCACTATGCATGTGGTAATTCTGAATTCGATGTTGGGTTCTCCCAATTCTTGTCCAAAAGCAAAGTCCATTTCATCTATTTTGGCTTTATTGGATCGGACGACTTTTTTCTACACTATCAACGCATTATGCGAACTTTTACCCATGCATCGTCTATTCTCCTTCGTTCAGTTGTTTCTTCTTTCAGCTGATCTTTGATTTTAAATTCTCATATTCCAACTTTAATATCTTACACCCTGCCAAAGCGTGATTTTGTTCGAGCATCACATATCGGGTAACCCAATTTTGAATTGTTGTATCCCTTTGTTCCACGACCGTTTTGCGTTCTTCAACTTCGTTCTTCTAGCTCACGAACACGATTTTGTAATTCTAAGTTTTGATCATAAACTTCTTCTAACCAATTCTCCTCGGGTTCCTCTTCTTCCTCTTCTTCCTCACTCTCACCGCTACCCTCGCAACTAGCTCGGGTGTAAACAATTAGTTCTTCATTCACTACGTGGATATCTCTAATTTGTTCCTCGTCGACCTTTGCATTAACACGATTAGTGATTAAAGGTGTCACAGCGGTCACATTCACTACATTGTGAATATTTTCAAATTTGCCATTTCAAACACCGCCACAACACGAGGGTTAATTAATATATCAAATATTATCCCTATACTCTCGACGTGACCAATTAAATAACAAATAAACTTAGGTAGGTCATACTAGCGAAGGAATTCCCCGTCTCTCCCTCCTAGTTCTTATCTCGCATCTTAGCTGAGGATCATATCCCAAGCTCGATACCTGTTGTGGCGCCCCCCAAAATTAGGTATTCATCACCCATTTCGAAGTGCCGGATACATGGTACAAAATACAAATACAAACTTAATTATACATCACGTAGGTGTAACATACGACAATACATAAACTGAGAGTTCTAATAGGAATATTGTCATTTAGACAATATCGATACTCAAGGGGTCCTCATTACATTTATTGTCACACTATTTAACAGAATAGTGAGGACTACTAATGCTATCTTGAGGACCATCACTCTTTTTCCAGACTCGTCCCGACTATATTCTCATTTCGAAGAGAACGATTGAAAGAAAGGGTGAGCTCAACTAGCCCAAAGAAGAAATATTATAACTAAGATAATGCAGAATAAATTATCAATAGTCTTCAACAATGTTAAAGCGATAAAATACAATAGACAACAAGTTTAACAGCAATGAATATGCAATCCATTAAAAGAGTCAAGTAGAAAATAAAGTCTACTATCTTTTAGGTTTTAAAAGGTTTTCATCAATTTTTTATCACTAAGACTCGGTTTAATGAATAAACCACAATATCTAATCATCCACCGTACCACGGTCAAGGATTTTCATCAAATTATCAATGGTCATGACTATACCCGAATCACCACGGTCATAATCATACCAAAAACTATCCATCAACTGCATTACAGAGCCCACCGAGGACTTTTATCACATCATTTATAACAAGCCATGATTATACTTAGAATGATCCTGGTCATAATCATACTAAGTTCATCTATGCACGTAAGCCAAAGATAACATAATATAACATGAGGATGATGACAATGACATAATAATTCAATAAAACAAGTTCACGAATTAATTTATTTGAGGAATTAATAACGTCCAATTGTCAACATGATCTTTGCTTTGTAGAGTAAAATTCAAGAATGCTCGGAAAAATATTTTCATGAAAAATATTGGATGAAGCGCAAATATCAAGGATATTCCACTAAATTCATGGAGTATAGAAGTCGAAATTTTAACCAATTTGAGTATAATAGCGAATAAAATAACAAAAGAAATCACCATGCATGCGGTGCCGATGTAGGCGAGGTTATTCAATGAGAATAATAAATATGAGAATAATAAAAGCGGAACCAGTCGGTGTAAAAACACATGACGGGATATTCCAATAGAATAATAAAGACATAATAATAAAGAGCGGAACCAGTGCGGTGTTAAACACACGAGCATGGATATTCCAATAGAATAATAAAAGGCAGAATAATAAAAAGGCGGAACCGAAGTCCGGCGTAAAAGCATGAGCGAGGATGTTCCAACGGAATAATAAAATAATAGAAGAATGTCACCAAGTATAGGGGATTCGCATATACTGAGTTATTCCAATGAATAAATAAGAATGGAATAATATAAGGATTTCACCAAGTATAGGGTATTAGCATATCTGGTCATTTATAGGGTATGCCACTTTTACAAAAGTTATTCCAATGAATAATAAAGAATGGAATAATGAAGTTCTCTTCATGAATAAAAAAAAATAACACCCCTTACGAGTACAACAAATAATATTCCCTACCTTAGAAGAGTGAATATTGTAAAAGTTAAATAGCAAAATACTTTTTTCTTTCTCTCTATAGTTTCTCTCTCAGAGTTTCAAATTGAATTAAGTAAGAAATGAGCTTTCTATTTATAGAAAAAGCGAGGGTGGCTCTTGGTCTTATGAAGGGTCAAAATGACTCTTGGTAATATTGAAGAGACAACTACTATTTGTGAAGGGTAATTAACCCTTGGAACAATCAAGAGGCGATTAACTCTTGGTAATATGAAGGGACAACTACTATTTGCGAAGGGGTAATTACTATTGTGAAGGTAATTACTATTGACGAAGGTAATTACTATTGAAGAAGGTAATTACTATTGGCGAAGGTAAATACTATTGACGAAGGTAATTACTATTCACAAAGGTAATTACTATTCACAAAGGTAATTACTATCGATTGAAGGTAAATACTATTGATTTGAAGGTAATTACTATTCACAAAGGTAATTCTTATTCACAAAGGTAATTACTATTGTGAAGGGACTCTTAGATGATGACATATGGGCCCCCCCCACCCCATAAAATAATCAAACTTATCACAAACGTCTCATAAGACTCTTTATATACATCAAAGATTGAATAAATATTACCACAATTCATTTTATTTTAATCAACACATATTTAATCTTTCAACAATTATTAATTATTTATAACTTGTCATCTCAATTAATAATTTAATACTATTACATATTATCTGAGATGATCTTTGTGACAATAATTGAATCAATAATATAAGAGATATGATCTGATAATTCTTGTAGTAATAATTGAGCATATTTGAGTGACTTCTCACGTAAGCATCGATAATCAATATCGTGTAACTCTTATACAACTACGCCAGACATCGTACTTTTACTACTAGGGTAGTTCAAAAGTTTTATTTGATAACACCTCTGTAGTTATTTTTATAGAAAAATAATTTTGTCGTTTTCTAACTACGACAATACTTCCGTTAATGGGGTCCACTAATGATTGGTAGTATGTCATACGAATATTCTCAAACAAAAAGAATATTCCCCACCAAACGAATATTTTATAACAACTTGCTTACTTTTGCAAAATTTATAAATATTACCCACAACTATAACATTATATCAAATTTATTCCATAATATTCAAAATAATATTTATAGAAAATTCATCTTTATTTATAAAAGTTTGGGTCTTACAACCTCCCTTCTTATGAAATTTCGCCCTCGAAATTAGAATGCATTGCACTGATATGATAAAGAGGTGAGGATACCTTGAATACCTTTATCGTTAAAAATATTAAATTCATCTTCGTAATCCTACCAAAGATATTCATTAACAATTCATCTTTGCTTTACTGAGCCAAAGATATACAATCGTAAAACTAATAATCTTTGAGACGCAGCGACTTAATAGTATCACGACCACTAATTATCCATGCACTCACCGCCAAGGATATTCGTGTTTTTCATTCTGATCATGATTATACCGAATAATCCTCGGTCATAATCATACCAAGTCTATCAATGCACTACTGACCAAAGATGACTTTTACCACATCCATGAATTAATATTTCATTCTTTGAGACTCATTTCAATAATTAATCCATATCATCGAATCATCCCCGCACTACTGAAGCCGAGGATATTCATTAGTATCACGACCACGAATTATCCATGCACTACTGACCAAAGATAATCGTGTATTCATTAAGTATCACGACCACAAATTATCTATGCACTACTACCAAAGATACTCGTGTATTCATTAGTATCACGACCACAAATTATCCATGCACTACTGACCCAAAGATAATCGTGTTTTCAATTACGGTTATGATTATAAAACAATCCTCGGTCATAATCATACCAAGTCCATCTATTCACGTAAAGCCACGTAGATGACTTTCAACACAATATAAGCATGAGGATAATGATATAAAGAATCAATCAAATGAGATAAAGGATAAATATTAAACATTTATAATATAATTATCCGAGATTCAAGAATATCCCCATGTTATCAATCACTTAATAATCTCATAATCTAATATCATTAATATTATAACAATATTTTAATCACTTCTTAAATTTATAAACAATTTATCTCAATTATTTACGCTTTACCATATAATGCATTTAATCATTCAAAAATGCCATACTCATAAGATATCATCACCTATTATCAAATCCCTCATCAAAAAAATATGCATATACTCTATATAGGATTCTTTAGCCATAAAATCCTATTTTCAACTTTGTTACTTCACATTACATATTTAACTCATATGTTCAGAATTAAACTATTTTCATAAAAATACCAAATCGGTCCCAAAAAAATATTTCTTTTCCGGGATTTAGCATAATATAGTCCCATAATGAAAATATATTTTCTCGAATTTTAAAATTCATTTACTATTTTTCAAAAATCAATTTCTAATTAATTCCTTTTGCACTAACTTGTTCAAGATAACGCTTTTACAGTAAAGTGGATTTTTTCGTCATCTTGGTATGTACGAAAAACTTGAGCTCATTAAGCCCTCTAGTTTTAATTTAGACCCACCATAAATATGATCACATCCTTAGTGCTTAGGTTAAGCACTTTAAGATGTTTTTCAACGTCTCTTGTTGATGATCTTCTCCAGAATATAACCGATCGACATCAGGTCTCGTATATTTCATTACATACATGATTGTCACTCATGCGATCTCTCTTTTCAGGAGTTTGTGGGGACTATTAAGAGAGATACACTCCATGGCTCATCAACATGAAACATCTCTTGGAGCTTGCCATGTTAAACGACTTTAGCATCAAATGAATATACATTCCTTGGGTTAAGTCGAGCATCCTCTTGAATCTATCTATATAGATTTTATCCCCAATTAAGATACTCTTCCCAAATCATTCGTGGAGGAATGTTTAGACAACTTTATCTTTACTGATTATAGCATTGGTATGTCATTCCTTATCCGTAGTATATCAACATATAATACTAGGAATATCACAACGCTCCCACTGACCCTTTTGTACACACTAGAACTCTTACCTCATCGTATATAACTCTGGATCATCATCTTCTATGATGCGTACCTCATCATCATCATCTATGATGAATTCATACCTCCTACGTATCTTCGGTACTATTCCAGATTTATTATTCGGTTGTGGTACAATAGGTCTATCTACAGGTTCCTCTTATTTGACTTATAGTGTTTTGTGGTTCTTAAACTTTTCAAGATCTATTATCCTCCCACTAGCCCCTTCAATGATAAACATCTTTATCTTAGAAGACAGCGTGTTTCGCAACAAACACCTTTTGCTAAGTAGGATTATAGAACACATACCCTAAACTTACTTTAGGATGTCCCACAAATCAACACTTGTCAAATCTTGTCCCAAGCTTATCCTTTGAAACCTTTTTACATAAGTTGGACAACCCCTTATCTTAACATACTTAAGATTAGGAATCCTCCCTATCCATAACTTTTATGGAGTCTTGGGAAATAGGATTTTGAGGTTACCTTTTAAGTAGATGTGCGACCATTTCTAGGACATGATCCTAGAAGGATACTGGAATGTCGGTAAAATCATTTTGGACCGCACCATGTCCAACAAGGTACGATTTTTCATTCAGATACATCAATCAATTATTGCGTATCAGGATGTGTCCATTATGAGAAAACCATTTGAGATGATCTAGAAACTTATTGCACAAGTATTTATTCCTTGATCTAATCAAAGAATCTTAATACATTGCCAATTTGTTTCACTTACAATTCTTTGAACCTTTCAAATAATTCACACTTGTATTCAACAAATACATACATTCAACTCTTTGAATAATCATCTCTTTTCTTATACTAGTTTGTTCAATTTGCAAAATTATTTTTACGTAAGTCAAGTATATAAAATCCATTAAGTAATATTCCAGTTCTATACAAAACATTATTATTATTATAAATAGAACAACAATTGTTCTTAAATATAATACTAAAGATTTCATTGTCCAACAATAAAATGGAAATAATGTTTCTAACAAGTACTGGAATACAATGACAACTTATTGACTTAATAGATTTGCACGTAGGGATTGCTAAACTATAAGTTTCTATGGCTAATGCAGCAACCTTTGCTTCATTTTCCACACATAGGATTACTTATCTTTGTTTAACTTTCTACTTCTGCTTGGTCCCTTCATAAATCTATATTTATGATAACCAAAGTCGGTATCCAATACCCAAGTAGAACCTTGACTTTAAGAAAAATTTATTTCAATCATGAACCAAAACTGTATTGTAACCGAAACTTCACTAAGCTTCTTTGGTTAGCCTTTGCAAGATGCTTCTTGCAGTTTCTTTCCAGTGTCCAGGCTTATAGCAGTGGAAGCAAACTCCTTTGCTATAAGTATCAGTTTTGTTCTTATTATCCTTTGTTTATGCCTTTCTATTTACCTTCTTTGAATCGTTCTTCTTTTCAGAAGATCCTTTGGCCCCTACCAGTAAGACTTGGTCTTTCTTGGTTGGAAAGTGACACTCAACATTTTTCAACATGTTAAGCAAATCAGCGAGACTGATATCTAGCTTGTTCATATGAAAAATTCACAACATTTGTGAAAGGAGTCCGGGAGTGAGTATAAGATCAAATCTTAGCTCAACTCTCCATCCATGACAAAACCAGTTGTCCTAATTGATCAATCAAATTGATTATGTTAAGAACTTTTGTCTATACTGTAGTGTCATCGGTTATTCTAGATCGGAAGAGCTCCTTAGATATCTCGATATCTATCGGTCTACTTTCCTCACCATCAACTACTTGATGTGCGGGAATATAGTAGGAGCATCCATAGTTTCATCTTGTGACGTCAAGCTCGTTACTCATGGATGCGAGCATGATGCATTGAGCCAACTGTGCATCATCTTGTCACTTTCTAAAAGTAGCAATCTCTTCCTCAGAGGCATTGTCTGCAACCATTGCAGGGATAGGCGTATTAAGGACATAAGATAGCTTTTCAGCTATGAGAACTATTCTCAAATTCCTTAACCAATCCGAGTAATTCGATTCGATTAATTTAGCATCTAATATGCTTCGCAGTGATAGTAATTTAGACATTGTAAAATTTTGTAAATGAATTTGTAATTAACAACATTTTAACATACATTCTTTTATTAATTACCAAAATAAATTAGGTCTTGTTTTAAATTGGTATCTCCCACTATTTTCTTCAAACTATATTACCCACAATATATATAGTTCGGCAATATCTAATTAAAGATTTGCTAGTGAGAATAAGGATCCCATTTCAAATGTATATAGCCTTGTGGTGACACAATAAACTATATATAAATAAATAGGTAGACAACTTTTGTCAATTACATCAACTATGCAACTCCTTTTCTTTTGCCTCTTAGATTATTTTGATCAAGTGGTGGCACATCCGAATCAA
Organism: Panax quinquefolius; assembly: GCA_020205615.1. Taxonomy (NCBI): domain Eukaryota; kingdom Viridiplantae; phylum Streptophyta; class Magnoliopsida; order Apiales; family Araliaceae; genus Panax; species Panax quinquefolius. The sequence goes on from CM035167.1 coordinate 111,378,921, forward strand.
AATTATCCAAGTTAAGTCCGACCTAGCACTCCATATATTCAAAAATGAAAAATATCATCCTTGTGGTGACACAACAAAACAATATTGTTCAATTTTCTTTATAAGCATCAAATGTGATAAATTAACATCTTAAATACTTAATACTTGCCTTGTGGTGACACAACAAACTCATATTAAATATTTAATACTCTATTAATTTTATCATGCTAGAAGGCGACGTTCGATATTCCAAATATCTTTGAACGCTTAGGAATTGAGGGGTTTGTTATTAATTTGTCTCATCTTGTTTAGCGCGCATGCACATATATATATAAAATACGCTTCATATTAATGAACATGCGAAGCATGTTTGCATAATATATAATATATATAGTATAAGCATGCACATATAGAATACTATATTCTACCCGAATTGATTATGGACTTTTATTCTCGGTTGGTTCACTAGAGCCACCAAGTGAACCAAAAGATCAAACCCTAGGGGTGCAAGAAATAATATTTAAATATAACTATTACATTTAAACCCGGGCTCCATTACAAACGGGTCTTCAAGCGCTCCTTGCTCCTTGATCTCCAATTTTTCAAAATTAATTCTAACTATTCTATTACAAAACTATTTAAAATAAATAGAAACCTTGATCGTGATCGATGGGAAGTACATAGGGAGGAGTTAGAATTTACATTAAGAAAAAAATTAAAGAAGGCAGTACTAACTAAATTTATTGGTCGATAGTCATAATCAATCTCATTTATTATCATACACATCACCATATGCATCAATACATAACATTCATCGATGAATAATAAATATTCAATATATATATTGATATCATTTAATGGGCAAATTTAGTTAGTATAAAATCTATTTTTGAATCAAAATAAACTCCTTTATTTTAATCCAAATTTAAATCAAAATAAAACTATTTTATTTTAATTTATCTAATTTTGAATAAAATAAACTATTTTATTTTAAATAAAATCTTTAATCAAAATAAACTCCTTTATTTTAATTAATTATGGAATCAATTCCAAGTAAAAAAAAAACTTTATTAAAGGAAACACGATTTCTCTTTCCTATTCACAAATAAACTCCTTTATTTTGAATAATATGAAATCTTATTTCATACCTAAATAAACTCCTTTATTTTAGAAAATATAGAATCCAATTTCAACTCTAATTAGTTATCATGGAATCTAATTCCAACTCTAATTAGTTAGCATGAAGTTTAATTTTAAAATTAAAATAAACATTTTTATTTTAAAATTAAAATAAATATTTTATTTTAAAATTAAAATAAACATTTTATTTTAAAATTAAAATAAACTTTTATTTTAATTATAAAATTATTAATATATATATATATATATATATATATATATATATATATTAATCATAGAAACTATTATATATATATATAAATCAGTAACTTCAATATATATATATATATATATATATTTATTAATATTATATATACTATTATATATATATATATATATATATATATATATATATATATATATATATAAATCGGTAACTTCAATATATATATATATTAACTTCATAAGCTAATTCATGTGAATCAATCATGCCAATCATTAACCAAGATTCCTAGAAGCACGTGAACCAATCATGCTAATCATTAACCAAGATTCCTAGAAGCACGTGAACCAATCATGCAAATTAGGAGCAGCTTTTCACGGATTCAGCCAAAAAGAAGAATCGGAATTCGGGATTTTTTTTTTTATTTTTTTGTTTATACAATAAAATTATGCCCAATTAAATTGTTCTAAACACATATCAATATACATATCAAATTTAAACAATTAATAATTCACATAAAGGTTGGCTCGATGCCTTTATTAGGTTTTGTAATATTCATAACGCAATCAAATCAAATTGCACAAAATTAAGCGGAAGCGATGTAAAAATCGAGTTTAAAATTTTTACAAACCATATACGGATCACCCTTTATGCACAATTATTAATTAAAGCGAAAAAGATGAATAAAAACATACCCTTAAAGATCCGAGCTTCCTCAGTACAAGTTCACCTCAATCCTTTTCGCGTTCAACTTGAATCCACCGGGTTTGGTTCCTTCCTTTGATCAACATTAGCCACCCAAGTGTTTGGCCTCTAGAGGTGATCCACCAAGGAATAATAAAGATTCAAGAAAATTGGTGGTTAGCTAAACCCTAGTTTTTCTATCTCTATAGAAAAAGAGCGTACTCTCCAACTCTTGGAATTTTAACGTAGTCTTAATATCAGATATAAGACTCCTCTTATAAAGATATCAAGTAACCCTATTAAAATAAGGTATTATTTAATTAAACTCTTTTAATTAAATGGGCTCCCTAATCTTATTAGGGATAATTAATTAAACTACTTTAATTAATTTTCCCTCCTAATCCTATTAGGAATAAATGAGAGTACTTATATTAAATTAATTCCTAAACTCTTTTAGAAATTAAAATAATAATAATAATTGTAATAATATTAATAAGACTCCTCTTATTAATTTATATTTAATATTTCTAAAATATTAAATAATAAATATTAAGCTATTTAATTTATTCTATCACCATAGATTAAATTAAATATACATAACTTTATATTATTACGATTATGCCATTAACTTCTTAAATAATTATTCTTCCTTTTTATGGTGTGTGACCTTTAGGTTCTCCATATTAAATAGGTTGTGAATAAATCAATTAGAACAATTCTAATCTTATTTAAATAAATAAATTAAATAATTAATTTATTTAAATAAATAATATTTATTCTACAATAAGGATAAGCCTCCCTAGCGATCAACGACTTTCCGGATAATATAGATTTCAACATTAATCATAAAAGAACCTTTGAGTAAATAGTTCTTGTGACAATTCAATCCTTCCACCATCTGATGTCCCAATTAAATATAAGGCATGGAATTTCATCAAGTCTTATTTTATTTAATTATATGTATTTCGACTCTTAAATGCACAACACCAAATAATGCAAATTAGAAACTCCTTTCTAATTTCATTACGCCTTGGCCGAGGACTACTAGGGTTGTCATTTATCGAATCACATAGGACATTTCTCTTCTTTTTAATAAGTGGTAGATTCTTTATTGATCATACATTATCTCCATGTATAACTTATTATACCCAAGCATACCCTTTGATATACCCTAAGGGTCTTAAAGAATAAGTCAAAGTATAACTCATCATACACAAGATACTATGATGATCTCAAGTCCAAGGATCACTTGTACTACTATCACTACTGAGAATTCCTATTGATTGGCAAGTAAAACTCCATTAGGTATTCCTTAGCTTAGCGAATGCGTTCGATGAACTTATTCTCTAATAAGCACCTACATACTTGCTTTAGTGTCTCCACACAAATGATCATGAGATCAATCATCCTCATCCAATGAAGCAAGCAACGTATGTACCAATCTATCGAGAATTTACTAATCCCCAATTTAGTAATCCAACGATTGGGAACTATTTTAGTTTTAAGCTTTCTAAGAATTTAGATTTCATTAGAATGATCATCATCATTATTCTAAAAGCATTGCTTAAAACTATGGGTTTATCACATATTATAAAACAGCATCATGTAGATAATTAAAAGCCTTTAATAAATTAATACTTTTTATTAATAAATGAATAAGATTGTTACAAAGTATATGCTTTATCATCAAACATGATTGGCTTTTATGCATACTACTTTCACCATACTGTGCACAATATCTTAACGCTAAAGCATAAGTAAATCCCTTTGCAGGGTTGTTCATCTCAGTTTGACATTCAAGTCCGCACCAAAGGAAGTTTGTTTTGGATAATTCAATAAGGGTTCTGAAATTTAAAATGTTCATTAACTAAGGACTAGTTGAATCAATAAAGTTCACTAGTCTAATAAGGTTCAACAATAATGATATTCAATTTGAATAATAATCTCAAGAAGTATACAATAGAACAATTATTGTATAACTGAATCATGCTTTGAAAAGATAATCAATCTTTAATATAACATTTGAACTTGAATAATAGAATTGATAATTTACTCGAGGTAAATAATAAACTTGAACAATAATGACAAGTAGGGTTAGGAAACTTGCCTCGTTCGTAGATTACACTTTAACTAAGCACGTTCTTTGAATTTAATCCTACATACCATTCACATTCACAATACCATTTAATTATAACTTAACTAATCATCATAAACTCATTCTTTTGTTTAATTCAAATATTGACTATACTTAGTCAAATTACCACTTTGTCACATAATTTACACATCATGAATAACAAGCTAATTATGTAATCCATAATTCAATCCACATGTAATTATGTTATTTATATGCTAAGTATCTATTTTAACATCTCGTTATACTTATAACATAATTTTATGTTCATTACATTAAGTTAACATCACATTCATGGATTTTAACACTTTAAAATTTTCAAGTTTCGACCTTTTACGGAGAGTGGCGGCTGCTTGTGCTACGTGTGCAGAAATGCTGATGCTGTGTGATATTCTTTGAGGACATAAGGCTTGAGACTGGCGCCGCGGCACAACGAACTAGAAACTGTTCTGCAATTCGCAAAAATTGCAGAACACAAAAAAAACTCCAATTAAATTTTACTACACGAATTTAATCATACCCACATGTTAGAATTTGTATATAAACATTACTCAGCATCTATAGAATGATTTTAACTAATTTAAACACTTAATTACAGAATTAAAGAATGTGATTTTCACTGTCTTGATGTTCTTGAAGGTTTTGAAAACAAAACATGAAAATTTAATACTACGGATTCATTATAAGGCCAAATCCAACCATTCAAGTTTCATTTACTTCGTTTTAACATGCCTAATCATATACAAGTATAAATTTTACAAAACCATTTATGGTTGACATATTAAAGTTACGTATAAGGGCCATATGGCCAAAACCCAAACTCTGTAAATTTTTGAAATAGCAAGTCATCATATATTGAAACTTATGATATGGAATCATATAAAATATTTATAAAACATGTTATACTACTCGAATTATTACATATATCCCTAACCCAATTTCCCAATTTATAAAAATTCCACAAAACTTGAATGAAAGCCATTTTCATAAAACTAACTGACGTAAAATATGAGAATTGGGTTGGAGAGAATTACCCAAAGCGTAGATGAACAAGGGTGACAATTTCTATCTACTTCAATCACAGTACTCACAATCTCTCTCAAAATTTCTCAATTTTATCGACAATTCTCAAACTCTCTCCTCTCGCGCTCTTCCGGACTTAGAATAATAATAATAAAAAGAAGGCGTCGATAATTAAAGAGAAGAAGCGACGAGAAATGGTGGTTATTAGGTCATGGGTAACTTCCTCAACTCCCACTAAAGCCATGTTTGGCTACCATTTAAAAGCTTATACCCAATTAATTTAATAAAACCTCTTATACTATAGTTTAAATAATGTCACACTCCTTTATAAAATAAATCAATATCTTATTTAATTTACTTTAAATAAAATATAATAATTTCTCATAAATTCACATAGTCCCATAATTAAATTTCTCATTAATAAATAATGTCAAATTATTAACTCTCTAATTAATAATTAAATTAATTAAAATAACATTAGGCTTATTAAATATTTTTTTAATACAATAAGCTCACATAATGTCATACTTGATAATAAAATTCTCCACATTAATTTAATAAATGTAACACATATAATTAAATTAATCTACCACAATTGCATCAATTAATTATTTAATCTAATAATTAAATCATCGAAAATATTTATTTACTTCAATAAATATTAAGAATTAAATTACAAAAATCTCGTTCGTCACATCTTTCCCCCCTTAAAAGGATTCTATCCCCAGAATCGCTTACACATAATTAAGCAAATAAATGAGGGTAATTCTTCATCATATTCTCTTCGAGCTCCCATGTAGCTTCTTCAGCGTTGTGGTTCCTCTAAATTACCTTAACAGAAGGTATAACTTTATTTCTGAGAACATGTTCTTTTCTAACGACAATTTGAACGGGAATTTCTTCGTATGATAAGTCTTTTTCAAAATGTAGGAGTTCGTATTCAATTACATGCTTGTAATCGGGTTTGTAGGGTCGTAAAACAGAAACATGGAAGACGTTATGGACATTCTCGAGTGTTGGAGGTAGGGCTACCTCGTACGCATTTTCTCCGATTCTTCTCAGTACTTCAAATGGTCCAATGAATCTTGGGCTCAATTTTCCTTTCTTTCCGAACCTGATATTTCCCTTCCAAGGAGAGACCTTCAAGAAAACATAACTACCTGATTGAAACTCAATATTTTTACGATGTGGATCAGCGTATTTCTTCTGTCGAACTTGAGCCGCTACCAGTCGTGCTCGGATCACTTTGACTATTTCTGCCATCTGCTGTACCAATTCTGTCCCTAGCAATTGTCTTTCACCAACTTCATCCCAATAAAGCGGAGTTCTGCACTTTTTGCCGTATAACACTTCGTAAGGCGGCATGCCAATACTAGCGTGGTAATTGTTGCTGTAGCCGAACTCTACTAACGGTATGTGATCATCCCAATTTCCTTTAAAGTCCATCACACAGGCTCTTAGCATATCTTCTAACGTTTGAATTGTTCGTTCACTCGTAAATCTGTTTGAGGGTGATAAGTCGTACTCATTCGCAATTGCGTACCCATGCATTCCTCAAGACTTTTTCAAAATTTGATGTAAAGCGCGGATCCCTATCTCGAAATAATTGATACCAGGAACTCCGTGTGCCTCGAAACAATCTCTTTTACGTATAGCCTCGCTTGGTGATCTAAGTTGAATCTTATTTTGATCGGAAGGAAGTGTGCGATTTCGTCAGTCGATCAACGATAACCCATACTGCGTCGTAGCCTTTCTGAGTCGTCGGAAGGCCAACCACGAAGTCCATTGTAATATGTTCCCATTTCCATTATGGGATTTCTAACGGTTGTAGCAATCCACTTGGTCTTTGATGTTCTGCTTTCACTTTCTGACAGGTAAGACACTTAGCAACACATTCTGCAACATCTCGTTTTAAATTTGGCCACCAGAAATGTTGTCAAAAATCTTGGTACATTTTGGTACTACTAGCGTGAATCGAATATCGTGAACTATGAGCCTCGCTAAAAATATCTTCCTTAATCTCTTGTACTGGCGGTACCCAAATTCTACTCTCAAATCTCAGTATTCCTTCCTTATCCATCTTAAATCTTGGTTCGGTTCCTTCAGATATCTTCTTTGTCACCTTTTTATATTCTTCGTTCTAAAAGTCGAGCCTCCTTAACTTTATCCAAGAGGGTTGGCTTGTGCATTGCATCTAAAATAGCTTCTCATCAATTTCCATAGGATAGTTCACCTCTAACTCCATTTTCTCCATTTTTGAAATTAGCTCCTCTGAGCGATTAACATCATCAATTTCTCACGACCCTTTTTTTACTTAAGGCATCTAAGAACCACATTTGCTTTACCGGATGGTATAAAATCTCACAGTCGTAATCCTTAATTAATTCCAACCATCTTCTTTGATGCATATTCAAATCCTTCTTTGTAAAAAATATATTTGAGACTCTTGTGGTCCAGTATATATTTCACACTTCTCCCCGTAGAGATAGTGTCTCCAAATTTTCAAAAGCAAAAACAATCGCTGACTAACTCCAAGTCATGGGTGGATATCCTTCTCGTAATCCTTCAATTGTTGTGATGATCATACGCTGATGACTTTGCCATTTTGCAGACAAGACACGACCAAGTCCTTTATGCGACACATCACTATAAACAACAAAATTTCCTGTATCGTCCGGAAGAGATAACACAGGGGCCGTACTCAACTTCTTCTTCAATTCTTGAAAACTTTCCTCACACTTATCCGTCCAAACTAATTTCACAGCTTTTCGAGTTAAATTCGTTAACGGAGTTGCGATCTTGGAAAAGTCTTGTATGAACCTTCTATAATATCCCGCAAATCCAAGAAAACTTCTTACTTCCGACGGCGTTCTCGGCTGATCCCAGTTAATCACAGCTTCGACTTTAGATGGATCTACCGAAATTCCATTTTTATCGATCACGTAACCAAGAAATTTCACTCGTTCAATCCAAAATTCGCATTTTGAAAATATGGCATACAACTTTTCCCTTCTCAATACTTCCAAAGTTAATCTCAAATGCTCTTCATGTTCTTCCTTGGTCTTCGAATAAACCAAAATATCATCTATAAATACCACTACGAACTTGTCCAAAAATGACTTGAACACACCATTGATGTGTCCCATAAATGCTGCAGGAGCATTCGTAAGACCACACGACATTACTAAAAATTCGTAGTGACCATTTCGCGTCCTGAACACTATCTTCGATGCATCCTCTGGCCTCACCTTCAGTTGATGATAATCGCTTCTCAAGTCTATCTTGGAAAAGTATCTCGCTCCCTTTAATTGGTCAAACAGGTCGTCAATCCTCGATAATGGATATCTGTTCTTAATTGTGACCTTGTTCAGTTTTCTGTAATCAATGCAGAGCCGCATTAATCCATCCTTCTTTTTCACAAACAACACCGTCGCTCCCCACGGCAATACGCTCGGTTGAATGTACTTTTTATCCAAAAATTCTTGTAGTTGTACCATTAGTTCTTTCATCTCTACTGGTGCCATTTGGTATGGTGCCTTTGATATTGGAGCAGTTCCGGGTGCCAAATCGATCACAAAATCTACCTCTCTATCTGGTGGAAGTCCTGGCAAATCGTCTGGAAATACGTCGACAAAATCCCTCACGATCGGTATTTCTTCTACCTTCGAATTCTCTTTTCGATTGTCGACTATGTAAGTTAAGTATCCTACACACCTTGTCTTAACAACTTCACGGCTCGCATCATCATCGCCAAACAACTTCGCTTGTGTAGGCGACTTCTTACCATAAAACACAACCTTTGATTTTGAGTCATAAGGTTAATACGCTTCTTTTGGCAATCAATTACAGCCCCGTAATTGAATAACCAGTCCATTCCCAATATAATGTCAAATTCTCCAAGTCGAATAGGGATAAGATCTACGTTCATGATATTACCCTTAATATCCACTCTATAGTTCTTATGTACGTACTTAACATGGATTATTTCTCTATTCGCAATTTCTATGTTCATGGGGTAATCCAATTCATCCTTAGGCAAATCTAAATTATTGGCAAAGTCGTCGGATATAAAGGAACAAGTAGCACCCGAATCAAATAAAACATAAGCATTAATTTTATTGATCGGAATGATACCTGACACCACATCACGGGATTGAACTGCATCTTACACCGTCATGTTGAAAGTCCGGGCGGTCGGTCGGTTTGTTGCGGTTGGTTCGGTGATGGTTAAGACATTTCCACTGTTATTTCCCCGGTTTCCTCCTGATCTTGACCCTCCCGATCCCTTCTTGGGACAATCTCTTGCCAGATGGTCCTTCGAACCAAAAGTAAAACAAGCACCCTTCTTTGGGTTTGGACAGTTTGGTGCTATGTGGCCTTCCTGGCCACAATTGTAGCACACTCTTTTTTCTTTCATACAAACTCCCAGATGGGTTTTCCCGCAGGTCGGGCATGTTTCAATTCTTTTCTTCTGACTACCTTGCTGATTCCCCGATGATGAGTTGTCATTCCATCTTTTCTTCTGATTAAAATTTACACCTCCTGTGCCACTTCCACTGGCCTTGTTATTTCCTTCACCTTCATTCTTCTTCTTCTTTTGATCTTGATTGTACTTGGTCACCGCATCGCTTCCTCCTTCAGCGAGGATGGCCTTTTCCAGTACTCCGGCAAATGTGTTTAGCTGAAACATTGATACATTGATGTACACACAAGGCTTTAGTCCTTGTTCGAATCTTCTGGCTTTTCTCTCGTCAGTGTGTACTTGGTACGGGGCGAACCTTGCCAACTCGTTGAATTTTGCCGCGTAGTCAGGTATGCTCATGTTTCTCTGCTTCAGTTCTAGAAATTAAACTTCCATCTGATTCTGCGAACTAGTTGGAAAATACATTTCAAAAAACATCTCTTTAAATATCTCCCACATAATTACACCTTCACCTCCTCGCACTTTGTTTGCTTGCCACCAGTAGCTAGCCTCAGACTTCAGCATAAACGTTGCAAAAGCGGTCTTCTGGTCTTCTCTAACCCTAGCAACGTCGAAAACCTTCTCCATTTTCGTAACCCACGTTTGAGCCTCGATTGGGTTCATGGAACCTTTGAACTCTAGCGGTCCCACCGCCTTGAAGTCTTTAAACGTTGTGTTTGGTGGAGCTTGAGGTTGATTATTCATGGCTCCAGTCAGTAAGTTCACCAACTGCTGAACTGGATTAGCATTGGCGTTATTGTTATTATTGGTAGACTCTTCCTGAGCCGGTTGACGTTGTTGTCTTCTCCTTGGCGGCATTTTTCTGTTAAATAAACGTTTATTAGAACTTTATTTATTTCTCTAAATAGTTAAGGCATTACTTAACAATTTAACATACTCATTTAACACATCATCTCAAACAACTTAATATATTTAATTCAAACTAAAAGTTTTACATCAAACGATAGCGTAACTGATATTTACATCCACCATCCTGAGATAAAGAATCCACAGGATTTAAATATTAAAAATATTCCTTTGTTCATAACATATCGGAATTTACATATAAAAACTAACTAAGTCTTTCACATAATTAAACAAATTATATCACTGTCTGTCAAGGTGCTGAATAGCCTTGCCACGCTCCTCTTCCATGATACGAGACATCGTCCTGCGATCCAGCATGTATGATGGAAGTCCTTCAAACTGGATGGGGTACCTCAAAACTCGATCTTGGGCCTCATCCATTGCATGATTAAGTGTACAGTATGTCTCCCCAATCTTCGTCTTCTTTGCATGACCATCATCTTCTACACGATCAGCTCGAAGTGATTCTCTTACCCAGCCTTCCTATGCTATTTTTAGTCTTTCGGAGGTTTCCTTCAGTTCCTTCTTCAGTTTCTCTATCTCCTCGGACTTATCTTCGGTTTGACCCTTCTCATGGACCAAATCCCATTCTACATTTCTCAGTCGTGAGTGAATAGTCGAAATCTCCTTCTCCTTCTGCTCTAGAGTAATATGCTGCATAACCGCTCGCTCAGTCAAATCCTGGACCTCGTCTCGTAACTCTACGTTACGGTTGTATAACGTGTCATACATCTCAGCATCAACGGTGTACCGTGGTAACTCCTCTTCTTCATCTTCCTCTTCCTTAACAAATTCCTCCTCAGGATCAGTCTCAGGTTCATGCTCCTGACCAACAACGGTGATCAATGGAGATGATTCCCTCTACACCAGCTACTCCCTAACGACATGAATGTCTCGGGGCTCCTCCTCTGTCGGTACTATAGGTACACGGGGTTCTTCCTCCCCAGCTTGACTAACTTCTCCAACATTCGACATCCTGGCAACAAAATTTTAAGTTTTAGTTACTAAGTCGTATCATCTAACGCATACTTTAACACATAAACACATAAGGTCTTTTATTATCTTCAATGAATTACAGAAATTCATTTCTTATAACTCGATAAGAGTTTTCCATCACTATCTTCTTTCTATAAGGCTACTACCTAAGGTTGTCCCCCCACCTAAGGTTCATAACCTACAACTTTGATACCAACGTGTGACACCCCCAAATCCGGGTACTTCAATTCCACGGGATTTGGTGTTCACTGTACAAATATCATCTATCTATCTACCCATAATAAATGCAAACCATGCAATAGATAGAATAAAAATCTTTCCCTTAAGGGTTACAACATCCGAATAGTAATAATACAATCCCAGGTTAAACTAACCTTAAACATATGTGCGGAATCATAAACAAATAAGTCTTAAACAACATCATTAACTCAAGTCTTAAGCATAAATACATCATCTAATAAAAATAACAAGTCTTCATCACTTGCTAACTTTGCCCTTGCCTTTACTAGTGGAAGGTTCATCTGTTCTTTCATTCTTAACTGCAATGTTATTCTTAAGCAAGAGTGAGCACTAATGCCCACAAGTATAATAATGAAATAACAGTAAAATAACATGCGAGTAAATCAAAGACATCTGAATAAAAGCTCAACTTTTGAATCAAGAATGAATAACAAGAATCAAAAGAATTCTGAGGGTTATAAGACCTTGAACAATGTCCTAGGTTATCAAGGGTTATACTTGAAACCTTTAACAGTCATAAGACTATGGACCTTTCTACTCGTACTTATGGGGATCAACCCTTAGTACCATACTGTGCAAAATATCTTAACGCTAACGCATAAGTAAATCCCTTTGCAGGGTTGTTCATCTCAGTTTGACATTCGAGTCCGCACCAAAGGAAGTTTGGTTTGAATAATTCAATAAGGGTTCTGAAATTTAGAATGTTCATCAACTAAAGACTAGTTGAATCAATAAAGTTCATTAGTCTAATAAGGTTCAACAATAATGATATTCAATTTGAATAATAATCTCAAGAAGTATACAATAGAACAATTATTGTATAAGCGAATCATACTTTGAAAAGATAATCAATCTTTAATATAACATTTGAACTTGAATAATAAATTGATAATTTACTCGAGGTAAATAATAAACTTGAACAATAATGACAAGTAGGGTTAGGAAACTTGCCTAAATGCATAGATTACACTTTAACTAAGCACGTTCTTTGAATTTAATCCTACATACCATTCACATTCACAATACCAGTTAATTATAACTTAACTAATCATCATAAACTCATTCTTTTATCTAATTCGAATATTGACTATACTTAGTCAAATTACCACTTTGTCACATAATTTACACATCATGAATAACAAGCTGATTATGTAATCCATAATGCAATCCATATGTAATTATGTTATTTACGTGCTAAGTATCTATTTTAACATCTCATTATACTTATAACATAATTTTATGTTCATTACATTAAGTTAACATCACATTCATGGACTTTAATGAAAGTAGTATGCACACAAGCCAATCATGTTTGATGATAAAGCATATACTTTGTAACAATCTTATTCATTTATTAATAAAAGTATTCATTTATTAAAGGCTTTTAATTATCTACATGATCTTTGTTTTATAATATGTGATAAACCCATAGTTTTAAGCAATGCTTTTAGAATAATGATGATGATCATTCTAATGAGATCTAAATTCTTAGAAAGCTTAAAACTAAAATAGTTCCCAATCATTGGATTACTAAATTGGGGATTAGTGAATCCGGATAGATTGGTACATACGTTGCTTGCTCATTGGATGAGGATGATTGATCTCATGATCATTTGTGTGGATACACTAAAGCAAGTATGTAGGTGCTTATTAGAGAATAAGTTCACTGAACGTGGCTCGCTAAGGAATACCAAATGGAGTTTTACTTGCCTGTCAATGGGAATTCCTTTAGTGATAGTAATACAAGTAATCCTTGGACTTGAGATCATCATAGTATCTTGTGTATGATGAGTTATACTTTGACTTATTCCTTAAGACCCTTAGGGTATATCAAAGGGTATGCTTGGGTATAACAAGTTGTACATGGAGATAATATATGATCAATAAAGAATCTACCAATTCTAATAAAAGAAGAAAAATGTCCTATGTGATTCGATAAATGACAACCCAGTAGTCCTTGGCCAAGGCAGAATGAAATTAGAAAGGAGTTTCTAATTTGCATTATTTGAGTTGTGCATTTAAGAGTCGAAATACATATAATTAAATAAAATAAGACTTGTGGTAATTCCATGTCTTATATTTAATTGGGACATTGTATGGTGGAAGGATTGAATTGTACAGTAACTACTCAAAGGTTCTTTTATGATTAATGTTGAAATCTATATTATCGGAAAGTAGATTTGATGATCGCTAGGAGGCTTATCCCTATTGTAGAATAAATATTATTTATTTAAATAAATTAATTGTTTAATTTATTTATTTAAATAAGATTAGAATTGTTCTAATTGATTTATTCACAACCCGATTTAATATGGAGAACCTAAAGGGTCACACCATAAAAGGAAGAATAATTATTTAAGAAGTTAATGGCATAATCGTAATAATATGTTAAGTATATTTAATTTAATCTATGGTGATAGAATAAATTAAATAGCTTAATATTATTATTTAATATTTTAGAAATATTAAATATAAATTAATAAGAGGAGTCTTATTAATATTATTACAATTATTATTATTTTAATTTCTAAAAGAGTTTAGAAATTAATTTAATATAAGTACTCTCATTTATTCCTAATAGGATTAGGAGGGAAAATAGTTAGGACTACTAATGCTATCATCTGGTCCGTCACTCCGTTCCCCGACTAGTCCCTGCTACGTTCTTATTTCCTGAAGAAAACAATAAAAGTAAAAGGGTGAGCTCAACTAGCCCAGTAGGAAATATTATGACTAAGATAATGCATAATATATTATCGTTAGCCTTCAACAGTGTTAAAGTGATACAATATAACAACCATCAAGTTTAACTGCAGCGGAACAAGCAATCCATTAAAAGAGTCAAGTAGAGAATAAAATCTACTATCTTTTATGATTTAAAAGGTTTTTCATCACTTTTATCGCTGGGACTCAACTTAATAAATAATCCACATCATCGAATCACCCCTGCACTACGGCCAAAGATATTCTTTAGTATCACGACAACAATTATCCATGCACTACGGGCCAAGAATATTTGTGTATTCAATAATGGTCATGATCATGCCAACAACTGTCCATCAATGCACTACGGGCCAATGAGGACTTTTACCACATCATTTGTAACATTACGGTCATCATTACACCGAATAATCCCTGGTCATAATCATACCAAGTCCATCTATGCACTATAGGCCACAGATGACTTTCAACAAAATATAAACATGAGGATGATGACAATGATATAAGAATTCAATAAAACAAGTTCAAGAATTATTTTTTCCTGGAACTAATAACGTCCAAATTGTCAATATATATGATACTGCTTTGTAGAGTAAAATTCAAGAATGCTCAGAAGAATATTTCCATGAAAAGATACTGGATGAAGCACAAATATCAAGGATATTCCACTAATTTCATGGAGTATAGAAGTTAAAACTTTAAGCGGTCGAGTATAATAAGGAATGGAATAACAAAAGAAATCACCGGGCATGCGATAGGCCGCGCATGCGAGTTATTCCAACAATATAATAAATAACGGAATCGGTCCGGCAGTAAAATGCATGAACAGGATATTCCAGCAGAATAATAAAAAGAGCGGAATCGGTCCCCAGAGAACGCATGATGTGAGGATATTCCAACGAGAATAATAAAGAAGGAATCAGTGCGGCATAAAAACGCATGCAGACGAGGATATTCCAACGAGAATAATAAAGATGAAACCGGTCGGCGTAGAACGCCTTGCATGACAGGATATTCCAGCGAGAATGATAAAGAATGGAACAATGAAGAATTTCACCAAGTATAGGGTAGCTCGCAGCGTATCTGAGTTATTCCAATAGAATAATAAGAATGGAATAATGAAGTTCTCTTCATAGATAAGAAAGAAATAATACTCCCTACGAGAGTGCAACAAATAATATTCCTACCTTTAGAAAAAAGCTGGATCTTTGGAATAGTGAGAGGTAGCAGACTTCTCTTCTTCTTTCTATAATTTCTCTCTATAATAATCTCTCTAAAGCTTTTGTGAATTGGTGAGAAATGAAGGAAGAATGAGCTTCTATTTATAGGAAAATATAGTTTGGATAATTGCAAGTTTTGGGGCTCAAAAAATTACAGTACAATACCTCCAACTTTTCTTTTATTTTTAATTTAGTCCTGCAAGTATTATCAATCTTGCACCAACTCCACTAATAGTAAATAATGTGAATCAATAGTTCAATTATGTGAATCAATAGTATAATCATGTGAAAAATACGAATTACAGTATAGTACCTCCATCTATACCTCCATTTTTAACTTAGTCATGCAAGTATTATAAATCTTGCACCAACTCCCCTAATAGTAAATAATGTGATTCAATAGTACACATATGTGAACAAATTGTTATATAAGCATGTGAATTAGTAGCAATTAATTGATCATTTATCCGATAAATTACCCGATTTATCCATATAATCCCTAGACATCAATTATCATCGAAATAAATGTCGATTTTCACTAACACAAACAATTCCAACATAATGAAACTATTTTTATCAAAAATATAAATTTTGAAATTTTGAAGTTTGACTTTTTAGAAAAAAGTCAAGCTGTTGACTTTTGACCAAATAGTGAATCCCAGAAAATTTTGTGTTTATAGACTATTTTTACTAATTTCGTCGTTCCGAACTCAAATATCACGTCCGCGTCTCCAAATTCAACTCCAAATAACATTCATCATTAATTTTATAACTCACAATATTTATCAACCAGGTCGTTCCCAGGAAATAGGGGGCTTTCCAATAAAGATTTATCCCTATTGGCGCGCAATTAGGTGACCAAACCTCTCCTTGACAGAACTTTTAGACATTGTAAATATTGTAATTTATAATATGAATAACTTTATCGTCTCAAGTATTGATTTAATAAAAAACATTTGATGCAGATGATACTGTGACAATAAGTGAATCAATAATATGATACATATGATGCAGAAATTACTGTAGCAATAATTGAGTATAACTGAGTGACTTCTCACGTAAGCATCAATAATCAATACCGTATGTACTCTTATGCAACCACGCTGCAGTATTCTTGTACTTTTAACATCGGGTGTTTCAACGAGTTAACGGTAAAACTTCCGCCGTTATTTTCACAAAATATTTTTGTCGTTTTCAATCAAACAATAATTCCGTTGTGAGGTCCACCAATGATTGTCTTGCATTATGCACGAATATTCTATGTTAAAACGAATATTCCCTAGACCAATCGAATATTATATAACAACTTGCGTACTTTGCAAAATTTGTAAATATTACCCATAACTATAACATTATATCAAATCCACACCATAATATTCAAAAATATATTTCGAGAAAATTTAATCTTTATTCAAAAAGTTGGGGTCTTACAACCTGTCTATGCGAAGTACTGAAAGTAGTATGCACACAAGCCAATCATGTTTGATAATAAAGCATATACTTTGTAACAATCTTATTCATTTATTAATAAAAGTATTTAATTTATTAAAGGCTTTTAATTATCTACATAATCTTTGTTTTATAATATGTGATAAACCCATAGTTTTAAGCAATGCTTTTAGAATAATGATGATGATCATTCTAATGAGATCTAAATTCTTAGAAAACTTAAAACTAAAATAGTTCCCAATCGTTGGATTACTAAATTGGGGATTAGTAAATCCAGGATAGATTGGTATATCGTCGTTCTTGCTTTCATTGGATGAGGATGATTGATCTTATGATCATTTGTGTGGAGACACTAAAGCAAGTATGTAGGTGCTTATTAGAGAATAATTTCCTTTGAACGTGGCTCGCTAAGGAATACCTAATGGAGTTTTACTTGCTGTCTATAGGAATTCTCAGTAGTGATAGTAGTACAAGTGATCCTTGGACTTGAGATCATCATAGTATCTTGTGTATGATGAGTTATACTTTGACTTATTCCTTAAGACCCTTAGGGTATATCAAAGGGTATGCTTGGGTATAACAAGTTATACGTAGAGATAATGTATGATCGATAAAGAATCTACCACTTACATTAAAAAGAGAAATGTCCTATATGATTCGATAAATGACAACCCGGTAGTCCTTGGTTAAGCGAGAATGAAATTAGAAAGGAGTTTCTAATTTGCATTATTTGGTGTTGTGCATTTAAGAGTCGAAATACATATAATTAAATAAAATAAGACTTGACAGTAATTCCATGTCTTATATTTAATTGGGACATTGTATGGTGGAAGGATTGAATTGACTGGTAACTATTTACTCAAAGGTTCTTTTATGATTAATGTTGAAATCTATATTATCGGAAAGTCGTTGATCGCTAGGAGGCTTATCCCTATTGTAGAATAAATATTATTTATTTAAATTAATTAATTGTTTAATTTATTTATTTAAATAAGATTAGAATTGTTCTAATTGATTTATTCACAACCGATTTAATATGGAGAACCTAAAGGGTCACACCATAAAAGGAAGAATAATTATTTAAGAAGTTAATGGCATAATCGTAATAATATGTTAAGTATATTTAATTTAATCTATGGTGATAGAATAAATTAAATAGCTTAATATTTATTATTTAATATTTTAGAAATATTAAATATAAATTAATAAGAGGAGTCTTATTAATATTATTACAATTATTATTATTTTAATTTCTAAAAGAGTTTAGAAATTAATTTAATATAAGTACTCTCATTTATTCCTAATAGGATTAGGAGGAAAAATTAGTTAAAGGAGTTTAATTAATTATCCCTAATAAAATTAGGGAGCCCATTTAATTAAAAGAGTTTAATTAAATAATACCTTATTTTAATAAATAAGGTTACCTGATATCTTTATAAGAGGAGTCTTATATCAGATATCACAAAAATACGTAATTCCAATAGTTGGGAGAGTACGTTCTTTTCTATATAGATAAAAAACTAGGGTTTGAGCCAAATACTCATCTTCTTAAATCCTTCTTCTTCCTTGGTGGATCACCTCTAGAGGCCAAACACTTGGGTGGCTAACGTTGTTCAAAGGAAGGAACCAAACCCGGTGGATTCAAGTTGAACGCGAAAAGGATTGGAGGTGAACTTGTACCTGAGGAAGCTCGGATCTTCATGGGTATGTTTCTTATTCATCTTTTTCGTTTAATTAATAATTATGCATAAAGGGTGATCCGGGTATATGGTTTGTAAATTTTTTTAAACTCTGATTTTACACGTTTCCGCATTATTTATGCAATTTGATTGCGCACATGAATATTACAAACCTTACATCTAACACTTTAAAATTTTCATTTCTGAACTTTTCGAGGAAGTGGTATTTATGCCACTTTTATACTAAGGCTTCATTGGCCAGTTGTTATTCATGACTTGAGAGACCATGGCATGGCATGCATGCCATGCATGGGACATAAGGATTGAGGCTGGCGCGGCGCATGAACAGAACTGCTCTGCGATTAGCGAAAATTGCGAACATGTACCAAAAAAACTCAATTAAATTTTACTACGAATTTAATCATACCCACATGTTAGAATCAGTATATAAACATTACTCAAACATCTATAGAATGATTTTAACTAATTTAAACACTTAATTACAGAATTAAAGCATGTTATTTTCACTGTCTTGATGTTCTTAAAGGTTTTGAAAACAAAACATGAAAATTTAATACTACGAATTCGTTATAAGGCCAAATCCAACCATTCAAGTTTCATTTACTTCATTTTAACATGCCTAATCATATACAAATATAAATTTTACAAAACCATTTATGGTTGACATATTAAAGTTACGTATAAGGGCCATATGGCCAAAACCCAAACTATGTAAATTTTCAAAATAGCAAGTCATCATATACTGAAACTTATGATATGGAATCATATAAAATATATATAAAACATGTTATGCTACTCGAATTATTACCTATATCCCTAACCCAATTTCCCAATTTACAGAAATTCCACAGAACTTGAATGAAAGCCATTTTCATAAAACTAACTGACGTAAAATATGAGAATTGGGTTGGACAGAATTACCCAAAGCGTAGATGAACAAGGATGACAATTTCTATCTACTTCAATCACAGTACTCACAATCTCTCTCAAAATTTCTCAATTTTATCTGACAATTCTCAAACTCTCTCCCTCTCTGCTCTTCCAGACTTAGAATAATAATAATAAAAAGAAGACGTCTGATAATTAAAGGAGAAGAACTGACGCAGAAGTGGTCAGTTACCCAGTCATGGGTAACTTCCCTCAACTCCAACTAAAGCCATGTTTGGCTACCATTTAAAAGTTTATACCCAATTAATTTAATAAAACCTCTTATACTATAGTTTAAATAATGTCATACTCCTTTATAAAATAAATCAATATCTTATTTAATTTACTTTAAATAAAATATAATAATTTCTCATAAATTCACATAGTCCCATAATTAAATTTCTCATTAATAAATAATGTCAAATTATTAACTCTCTAATTAATAATTAAATTAATTAAAATAACATTAGGCTTATTAAATATTTCTTTTTAATACAATAAGCTCACATAATGTGATACTTCGATAATAAAAATTCTCCACATTAATTTAATAAATGTAACACATATAATTAAATTTATCTACCACAACTGCATCAATTAATTATTTAATCTAGTAATTAAATCATCGAAAATATTTATTTACTTCAATAAATATTAAGAATTAAATTACAAAAATCTCGTTCGTCACAAATATTATAGCCATAGTTTTTAGTTAGGTTTTATCAAAACTTCTTGTGACGCCCCCAAATCCAGGTCTCTTTTAACCCGACAGATGGTGCTCCACGGTGCTACAGTTCACACAAACATTCAATTGAAAAGGCCTCAAAGGAACGAATCTGTCTTATATATATTCCAAAACAATACTACCATTCCCCAAATTCTTTATAACCGTTACATTTGTTCTTGTCATAATATCAAATATTATCATTACAAACATATACTATTACATAGGTACGCTACAAGTTCGCTTTAGCCTTCACTTTATCCTTGTCGAATCCTTTGGTCATATCGTCTAAGCTGCAATCATATGGTTCAAGCAAGTGTGAGCATAACAAGCTCAGCAAGTACAACAATTTCATTTTAAAAGCATGCTTGAAACATAGGAATCGTATATATTCAATAACTGGATGATAGTTACGAAGTACTATCAATAACTTAAAATAGCGTTTCTTTTCCTTCAAAACATTTTGCAATAACAATAATATGTAATTCATCAATTCTGGTTCAAGACGTGAACGTCTTATAGTCTCTTTGAAAAGGACAACCCGGCACGAAGCCCGTAAGTCCCAAGCATATCTTCTGAGTACATCTAGGTGATCAGCTATAGTACCTATGTTGATCAACACTACATCCATTAAACGTGTGTACGTTTAAGTTGTGGCAACCTCACGTGCCCATCGAATACTCGATGAAAATACATTTGTTTATTCATATTCAAGCATACCTTGAATCCGTAACAATTAGTTGGCGTAGGATAGCGTTAGCAATTCTATATTGAAAGACTTGTAAACAGTTCAATCAATCTATTATGATTAGTCTAGCCGGAGCTAAAACGGCATCGACTCTTTCTTCAAAACCATACATGCATCTCATAATTTGAATCATTTGAAAACCTGGCTAACACGAAGGTTAGACAAGCGTTTAAGAAAAACTTGCCTTCAGTGTCTGCTACAGTATAATTACGTTTCCTTTGAGTCTTTACAGTCTCTACAATACATAATCACATAACATACCACATTAGGTTATGAATGAACATACATAGTTTCTAAAGAATCTTACCTTACTTCTCTATCTAATCCCGTATTAGATTTGTTATTATGGGTTCCGGCTTTCCGTCATTCTTTTACATCATTCTTACCAACTTCGTTCTCTTCTATAACTAAAGTGAAATTATTTCGTTAATAGAACTCGGTTCGAGTTAATTATCCTTCCTCACGGCTTACTAACGTCCGTACGTTATTAATCGAAACTCGATCGTCATTGGTGAAGTATACTTATTGCATATCGTTCACATTCATCTTCAATTGACTTTCTTTAACCCTAAGTAATCATACTTGAGTTTTAATTATGACTTAATAATATTTTATTAAGTCCCTTTGTTCATTACTAAATAATTTCCCTTCATGTTCCACTTGTAACCATTCTTCATTGTCTAAGTTTTAAAGAAATTTGGCTCTCGGCGTGACTATTACACTTGATTTGATTGCTATGCGCATCACCACTTATCGCACAAAATCGGACTCGACCGCTGCACCCGAGTCTCGTATTCTTGGTCACATTTGCGGTGAACTCTTGCAGTGTGCTCGATTACTATTCCGCACCGCGGTGCGGGTCATTTTGCCTAGGGTTGGCGCCGCGGCGCCAACTCTGTGCACCAGAAAACAATTTCAGTTTTGAAATTTTGTGAACTTCCCGGACGCATAACTTCTTCGTTATAAGTCAGAATTGGCTCGTTCAAAAGCCTACGGTTCACAAATTATGTACTCTATGCGTTCATGCAAGAATTTTATCTATTAGACTCCGTTTGCTAAAATTTCACCCATTAGTCCCTTTTTAATGAAAACGATAAACGTTCGTGAACGTTCAACGCTCGTTTCTTCGTTCTAAGTCGGAATCCGGCCATTTTTGAGTCTGCAACTCTATAATGACAAATAAGACTTGTCTCCATTGAAAACAAATGATTCCAAGCTCAATATCAAAATTCGACTTCCAATCTGAGAATTTCACGAATTCGACGATCGTCGTCTAATCGTGTGCATTCCGGCGAAACTTCGTTACTTGAGATTTTTAAACAATTTCACTTGGATTCAATCCATTATACTATCATCTTGACACACATGCTTCGCTAACTTATATCCATGATAAGTTATTAATTGTTCTCAATAAGTTCAAAACTCATAAACTTATAAACTACTTATTAAAGTATAACATACTTAATTTCATTGTTTATGACTTATTCATAAGTTAAGTCCTTTAATCATTATTCTTACATCTACTTATCATACTAGTTCTATTAAGGTAAACATGTTACAAGTTATAACAAGTTTCTATACTTCCATTATAAGTTCATAACTTATTTACAAATGAATTTCTTATTTATGACTTATCCGGCTTATTAAGACTTAAGCCCTTTGATTCATTATTCCAACCTCTTCTTAGCATGCTTGTTCTATCAATACCCCCTTCTCTAACAATGGAAGAGAAAGAGAAATAGGGTTCAAGAACACTTACTCTTTGATGATATCTTTCTTAATCCTTAATCTCCTTCTTGATTCTTGAACTTCAAAGGTTAACTTGCTAGCTTATTCTCACTTATTCTCTCTAACCAATAAGCTATAAGTTATTGGTGGAAAAACTAACAAAGAAAGTCTAACTTTATAAGTGCTTATTCTCTCAACCAAATAAGCTCTCAACCTTAAGTTGGATGAAAATATAACAACCCACAAATGAATTACAAAGCTTGCTATTTATAGGAAATCCTCAGTTAGGGTAGTTTAGTCTTTAATCCATCCACCTCCTTACTATTCATTACCTAGGCATTAAGTAAACTTGCTCCCCACATTATTTGCTTGCTCACCACATATACTTGACCATCACACTTACTTATTCATTAAGTCTACTTGCTCCCCACAACACTTAGCCCTTAAGTTTACTTTGTCATCACTTATAAGCACTTTGTGTGATCACCACACTAACTTAGCCTCTAAGTTTTCTTGTTCATCTCCTTGGATTATCCATGGGTTGCCCCATTGGTTTAAACCATCCCCTAACCCATTGGATATTTACATTGGGCATTATCTTAATTAATTTTAGCTTAATCATTTGGGCTTGCACATTAATTTACTTATATATTGGACTTAACCAATCTTACATTTGGGCCTTATCATTAATCCCATTGGACAATACATATATTTCCTACACAATTCAACAAATTCAATACATTGAGCTTAAAGCCTTATAACGTATAATCATGTATTCATCTCATATTCCCCTCGTATATTTATTCAATATATACGATATACCATCATTCATACGTACTCGTATAATACCTCGTATCATACTCGTATTCTCTACCTCGTACAATACCTACGTATTATACAATCATCGCTTAAATCATTAATCACATTACATTTTCTTCTCGTAAATCATTTTCCTTAAACGTTAGGTTTTAAGTCCACAAGCAAAATATTACATTTTCCATAACTGAAATATTATTGGATATTCCATCTCACATCAATATTCTATCGTTACGTATTTCTCGGAAGTTCAAAAATAATTCCCGAGCAGAAATGCGTGAATAGTGTTTTTTGGAAAATTTCTCTAAAAGCTTTTATTTCCGTTTTGGAAATTCAAACACTTTAATTCTACCACGTAGCCAAAATCCTACGATGTTCTGACATTTCTAGGCCAGAGAACGACGTTCGATTAGCTTGCTCCATAAATAATTGATTAAATTCATTTAATAAAAATAAAAATTTAATTCTCAAAAATCCAATTTTCTTGGGGCGTTACACTTCTTCTCTTTAATTGGTTGTGGTGCATGATTTGAGTAAAGAATTAGTTTATAAAGATTATTGGGTATGTATAATCTGTTAACCATCATATATGATTGATACTTGTTTGTCAAATTCGTGAGAATTGGGATTGTAGGAAGAAATTATAAAAAAACAGTGTTTATAGTACAAATTTATATGTCTAATATGTGTTATAATCTATAAATTTGTATTGGATTATGTTAGTATGTGAAGACACAAAAACGGCGTAGTTTGAATCATGTCAATTGGTTAAGAAACGAAGTCGTGGCGATTGAATTCGCTAAATATGTTTAAAACATGAAAATAGAGTATGAACATGTGTTTTGGGTCAAATTTTAGGTTGGTTAATGTTATTATAAATTGTTAGAATTCTATTATGTTGTAGTTCTATGAATTACGAATCCATAGAATCGAGAACGGACTAATTTGGATGTGTATAACTCAAGTTATGAAGATTAGTAGGAGAAAAGGGTCAAAAATCGCAAAACATAATAATCTGGGCGAGGTCTAGCGCGGGCGCGCCGCCCAGGAGCGCGGGCGCGCTTCCCAGCACTACCAAATGGTGTGGGTGCGCTGGGACTATGAAGGATTTGGGTGCGGCCGCGCCCAATGTGTGTTAAGTGTGACTACTTTAACCTAGTTTGGTAAAACGGTCATAACGGTTTCATACAAACACCGATTGAGGTGATTCAAGATGATCCGGAACGAGGACGAATATACATACAACTTTTATTCTTTAAGTTTTTCAATTTGAGGTCCGTAATAGGGGTCAAAATGGTCATCTTTAGGACTGTTATGTTTTTGGAGGGCGTCGGGCATACACGTATGCAAGTGTAGTGCTCTTGACGATAAAAGATGTTGTTCTAAGTTATAGAACATAAATATTATGAAGTATAATAATGCTTAATATTAATAAATGATATATTAGATAATTTGTATACACATACTAAGCACAAACAAGAGAGACAAATTGGGCGTGTGACGAATAAACGTTGAAACACCGTGATAAATGATAATGAACGCAAAAAGTATTTTAAATCAAATGAAATGAATATTATAAGATATTGAATAGTGTTAATATAAAACCAATAAGTAGTCCTAGCAAGACTTAAAATTTGAATGAACTTCAAATATGAAATACTGTGAGATATAAGTTGAAAGTTAACACAATTAAATTGAACATTGTGTATTTATGATAGGAAGGGTTATGAGACGTGGAGTAAAGTTTACATTATAACTACTATGTGTTGCTATGTGACTAATAGTTAATGTGAATGATTATATAATTATGTAGGACACATGAATTGCAGATATCTGTAATATGTTAAACTGTTATTGGTAAACAACGATCAAGGCAAGTCTTTTAGTTCCTATTTGTTATGTGAACTTGATGTTGAACTTTTTTAAATATTTATTGCAAATAGCATGATGTTTTATATATATGTTGAAAGTATGAAACGTTAAAGTCAATGTATGACTGTGATGATGAATGTTGATTGAGTAAGGAACTCAATCTTTATACTTATTTTATGAACTGCAATGTGTATGTTACGTTAGTCCAATGATTATGGGATATATGTTGAGCATGTTATTATGTGTTACGTGATGCATGAAAATTGTTAGATTTTGCTGGACTGTCGAGCTCAACCTTGCAAATAACCACTTTTGCATGTTCAAGATTCAAGGTAAAGTTATGTGTTACTTGAAAGACATGAATCAGATGTAATACTTGAAGATTTACACACTTTGGTTGTGTTATTATTATTTAAACCATGTTTAAGGTTCTGAATAATGTATTAATAATGAATTGTAATATCGTTTTGCGATGTAAACTATTATAGTATTAAATTAATTCTGAGATATTTAGATGTAAAGGTTGAAGGTTTTGGGAACGAGGATAGTTTGTAATAGAAAATTTTAATTATTCTGTAAATTTTAATAGTTGTATTATCATTTAATGATGTAAAATTAGAGGTTGAATGTATTGTTAACGACCGAAGTCGATAATTAAATTGTATGAATTTTGGGGTCGTTACAGTTGGTATCAGAGCTGTAGGTTATAAACCTTAGGTAGGGATACCGTAGGCTATAACCTTAGAGAAGAGATGTGAAGATAATGAAAGAATAAGCTCAAATAGAGTTTGAAAAATAAGAAGTAATTTAAGAAATTTATAAAGAAGGGATTAAAACATGCGTGAAAGGATTCAAAGAAGAATCTCACAGAATTATAATGAATATGAATGTGGGGTTACCCAACTCCAATAATAAGGATGTAAGGTGATAATAAATAGACAATGTATATAAGAAGAGAATGATAAAGAAGTTAAAAATAAAAAGGTTATATTTAAGTATGGTACAACTGTACTCTTTAATAGTTGATGTATGGTATCTGGGCTAAACGATTCCTTCATAGAGCGGAGGTATATACGAACTAGCAACTCGGAACCTAGTTTGTTAGTTGTTTCTGGGAAACCACTAAGCGTACTATATTGAAACTATTAGAGACTCAATGTGTACCAAGTATAGAAAATGGATACGTATGATGAAAATGTAGAACTTGAATGGAATGTTGAGCAATATAAATGAAGTTAGAAATTCTTAAAGTAAGAATTGTTATATAAACAAGAAGATTCAAAGAAGAATCTTGAAGAGATATGTAGATAAGAAATGGGAGTTACCTAACTCCAATAGCCAAGATAACGAATAATGTCATAAATGATGAAGAACGGAAAGAAAGGAGATCGTAAAACAAAATGATCACGAGTTAAGAAAAGAATTTTAAGAGAGATGATTATAGAATAAGATCACGACGTGATCTATTTAAGTTATAGAAGAAAGATGGTCTGTAATGTTTGAATAATTATAGATTAATGCTATGAAGATGGAGTACTATAAAATAGTACGAGATAACTCATGAAGAGTTATAGATGATGTGATACGAGGAATTCGTATCGAGCAAAGAACAAGTTAAGAGTAAGATAGAGTTAGGTGGGATTTCAATATAGGACTCATGTGATGGCTGAGGTGTACAAATCTTTGTATGAACGAAGGTTTTGTGCTTGCACTCAGTTTATCATATTGATAATCATTGGAATGTTGGTGTCGCGCTATCAATGTATATGTGGCGAAAAGGTGATTCTTTTCTCATGGGTATGTTTGATAGTTAGAAACTATTAAGATTAGTCAGACAATATTAGGATTAGGTGCGGTTCTTAAAACTCAAGCATATGGTAAGTTCGTGACTCATAATAATATGGTATGTTTTAAACCTCTCAGCGAATGGACGCCTATGGTCTGACTAGGATAAGTTCTTAAATTCATATTATTGTGGCAAGTTCCTGAACTTCCAATGTGCGGTAAGTTTGATGAACTGGGGTATAATTAAGTTATGAATGAAGAATTAAGGATTAGGGGAATAGATAGAATTATTAAGCAATGGATCAGTATAGAAAGTGGAGACATAAGTTTTTCCAAATCTTCTAGCTATGCTAGATTTCAAAAAAAAATTGACATCAAGCTAAATTCGCACTATGTGCCTTTTTTAAAATGAATTTTTACTCTCAAAGTATGGTGACAAATGTGTATGTGTGGACTTCGGGACACTGACACATCGTTACCTGTTGAGATATGATATCACTAAAACTGAGTTTCAAAGATTTTTGAACTGTTTAAAGAATAGTCTATGCTAATTGTTTCGGCTAGACAAAAATGATTTAAAAATATCAAAATGTATTTTATATCATTAATACATCATGGAACATAGTGCAAAAATGATAAAAATGATGGAATTATCAATGCAGAATTTCTTAGTGTTGGATGTGATCTAAGGATCGTCAGCCCACTATGGTATGATGTAGTATGACAAAGTCGCAAAATGATGGAATCCTCAAACAGACTGTAAATAAAGTGCGGTATCATGACGTCATAAAAAGTTTTTTTAGATTTTTTTTAGATATGGGAATATATATATATATATATATATATATATGTGTGTGTGTGTGTGTGTGTGTGTGTATTTCGATTGATGTCCTAATTGTTGTAGAAGTCTATGCTATTTGATTCAGCTAGACGATTATTGAAAGATGTTCATGAAATTCAAACGTTCATTGAAAAGTTATGCCAAACCAAATTATTTTGGTGCGGATTCAGATGTTGAAAAGCTGAGGTGAACAACCCTATAAGGGGACATGTTTTCGAGGACAATGGTTCTGAGCATAACGCATATAGTCGTTACAAAACACTACGTTGCAGCCCAACATAGTGGTACAATAGGTTGGCCACCTAGTGTACGTGAGGAGGGTGTTTTCAATCTTTGTGATTGATAAACACTCTGGTTTGCAGTGTGAAGGATTGAGTTGAAGCACTAGTAAACCTAGAAAAGAGTTCACGGTCTTATGACCCCTCAACATGATTTGGAATCTTTTAAATTCCTGTTATTCATATCGCTTCCCAATTGTTGAGCAATTGTGGAAGATTATTGTTATTCAAGAAAGAAATGAAATTCCAGAAAAGAAGAGAAATATGAAACTCTTAGATGGTGAAGAGATGAGGAATATGATGATCTTAGAAAGATCCTTAGAGAAAGAATTTGGTTGTAGAACCTAATGAATGAATAAAGTATTAACATAAAATCAACTTTGATAGATTGAATGATTAAAGATTAATAAATAAAATTTTGAGGACGAAATTCTTAGAAGAATGGGTGAATGTAATATCCTGAGTGTTTATGATAACGATCCTTAGAGAAGGAAATGAATGTGTTAAAGAATATATAATACTCAAAATATAATTGAGTTTGAGTGAAAGTTATGTATATTTGAGTTCGAGTGAAAGTTATGAAATAAAACCGAGAATTTGTTGAATAAATGAAGGTAGTACGAAATATAAAACGTATATTAAGGTAATGTGTTGAAGTTATTCAACGAAGAGATTTGATGAAAACCTGAGTATGGTAGGGTTTCGGTGATTCCGAGGACGGAATCCTTATAAGGAGGGAAGAATGTGACGAATGAATTGTTTGAGTTGTGATTCTGGGGACAGAATCCTTATAAGGTGGGAAGAATGTAACAATCCAGAATTTCATTTATAATTTCAAATATTTATTGAATTAAATAAATATTTTTAATTGATGTGTTTGTTGTTATGTAGATATTTATTGGATTATTTATTAGTAAGTAAATAATTCATGAGTTATAGAAATTAACTTAATTAAGATAAAAGAGTGATGAATTAAATTTATGAGATAATACTCTAATTTAACTTAATAACTAAATTAGAGAATTATTAAGGATTATATAGTTTGTTATAATGTTATTTAATTTGATTTTTTGCAATTAAAGTGATGTGTTAATTTATTAAATAAAATTATAATTATAATAAAAATTATAATTCTATTGTATTGATTTATGTGGTAAATGGATTTAATAAATTGTTATTAGATTTAGTTTAATTTGAATATGGAAAGTTATTTAAATAAAGTGTGACAATAAATATGACTTATGAAAATAGATTAAAAGAGTTTTAATTTGGTTTTACCAAACAAAGCCTTAAAGCTTTTTAAATTCTTATGGTAATCTTGTTTTGCCAAACAAGGCTTAAAGAATGATTAAGTCATTGTTGTAATTGGTTTTGCCAAACAAAGCCTTATGGCTTTTGAATTAAAAAAAATAATAAAAAAATATAATATAATAAATATTACATAATTAGTATATTTATTAGTATGACAGTTTTATACGTTTTATTTGTATTCTTGCGTCTATTTTTTTTTACGTAAAAAGTTTTGGCCTAAGCTTGAGAATAGAAGGGAGCAAGAACAAAGAAGAGATGAAGAGAGAAAGAGAAGAGGTTCTTTGTAAATTGAAAAAAAGAGGTGATTATGAGAATCAAAGAAGGGAGAGGAAGGATAATCAAGCCATTCTCATCATCTAATTAAGCTTAAGGAGAAATTAAAAGGTAATATTATTGCCCTAGTTTTTAGTTATGTTTTATCAAAACTTCTTCTCTTTAATTGGTTGTGGTGCATGATTTGAGTAACGAATTGGTTTATAAAGATTTTTGGGTATGTATAATCTGTTAACCATCATATATGATTGATACTTGTTTGTCAAATTCGTGAGAATTGGGATTGTAGGAAGAAATTGTAAAAAATAGTGTTTATGTTTATAGGAAATGGCTTTAGAAAGTATAAAATTATATGTTTAATATGTGTTATAATCAGTTAATTGGTATTGGATTATGTTAGTATGTGAAGAAACAAAAACGTCGTAGTTTGAATCATGTCAATTGGTTAAGAAACGAAGTCGTGGCGATTGAATTCGCTAAATATGTTTAAAACATGAAAATAGAGTATGAACATGTGTTTTGGGTTGAATTTTATGTTGGTTAATATTTTTATAAATTGTTATAATACTAGTATGTTGTATTTCTATGAATTACGAATCCATAGAATCGAAAACAGAATAATTTGGATGTGTATAACTCAAGTTATGAAGATTAGTAGGAGAAAAGGGTCAAAAATCGCAAAACATTGTAATCTGGGCGAGGTCTAGCGCGGGGGCGCCGCCCAGGAGTGCGGGCGCGCTTCCCAGTACTGCCAAATGGCGCGGGCGCGCTGGGACTAAGAAGGATTTGGGCGCGGCCGCGCCCAATGTGTGTTAAGTGTGACTGCTTTAACCTAGTTTGGTAAAACGGTCATAACGGTTTCATACAAACTCCGATTGAGGTGATTCAAGATGATCCGGAACGAGGACGAATGTACATACAACTTTTATTCTTTAAGTTTTTCAATTTGAGGTCCGTAATAGGGGTCAAAATGGTCATCTTTAGGACTGTTGTGTTTTCTGAGGCAATCAGAGGGTGTCGAGCATAAACGTATGCAAGTGTAGTGGTCTTGACGATAAAGGATGTTGTTCTAAGTTATAGAACATGAATATTATGAAGTATAATGATGTTTAACATTAATAAATGATATATTAGATAAGTTGTATACGCATACTAAGCACAAACAAGAGAGACAAATTGGGCGTGTGACGAATAAACGTCGAAACACCGTGATAAGTGATCATGAACATAAAAAGTGTTTTAAATCAAATTAAATGAATATTATAAGATATTGAATAGTGTTAATATAAAACCAATAAGTATTCCTAGCAAGACTTAAACATTTGAATGAACTTCAAATATGAAATACGGTGAGATATAAGTTAAAATTTAACACAATCAAATTGAACATTGTGTATTTATGATAGGAAGGGTTATGAGACGTAGAGTAAAGTTTACATTATAACTACTATGCGTTGCTATATGACTAATAGTTAATTTGAATGATTATATAATTGTGTAGGGCACGTGAAGTGCATATATCTGTAAGCTGTTAAACTTTTATTGGTAAACAGCGATCAAGGCAAGTCTTTCAGTTCCTATTTGTTATGTGAACTTGATGATGAATTGTTTTAAGTCTTTATTGCAAATAGCATGATGTTTTATATATATGTTGAAAGTATGAAACATTAAAGTCAATGTATGACTATGATGATGAATGTTGATTGAGTAAGGAACTCAATCTTTATACTTGTTATGTGAACTACAACGTTTATGTTACGTTAGTCCAATGATTATGGGATATATGTTGAGCATGTTATTATGTGCTACGTGATGCATGAAAACTGTTAGATTTTGCTGGGCTGTCGAGCTCAACCTTGCAAATAACCACTTTTGCAGGTTCAAGATTCAAAGTAAAGTTATGTGTTACTTGAAAGACATGAATCAGATGTAATACTTGAAGATTTACACACTTTGGTTTTGTTACTATTATTTGAACCATGTTTAAGGTTCTGAATAATGTATTAATGTTGAATTGTAATATCGTTTTGCGATGTAAACTATTGTAGTATTAAATTTATTCTGAGATATTTAGATGTAAAGGTTGAATGTTTTGGGAACGAGGATAGTTTATAATAGAAAATTTTAATTATTCCGCAAATTTCAATGGTTGTATTATCATTTAATGATGTAAAATTAGAGGTTAAAAGTATTGTTAACAACCGAAGTCAAAAATTAAATTGTATGAATTTTGGGGTCGTTACAGTCGATATTGACCCCGTCGCTAGTGAGTTATTCTCGACGGCGTTGCCATCGGCTGTGATTTATGTGTCCGTCGCCAAGGAGTTTTCCCTCCACCGCAAAATTTTCACACCAAAATTATCCCATGGGAATGACATTATCGACGACACTCATTCTCGACGGCTTCCCAGTCGGTATTAAGGTCATTCTCGACGGGACATATGCCGTCGCCAATACGCCAATCGCCAATGACCCTTTTTCTTGTAGTGGATATCCTTGCTCCTTTTCTCTTCCTCCTTGCATGTCTCTCTTTCTCTCAAACTTCTTTTTCTAACTTAGAAAATTTAATGAAATGAATAAAGGAGAAAATGCAAGTATACTTGCATTGATTTATTAAAGAGAATTAACCATACTCTAGTTAAATCTCACCAACTTCCCACAACACATACTAACCAATCCCTAGCTAACTTAAATCATCCAAAAACTTGGCTAACTAAGGTTAAGTTATTATAATTAAAGACCAAGACTTTTAGGTTTTGCATTAATTAAGCTTGCTTGCAATTTCTTCTTACCTCTTGGATAAGAGGTTTGTGACGCCCCCAAAATACGTGGTACATATTACAAATACAAACTTAAATATACAACATGAGCTGTGAGTTTTAATAGAAATATTGTCATCTAGACAGTATTCAAACTCAAAATAAGTCCTCATTTATTATCACACTATTTCACAGAATAGTGAGGACTACTAATGCAAACATCTGAATCATCACTCCGTTCCCCGACTAGTCCCAACTATATTCTCATTTTTTGAAAAGAATAATGAAAGCAAAGGGTGAGCTCAACTTGCCCAGTAAGAAATATTATGACTAAGATAATGCAGAATAAATTATCGTTAGCCTTCAACAATGTTAAGCTGATAAAAATATAATAAACATCAAGTTTAACTACAGTGGAACAAGCAATTCTTTAGACAAGTCAAGTAGAGCATGATGTCTACTATCTTCTATGACTTAAAAAGTTTATCATCAATTTTATCGCTGAGACTCAGCTTAATAATTAATCCACATCATCAAATCATTCCTGTACTACGGCCAATGATATTCATTAGTATCACGCCCACAAATTATCCATGCACTACGGGCCAAGAATATTCGTGTTTTCATCAATGGTCATGATCTTACCAACAACTGTCCATCAATGCACTACGAGCCAATGAGGACTTTTACCACATCATTTGTAACATTACGGTCATGATTATACAGAATAAGCCCTGGTCATAATCATACCA
The DNA here is from genome assembly GCA_020205615.1 of Panax quinquefolius. Lineage (NCBI taxonomy): Eukaryota > Viridiplantae > Streptophyta > Magnoliopsida > Apiales > Araliaceae > Panax > Panax quinquefolius. The sequence continues at coordinate 111,412,546 of CM035167.1, forward strand.
ATCAACAGTACATCTATGCACATAAGCCACAGATGACTTTTTTATCACAATATAAGCATGAAGATGATGACAATGATATAAGAATTCAATTAAAGAAAACAAAGGATAAATCTTTAAATATTTATAATTTAATTTATCCAGAATTCAATATTGTCCAAATTATCAACATGATACAACTTTGTGGAGTAAAATTCAAGAATAATATTGTATCAAAAATGATTTGGACCAAAAAAAATCAATTTTTGTCATAAATAGTACTCTGGGTGAATAGTACCCGAGTGAATAGTAACCCGTGAATTGTAACCTATGAATAGTAACTTGATATAAAAAGGATTCCAAATCCTCAGGTGAATAATATTCGAGTGAATAGTAACCCGTAAATAGTACCCCGGGTGAAAATATTGATATTTAACTAGAAAGTTCATATCAATATTCCAATGAAACGATACTGGCTGAGCGCAAAACTCAAGGATATTCCATTAATTTCAAGAATTATAGAAGCAATACTTACCATATTAAGTTTAGATTTAAGAATATGAAAAAGAAGTAATATAAGAAACTGCAAATAGATTTTCACCTATCATGCGGTAGTCCGCGTAGATATATCATTTCCACAATTTAATAACAATTGAATACGAAGGGTTATTCACCAGGCATGCGGTAGTCCGCATAGACAGATTATTCTCACAGAATAATAAAGAATGGAATAACAAAAGATTTCACCATGCATGTGGTAGTCCGCGTAGACAGGTTATTCCCACAAAATAATAAAGAATGGAATAACAAAAGATTTCACCATGCATACGGTAGTCCACGTAGACAGGTTATTCCCATAGAATAATAAAGAATGGAATAACAACCCTTACGAGTATTGAAAGAAATAACTCTCTTCATGAATACGAAAGAAATAATACCCATTACCTTAATAGAAGAGTGAATACTTAAGTAGGGTAGTAGCAGAATACTCTTCTTCTTGCTCTCTATTCCCTCTCTAGAGTTTCAGTGAATTCGTAAGAAATAATGAAGGAATGAGCTTCTGTTTATAAGAAAAAGGATTGAATAATAACTAATTCATGAATGGTCCAGATTATTTCACTTATAAACGGACGGTCCATATAGATTTACTATTAAAACTTAAAGCAACGGTCCATGCTGATTTATTATTAAAACTTTAAACCAACGATCCATATTGATTTACTATTATAACTTCAACCAACGGTCTGAAAAATTAGCACATCTCCTCATGGAATAATAAGCCAAACTTATAAAAATACCTCATAACAAACCCCTTTATTTATATCAAAAATTGATTAAATATTTACCACAAATTATTTATCATTAATCAACACATTTTTAATCTATTAACAATTATTCATCATTAATATTATAACTCACAATATTTAACAACCAGATCATTCCCAGGAAAGAGGGGGCTTTCTGATAAGGATTTCTCCCTATTGGCGCGCAATTAGGTGACCAAACCTCTCCTTGAGAAAACTTTCTAGACATCGTCAATATTGTAAATAATAATATAAATAACTTCGTCGTCTCAATTATTGATTTAGTAATATAAAATATTATGTAGATGATATTGTGATAATAATTAAATCAAATAACGTGTGATACTATCTATCTTACTGTAGCAATATTTGAGTATAACTGAGTGACTTCTTACGTAAACATCAATAATCAATACCGTGTGTTACTATGCAACCACGCGTATTACTATTCTTTTACTATCGGGTAGTTCAACTGTTTAAAAATATTTCAGTCATTTTCTAACTACGACAGTACCTCCGTTGTGGGGTCCACCAATGATTGTGTTGTCGTACAAATATTTCCAATTAAAACGAATATTCCCCGACCAATCGAATATTCTCCGACATAACGAATATTTTATATCAACTTGCTTACTTTGAAAAATTTTCACATATCACCCTTAACTTTAACCTTTCATCAATTTAACCATTTATTAAATAGAATAATAATTATAAGAAAATTAAATATTTTCATTTCATAAAATTCGGGGTCTTATAATCTCCTCTCCTTATGAAATTTTGCCCTCGAAATTTACGTACGTACCTGGTATGCCAAAGAGGTGAGGATACCTTGTTTAGATTCTAACTCTTGAGGTATAACCTTTGAGTGTCGAATATGATCCTTCTTATCCAAGATAATAATATGTATCTCCTCATACGTTAAATCTTCTGCTATCTCGTCTAGTTCTATTTTAATAATGTGGTTCGAGTCGTCCACATATTTACGTAACATCGATACGTGAAAAATGCTATGAACACGTGACATACTTAACGCTAAAGCAAGTCTATAGGCCACAGTTCCTACTCGATCAAGAATTTTGAATGGCCCAATTAAATCGAGGGGTGAGATTTACTCTCTTCGTCGATTCTTGCTTCTAGAATAACGCCCTCTTGAACCTTCTTCTTCACATTCATCAGCTCCGGGTGTGTAGCTTGAGCAACTTTAACTTTATCGATTAAAGTCAATTCTAATCGTATATTCGATATCTTCATGTAGATTCTTGGAGACTTTAACTCTATCTCCATCTTTTGTAAGTCGATCGTATGAAATGGGTCTTTGTGTTAACAACATCGCACTCGTAAACGCATATGATCTTCTACTCAACGCGTCAGCTACCACGTTCTCTTTTCTAGGATGGTATTGAATCGTATTATCGTAATCTTCAATAGCTCGAGCCAACATCTTCAGCGCATGTTACGTTCGTTTTGGGTGAAGAAGTATTTGAGGGTTTTAGAAATAGGTTTTATACTGGGGTCAATACAAAATTCGATTTCACGCTCTGGGGGTAGGCTAGGAAGTTCTTCAGGGAATACATCAAGAAATTTATTAACAATAGAAATATCATTCAAATCTGACGTATTTTCGTTTAAATCTGTGACATGGGCTAAGAAAGCTTGACATCCATTTTTCAATAAATGAATGACTTTAAGGCTTGATATGAAAGTGTTTGACTTTAGCGGTTTGGTTGCTTGAATTCGCATGATAGGTTGGTTAGGAATATGAAAGCTAATAACCTTAAGAAAATAATCAATTTTTTGCATGATGAGTAGTTAACCAATCAATCCCTAAAATCACATCAAACACAAGTATTTTCAAAGAAATAAGGTCGACAGGTAATGTGCGAGTGCCGATTTGGATCAACCAAGACTTATAGATATTGGATATAATAAAAGTTTCTCCTAACAGAGTCTCAACAAATAAGTCAAAGTCTAATTTCTCAGGGGTCAAGTTCAAACGTTGAGCACAAGTAGGAGAGATAAAAGAATGGGTAGAACTGGTATCTCGTAAGGTATAAACTTCGCAAGAATTTATAATTAACTAACACGTGCTAACTTCGTTCGGGTTACTCACGTTTTGAGAAGTAACAAAAAATGCTCTTCCTTGAACTACCGGCTTTGACTTCTCTGGGACGGCCTTTGGTGCCTCCATCCCAGCTAGACTTGACTTCGGTGCATGACAAAATCGGGCTAGGTGACCTTCTCTTCTACAATTGTAACATGCTTTGGACTGCTGCGTATAGTTTAGACTGATATGTCCCTCCCCTTTGCATTTGTAGCATACGATCGATGATCGTTCTCCTTCTTTAACAACGGGTGCTGGTGCTAACATCTTTCCATCATTATTGAATATCCTCTTCTTGAAATTTCCACTTTTATTGTCTTGTCCATGATTACCACCGAAGTGGTTACCATTTTTGGCATGTTGATTCCCTCTACGTTTGTTGTCACCGCTTCGATGACTTCTACTGTAACGACCAAGAAATTCGGATCCTTTGTAAAATACTTGAAAGAATTAAATATTGAATAAAATAATATTATTTGTTATTATTATGTGTTAATAAGACGTATGTCGTTCTATAACCTAGAAACGTCGGAACATCGTAGTATTTTAACTATGTGAGGGAATTAAAGTGTTTGAATTTCCAAGATGAAAAATAAAAGCTTTCCGAGAAATTTTACGAAAATCATTATTCATCGTTTATCGCTCGGGAATTATTTTTGAACTTTTGAGAAATACGTAACGTTATAATATCGAGGCAAGAAGGATTATATAATAATCATCTAAGTATGGAAAACGCAATATTTTGTATGTGGACTTAATTTTAGAATGTTAGGTATTAAAGTCTAATGAAATGGAATGGTGGATTTTGTATGAAGAACAATTCCAATATGAATAAAGGTGTAAACCTATGTGGGATTAATGTTAAACCAAGTGGTTAATAATATGAATCCCAAACTAAATTAATGCAAGTCCACAAGAAATAATCTAATTAATTGAGCCTAAGCCCAATGGATGATTCATTGGGTAAAGTAAGATCCATGGTGCAACCCATGGGTGAATTGGAGACTAAGAACTTTATGTTGTGGTCAAGCAAATTATGTAGGGAGCAAGTTTACTTAGAGCTTAAGTTAGGAATAGTAAGGAGGTGAGTTAAGGAGGTGGGATGTCCTAATGACTAGAATGCCCTAACCTTAGCCCTTCTATAAATAGCAAGCATATAAAGTCATTAGTTGTTTGTTATTTCATCCAAGTCAAAAAACTTATTGGTTAGAGAGAATAAGCACTTTTAAGCTAACTTCCATTGATTAGATTTTTCCAAGAAGAAGAAGAACTAGTTCATCAAGGGTAAGACTCTTGTTCTATATTCTTCTATCTCTACCATGATAGTTTGATAGAGAAGTGATGATCATGTATGTTAAGAACACATAAAGATGTTTAATCAATGGACTGAAGCCGAATAAGTAAGGAATAAATAACTTAAACCTAAATAAGTTATGAACTTATGGAGTACATATATGGACTTGTCATATGATGAACTTAAGAAGTTTGTATGATTGATAGGATGAAAGGATGTAACTTAAATGACCTAATTAATAATAAGTCATAACGAAATAAAAATCTTGTATTGAAGAAATTGTTAAGTTATGAACTTATAAGAAATAAGTCATAACCTAATTTGAATATAAGTTATTGTAATATATAGGTTGAGATATCTAGCTAATGAAATGAATCCATTTGGAATGAGGAACAAATTGTTAGTAATGAAGTTTTGCCAGAATTTACACGATTGGACGACAAGCGTCGAATCGTGAAATTCTCAGAATGGAAGTTGGATTTTGTGTTTGAACTCGCAAACATTGGTTTTCGATGGAGACAAGTCGTATTTGGCATTATAGAGTTGCGGACTCGAAAATGACCAGATTCCGACTTAGAACGAAGAAACGGGCGTTGAGCGTTGAACGTTCACGAACATTTATCGTTTTCATTAAAAATGAACTAATATGTGAATTTTTAGAAAATGAGGTCGAATAGATAAAATTCTTGCATGAACACGTAGAGTATATGATTTGTGAACCGTAGGCTCTTGAACGAGCCAATTCGGACTTATAACGAAGAAGTTACGAATCCGGAAATCTCACAAGTTTAAAAAATCTGTCAAAATTATCTGTGGCACAGTCATGGTGTGGGCGCCACTCAACCAAATAAGTGGTGGCTGCGGCTTTCAAAATGGCCCTCATTACAGAAACTCATTGCTTGTAGCGACCATGTAACGAAGGGACTCACGCCATGCAGTCAATGAAGTCCGGTCTTCTAGCCCAATGAGTGTGTTAGCATACATAACATAGAGATCTTTGGCAGCATGGCATTTCGACCTTATAATCTGAGATAGTGAAGAAGGTGTACATGTTGAGCATGAATAGTAAATGATTAACACTTAACTAAGGATCTTAATGTAACATTGTTAAGACATATTTGAGCCTTAAGTATGATCACTTAGGGTTAAAGAAAGTCAGTTGCATGTGAACGTAAGAATGACATAACGGAAAGCCGGAACCAATAATAACAAATCTAATACGTAATTAGATTAAGAAGAAGGGTAAGATTCTTTAGGAACCATGTATGATTATTCATGACCTAATATGTTATGTGAGGTTATCATCTACTGTAGAGACTTAAGGACTTAAAGTGCACGTGTTATATGTAAGACCCCAACTTTTATAAATAAAGATGAATTTTCTATAAATATTATTTTTGAATATTATGGAGAAAATTTGATATAATGTTATAGTTGTGGATAATATTTATAAATTTTGCAAAGTAAGCAAGTTGTTATAAAATATTCGTTTGGTGGGGAATATTCTTTTTTGTCGGGGAATATTAAATACGGACGGCACAATCATTAGTGGACCCCATTAATGGAAGTATTGTCGTAGTTAGAAAAGCGACAAAATTATCTTTCTATAAAAATAATGGCGGAGGTGTTACCGTTAAAAGCTGTTGAACTACCCGGTAGTAAAAAGTACGATGTCTGGCGTGGTTGCATAGTAGCACTGCGGTATTGATTATTGATGCTTACGTGAGAAGTCACTCAGCTATACTCAATTATTGCTATAGTAATTGCTGCATCATATCTCTTATATTATTGATTCAATTATTATCACAGTTTCATCTGTATAATATGTTATATTATTAAATCAATAATTGAGACGAAAAGTTATAAATAATTAATAATTGTTGAAAGATTAAATATGTGTTGATTAAAAATAAAATGATTTGTGGTAATATTTATTCAATCCTTGATGTATATAAAGAGTCTATTATGAGACGTTTATGGTAAGTTTGGTTATTTTATGGGGGGCCATATGTCATCATCTAAGAGTCCCTTCGTCAATAGTAATTACCTTCGTCAAATAGTAATTACCTTTACCAGACGTCAAACCACTAGCGGTTTCATATTACAGGCGTCGAACCAATTGTCGTTTCATATTACAGGCATCGAACCAATTGTCGTTTCACAGTACAAGCGTCAAACCACTTGGTGTTTCACATTATAGGCGTCAAACCACTTTTCTTTTCACATCACCAGTCGTCAAGCCACTTGCCTTTTCACATTTCAATTGCTAAGCTAGAAATCTTCTATAAATAGAGGCTTAGTGCTTCATTATTTTTCACGAATTCATTCAAGCTATAGAGAGAGAAAGTATAGAAAGAATAAGAGAGAAAGAAAAAGAGTATTCTGTTACTAAACTACTGCAGTATTCAATCTCTTACTAATGTAAGGGGTGTTATTCTTTCTTATTCAAGAAGAGAACTGTTGTTATTCCATTGCTTATTATTACATTGGAATAACTTTGTATACGCTGTGGTTTACCTATACTTGGTGACATTCTTCTATTATTACATTGGAACATCACATACATGTGTTTTACAGGACTGGTTAAAATCTTTATTATTATTCTATTGGAACATCCTGTCGGTGAAAATTTTGCCTGACCTGGTTCCGTTATTATTATTCTGTTGGAATAACTTGTCTATGCGAAGTATCGCATGCATGGTGATTTCTTTTGTTATTCCATTATTTTTTTTACTCAGTTGGTTAAAACTTTGACTTCTATACTCCATGAAATTAGTGGAATATCTTTAATATTTGCGCTTCATCTAGTATCTTTTCATGGAAATATTCTTCTGAGCATTCTTGAATTTTACTCTACAAAGCAGTATCATGTTGACAATTTGGACGTTATTAGTTCCTAGATAAATTAATTCTTGAACTTGTTTTATTGAATTCTTATATCATTGTCATCGTCCTCATGTTTATATTATGTTGAAAGTCATCTGTGGCCTGTAGTGCATAGATGGACTTGGTATGATTATGACCAGGGATTATTCGGTGTAATCATGACCGTAATGTTACAAATGATGTGGTAAAAGTTGTCATTGGCCCGTAGTGCATTAATGGACAGTTGTTGGCATGATCATGACCATTAATGAATACACGAATGTCCTTGACTGTAGTGCATGGATAATTTATGGTCGTGATACTAAAGAATATCCTTGGCCATAGTGCAGGGGTGATTCGATGATGTGGATTATTTATTAAGCTGAAACCCATCGACAAAAGTCATGAAAAACCTTTTAAATCATAAAAGATAGTAGATTTTATTCTCTACTTGACTCTTTTAATGGATTGCTTGTTCCGCTGCAGTTAAACTTGATGTTGTTATATTTTATCGTTTTTAACTTTGTTGAAGGCTAACGATAATTTATTACGCATTATCTTAGTCATAATATTTCTTCTTTGGGCTAGTTGAGCTCACCCTTTCTTTCCTTTTTTCTCTTGAAATGAGAACATAGTAGGGACTAGTCGGGGAGCGGAGTGACTGATGCAGAGGATAGCATTAGTAGTCCTCACTATTACGTGAAATAGTGTATTAATAATTGTAATGAGGAATCCTTTTGAGTTTGTATAATCTCTAGTAGACAATAATTGTATTCAAACTCACGAGTTATGTTTTGTCGTATTGTACCCGCGAGTTGTATTAGTAAGTTGTATTTGAATTTTGTACCATGTATGTCGACGACCCAAGATGGGTGATGTATTCCTAATTTTGGGGCGTCACACGGTTAATATCAAAGCTTAGGATATGATCCCCGGCTAAGATGTGAGAATAGTACTAGGAGGGGAGGCGGGAATTCCTTCGCTAGTATGACCTACCTAAGTTTATGTGATATTTAATTGGTGGTCAAAATTTAGGGATAATATGTTACATGTCAATTAACCTTTGTTTTGTGGCGATGTCGAAAATGACATCCGAGAATGTTGAGAATAGCAATGGAGCACAAAGTGACAGTTGATTCACCACATATCAATAATCGAGGATAATGTGCATCGAGGAAGGCGACAATCCTCATGCAAACAACAACACCGACCAAATGATGAATGATCAAATGTTGGGGCTTTATGCAATTCATGAAACAATGAGCAAGAGCGGCTCCTGTCCAAAATGCGGTGGAAACACTCTGGAAACTCTCGGTGCGGTCACCGCTAAGCGATTCAAATTTGGGACCACCGGAGTTTAAGGGAGAGCCAAAACCACTTATGGTGAAAGCATGGATAAAGCGGATCACCAAGATATTTGATGTCTTGGGATGCTCGAGGAGCAAAAGGTTCCCTTTCACGCCTTTATGTTGCTTGCGGAGGCGATTCTTGGTGGAAATCGTAAAAAGCGTACTCAACCTCATCATCATGAAGATGTCTTGGGAGAAGTTCAAGAGTACATTCAACGACAATACTTTCACGAAAGTATTCGTCACATGAAGGAGGTGGAGTTTATCAAGTTGGAACAAAACAATATGATCGTGTCGCATGATATGAGGCTAAATTTACGGAGTTATCTGGTTTTGCGTCCCACTTGGTGGATAATGAAGAGAGAATGACACGGATGTTTTAAGAGGTTTGAAGCCGGAGATACGTCAACATCTTATATGTCATAAAGCGTGTTTATATTCAGATGTTGTAAATAGGGCTCGATTAGTGGAGCGCGATAACGAGTCAACTTAACTAAAAGAAGCGGTGCGCAAAATGATAATACCAATGGAGAAGCGATCATCAAAGCGGTGACAACAAGCGTAGAGGGAATCAACAGGCCAGAAATGGTAACCATTTCGGTGGTAATCAGGGCCAAAACAATAAGAATGGTCATTTCAAGAAGAGGAAATTCAATAATGATGGAAAGACGTCAGCACCAGCACCTATCGTTAAGGAAGGAGAACGACCACCTATCATATGTTTCAAATATGGAGGGGAGGGGAACATCAGTCCAAACTGCGCGATGCCGTCCAAAGAATGTTATAATTGTGGAAGAGAAGGTCACTTAGCTCGATTTTGTCGTTCACCGAAGACAAATTTAGCTAAGATGGAGGCACCAAAGGCCGTCCCAGAAAAGTCAAAATTAGTAGTGCAAGGGAGAGCGTTTGTTGTGACCTCCCAGAAAGCAAGGAACCTGAATGAGGTCATCACGGGCAAGCTTATCATAAACTCTAACAAAATCTATACTTTATTTGATACCGGTTCTACCCATTCTTTTATTTCTCCTACTTGCGCTCATCGATTAAATTTGACTCCAGAGAAATTAGACTTTGACTTATCTGTGAAAACTCCGTTGGGAGAAACCTTCATTACATCCACTGTTTATAAGTCTTGTTTGGTTCAAATCGGTACCCTCACATTACCTGTAGATCTTATTTCATTTAAAATACTTGCATTTGACGTGATTCTAGGGATTGATTGGTTAACTACTCATCATGCAAAAATTGATTATTTCCGTAAGGTTGTTGGCTTTCATATTCCTAATCAACCTATTATGCGAATTCAAATGACCAAACCGTTAAAATCAATCACGGTCATCTCAAACCATAAAGCTATTCGTTTATTGAAAAACAGATGTCATGCTTTCTTAGCTCATGTCACAAATTTAAACAAAAATACGTTAGTTTTGAACGATATTTCTATTGTTAATAAATTTCCTGACGTATTCCCCGAAGAACTTCCTGGCCTACCCCCTGAGCGTGAAATTGAATTTTGTATCGACCTTGAACCCGGTACAAAACCCATTTCCAAAGCCCTATATCGAATGGCTCCTATTGAACTTCAGGAGTTAAAGACCCAACTGCAGGAATTGTTAGACATTGGCTTTATTCATCCTAGTACTTCTCCTTGGGGTGCTCCTGTTCTATTCGTGAAGAAGAAAGATTGGAGTATGCGACTTTGTATTGATTATCTGGAGTTGAATCATATCACCATCAAAAATAGGTATCCATTGCCATGTATTGATGACCTGTTTGACTAGTTGCAAGGAGCCAAATTCTTTTCAAAGATTGATCTTCGTTCCGGATATCACCAATTGAAGATTAGAACCGATGACATTCCAAAGACGGCTTTCAGAACTCGGTACGGGCGTTATGAATTCCTAGTCATGTCCTTTGGATTGACTAATGCTCCTGCTGCCTTCATGGATATGATGAACCGAGTATTCAAGGAATATTTGAATCACTTTGTGGTCGTCTTTATTGATGACATCCTTATTTATTCCAAAAGCCGTGAAGATCATGAGCAACACTTGAGGCTGACACTCCAAAAGCTTCGTGAATGCAAGCTTTATGCCAAGTTGAAGAAATCTGATTACGGCTTGAGGAAGTAGCATTCCTTGGGCACGTAGTATCAAGTCATGGAATATCTGTTGACCCAACAAAGATTGATGCAATTCAAAGCTGGGAGCAACCTAAATCAGTGACCAAAGTACGTAGCTTTCTCGGTTTAGCATGTTATTATCGGAGATTCGTGGAAGGATTTTCTCGAATCGCTACTCCGATATTTCGGTGACTCGGAAAGATACAAAGTTTGGTTGGAGCGAAGAATGTGAGAAGAGTTTTAAAGAACTCGAGAGGAGACTCATTTCGGCACTGTTACGACAATACCATCGGCTCGAGAGGATTTGTCATCTCTGATGATGCTTCGCAAAGGGTTGGGATGTGTTCTCATGCAACATGGGAAAGTCATAGCCTATGCCTCGCGACAACTCAAAGAAAATGAGAGGAATTATCCTACTCATGATCTAGAGTTGGCAGTTGTTGTCTTTGCACTTAAAATTTGGAGGCATTACTTGTATGGGGAGAAAGTGGAGATCTTTATGGATCATAAAAGCCTCAAATATTTCTTCACTCAAAAGGAACTCAACATGCGACAACGACGTTGTCTTGAACTGTTGAAAGATTATGATCATACCATCCAATACCATCCTGGAAAAGCGAACGTGGTAGCTGACGCGTTGAGTAGAAGATCATATGCAAGTACGAGTGCAATATTGTCAACGAAAAAGGCCCATTTTATATGACTTGCAAAGGATGGAGATAGAGTTAAAGACTCCAGGGACCCATGTGATGATGGCGAATATACGAGTAGAACCAACTTTAATCGATAAAGTTAAAGTTGCTCAAGCTATAGACCTGGAGCTGATGCGTATGAGGAAGAAAGTGCAAGAAGGTGCTATGCCGGAAGCAAGAATCGATGAAGAAGGAATACTTCGAGTCAACTCCAGACTTTGTGTTCCTAACGACCCTGATTTAAAGTATAAAATCATGATGGAGGCACACAACACACCGTTTACAATCCATCCTGGGAGTACTTAAATGTATCATGATATTCGTCATACATTTTGGTGGAGCAATATAAAGAGAGAGATAGCGTTGTTTATCTCAAGGTGTCTAACTTGTCCACGAGTTAAAGCGGAGCATCAAGTACCAAAAGGTCCATTGCAACCACTTGAAATTCTAGAATGGAAATGGGAGAACATTACCATGGATTTCGTTATCGGTCTTCCTAAGGTTTCTCAAGGCATAGATGCGATTTGGGTCATTGTTGATAGATTGACCAAGTCTGCTCATTTCTTACCAATACGAGAAACTTATACACTTGAACATCTTGTTCGTATATACATAAACGAGATTGTAAGACTGCATGGTATGCCGGTATCCATAGTTTCTGATCGAGACCCAAGATTCACTTCATGATTTTGGGTTAGTGCTTCATTATTTTTCACGAATTCATTCAAGCTACAGAGAGAGAAAGTATAGAAAGAATAAGAGAGAAAGAAGAAGAGTATTCTATTACTACACTACTACAATATTCAATCTCTTACTAATGTAAGGGATGTTATTCTTTCTTATTCATGAAGAGAACTGTTGTTATTCCATTGCTTATTATTACATTGGAATAACTTTGTATCTGTGATTTACCCTATACTTGGTGACATTCTTCTATTATTCTGTTGGAACATCCTGTCTGTGTATTTTACACTAGACCTGGTTCGGTCTTTATTATTATTCTATTAGAACATCTTGTCGTGTTTTTTACCGGACACGGTTAAAATCTTTATTATTATTACATTGGAACATCACATACGTGTGTTTTACACGGACTGGTTCGATCTTTATTATTCTGTTGGAACATCCCGCGGTGCGCAAAATTTTGCACGACTGGTTCCGTTATTATTATTCTCATTGGAATAACTTTGTCATCTGAAGTATCGCATGCATGGTGATTTCTTTTGTTATTCCATTATTTATTATACTCAGTTGGTTAAAACTTTGACTTCTATACTCCATGAAATTAGTGGAATATCATTGATATTTGCGCTTCATCTAGTATCTTTTCATGGAAATATTCTTCTGAGCATTCTTGAATTTTACTATACAAAGCAGTATCATGTTGACAATTTGGACGTTATTAGTTCCTAGATAGATTAATTCTTGAACTTGTTTTATTGAATTCTTATATCATTGTCATCATCCTCATGTTTATATTATGTTGAAAGTCATATGTGGCCTGTAGTGCATAGATGGACTTGGTATGATTATGACCAGGGATTATTCGGTGTAATCATGACCGTAATGTTACAAATGATGTGGTAAAAGTTGTCATTGGCCCGTAGTGCATTGATGGACAGTTGTTGGCATGATCATGACCATTAATGAATACACGAATGTCCTTGGCTGTAGTGCATGGATAATTTGTGGTCGTGATACTAAAGAATATCCTTGGCCGTAGTGCAGGTGTAACATTCCAGATTTTTTTTAAAATATAAATTATAAATATTTATTGATTTATATAAATATTTATTGGATGTGTTTATTATTGGATAAATAATTGTTCAATTAGATTGATTTGATTTAGTTAATTATTTGGGAGTTAAATAATTAATATGTGGATTGAGTTATGTGATTAAGTGAATTATTTAATAAATTGTTATTAAATAATGTATGACAAATAACTATGTTATAAAGAGTTATTTAAATAAATTAAAGTAGTTTTAATTTATTTTGCCAAACAAGGCTTAAATATATTAAGTCTTTAATTTTAAATTAGTTTGCCAAACAAACCCCTATGGCTTTTGGATTTTTAAATTTTGATTTATTAGTAATATAAATTAAATTAAACAAAATATAAATAATATATAATATATTTGGTAACTGATATTTTAATAGGGTCATTAGTATATGGCGATTTAAACGTTGGGTTTAGACGTGTGTTGGCTTTTATTTTAGTTTACGTATACTATTGTTTGGCTTAAGCCTAAGAAAAGCTGCAGAGAAAGAAAAGAGGAAGGAAAAGTTCAGAGAGTTTGAGAGGAAACTAAGTGCGTGATTGTCCAAAACAAGTTACATTGACAAGTATTTTTTAAGCAACAAAAGGTATGTGGCTATAACTTTAATATATGTAAGTATATATATATTTTACGTCATTATGCCTAAGTCTCTGTGTTCTTCACTTATGTATAAAGTTTTTACAAAAATTGTATGTAAACCATGTTTTAGAATTGGTTATGATGTTACATGTATTTGTAAAGATAATTGTTATAACTAGCATATATATATATTTATATATATGACTGTATGCTAATTACATTCAAAAAGAAAGAAAAGAGTTTTTACAGTAAAAACATATGAGTATGAACATGTTTTGTAGGATAACAAAATTAGTAATTGATTGTATTCTAATTGTAAAATTGAAGTGTGATTATGTTAATTGGGTATGAAATAACGAGAGAACTTAGTTAAAAGGAATCAATTGGGTTTATAATTTTGGTTCTGTGTTCTTTATGTCGAGAATATAAACAATGGAGTTTTGGGTTTTTAAAATAATACTTTCAAGGATTTAACTTCTCTCAAATAGTTGTTTAAATTGTGCTAAGTTAATATATGTATGCTTGGTGAGGTTATGTGTAAATTACATCAATTATATGTATGTAATTAGTTGATAAAATTTCTTAAACAGACCAAAAATGGTCTTCGTGCTCAATTCTGTTAGTTTTTGGCACCCTAGAGCCAAAAATGGAGCCCCAGCGCCAAAATTTGCGCCCCGGCGTCAAAATTCGCGCCCCAGCGCCAGAAGTTTGCGCCCCAGCACTGAGATTTGCACCCCAGCGCCAATCTCGTGCTGCGGCACCACTGTATAGCCTAGTTCTCGCGCCGCGGCGCTGGAACAAAAGTCTGAGTCGGACAGTTTTGGCCTCCTGTAGTAAAATGGCCATAACTTTCTCATACGAACTCCGATTGAATTGATTCAAGATGATCCAGAACGAAGACGAAGTGACCTACAACTTTCATGCTTTAAGTGTTTTAATTTGAGGTCTGTAACAGTAGTCAAAATGGTCATCTTAAGGACTATTGTGTTTTCGGGAGCAATTGGAGGGCGTCGGGCATGCATATATGCATGTGTAGTGCTCCTGACCATAAAAGATGATGTCCTAAGTTATAAAACATGTATGTTAGTAAATATAATGATGCTTAACATTAATAAATAATGTATTAGATAAGTTATAGAAACATAGTAAGCATACACAAGAGAGGCGAATCAAGGCGTGTGGCGAATGAGCGTCGAAACAGCCGTGCCAAGTGTTAACGAACTAAAAAAGTGTTTCAATTCAATTGAAATGAATATTATAGGATATAAAATGGGTTTAATATAAAACCAATAAGTAGTCCTAGCAAGACTTAAGCACTTGAATGAACTTCGATTATGAAATATAGTAGTCATAAGTCGAAAAGTTAACACAATCTAATTGAACATTGTGTGCTAATTAATAGGAATGATTATGAGATTTGGAGTAGAGTTTACATTACAATTACTATGTGTTGTTATGTGACTAATAGTTGATGTGTATGATTATATAATTGTGTAGGGCATGTGAAGTGTGCGAGATAAGCGTAAGTTGTTAAACTATTATTGGTAAACAACGATCAAGGCAAGTCTTCGGTTCCTATTTTCTACGTGGACTTGATGAACTGTTTTAAATTGCATGATATGTTATACATGTTGAAATCATGAAATGTTAAAGTCAATATATGACTACATTATTTTGGCTAAGTAATGATGATTGAGTAAGGAACTCAATCTTTATATTTTTATGTGAATTAAAAGCATGTATGCCCGTATTACTTTAATGAGATGTATATCGAGCATATTATTATATGTGCTATGTGATGCATGAAAAGCTGTTAGACTTTGTTGGGTTTGTCGAGCTCACTCTTGCAAATAACCACTTTTGCGGTCAAGATTTTTGAGTAAAGATATGTGCTAAGTGAGTTATAGAGATCTATATTAACGAAGATTACTTATGTTTTATGAGAAATGTATTTCATATTTTGAACGTAACATGTTGTTGAATTGTAAGTTGAGCTATCCAATGTATATGGATATTTAGTTATGATGTAAGACTTTGTATAGTCATTTTGTTGTAACGATTCATGATATAAGATTGAATCAAAGAGATGTAATGTAAAGGTTGCGATTCAGGGCAAGAAAGAAGGAAATGTATAAACGTTTTAATTATTCCGCAATTTTAGTGTTTTTAATATCGAATAATGATGTTTTATTAAAGATTAAATGTATGGTTAACGACCGAAGTCGAGATTTAAATGGTATAAATTTTGGGGTCGTTACAGTTGGTATCAAAGCTGTAGGTTATAAACCTTAGGTAGGAGTACCTTAGGCTATAACCTTAGAGAAGAGAGGTGAAGATAACGAAAGAATAAGCTCAAATAGAGTTTGAATTATAAGAAGTAATTTAAGAAATTTATAAATAAGGGATTAAAAACATGCGAAAGAGGATTCAAAGAAGAATCTCGCAGAGTTATAAGGAATATGAATGTGGGGTTACCCAACTCCAATAATAAGGATGTAAGGTGATAATAAATAGACAATGTCTATAAAAAGAGAATGATATAGAAGTTAAGAATAGAGAGTATGGTGTAATTGTACTCTTTAGTAGTTGATGTATGGTATCTGGGCTAAACGATTCCTTCATAGAGCGGAGGTATATACGAACTAGTAACTCGGAACCTAGTTTATTAGTTGTTTGTGGGAAACCACTCAGCGTACCATATTGAAACTGTTAGAGACTCGATGTGTACCAAGTGTAGAAATGGATACGTATGATGAAAGTGTAGAACTCGAATGAAATTTTGAGCAATGTAACTGAAGTTAGAAATTCTTAAAGGAAGAATTTTTTTTTAAACAAGAAGATTCAAAGAAGAATCTAAGAGATATAAAGATAAGAAATGGGAGTTTCCTAACTCTAAAAGCCAAGATAATGAATAATGTCGTAAATGATGAAAATGGGAAAGAAAGAGGATCGTAAAACAAAACGATCACGAGTTAAGAAAATAATTTTAAGGGAGATGAGTATAGAATAAGATCACGACGTGATCTATTTAAGTTATAAAAGGAAGATGGTTTGTAATGTTTGAATGATTATAGCTGGATGCTATGAAGATGGTGTACTATGAAATAATGACGAGATAACTCATGAGGAGTTATAGATGATGAGATCGAGGAATTCAGTATCGAGCGAAAAAGCAAGTTATAAGTAAGATAGAGTTAGGAGGATTTCAATTGAGGACTCTGTGATGGTTGAGTTATACAAATCTTTGTATGGGCGAGGTTTTGTGCTTACACTCGATTTATCACATCGATAATCATTGGAATGTTTGTGTCGCGCTATTTGCTATATACTGTTGAGAAGGTGATTCTTTTCTCATGTATATATGAGATAGGTAGAGTATAGTTAGAGAATATTATAAGGTTAAGTGTGAGTTCTTAAAACTCATACTTATGGTAGGTTCGTGACTCATAATTATATGGTATATTTTTGAACCCCTCGGTGAATGGGCGACGCTATGGTTCGACTAGGATAAGTTCTTAAACTTATATGATTGTGGCAAGTTCTGAACTCATAGCGTGTGGTAAGCTTTAATGAGCTGGGTGTAATTAAGTGTGAATGGAGTATTGAGGATGATAGGAATAGATAGACCTATTAAGCAATGGATCATTATAGAAAGTGGAGTTGATGGTGGAAGCATAGGTATTCTAAATCTACAAGTTATGCTAGACTTTGAAATTTATTGACTTCGTCTTTGATGTTTACACTTCTATTTTCTTGAAAACATTGGATCAAATGATGGAACCAATGAGTTTTAACAACAATCATTATTATTAGTATGTACATGCTAATTGCTTCGGCTAGACAAAAATGATATGCAATATATCAAAATGTATTTTATATCATTAATGTATCATGTAACCTGGTGCAAAGATGATAAAAATGATGGAGTCATTAATGCAGTATTACCTAGTGTTGGTTGTGATCTAAGGATCGTCAGCCCACTATGGTATGATGTAGTATGATAAAATCACCAAATGACGGAATCCTCAACTGGATTTGTAAATCTGATGCGGTATCGTAGCGTCATAAAAATATTTTTGAGATTTCTTTGAGTTATGAGAATACATATGTATATATGTATATGTATATTTCGGTTGATGTGTGAATTGTTGTAGAGGTCTATGCTATTTGATTCAGCTAGACAAATTTTGAAAGATGTTCATGAAATTCAAGAGTTCTTGAGAAGTTATGCCAAACCAAATTATTTTGGTGCGGATTCAGATGTTGAAAAGCTGAGATGAACAACCCTATTATTTAGGGGTAGCGCTTAGTTTATACTTTGCGCTAAAATGTTTGTGCACAATACATGTACGAAGGATTGATCCCCTAAGTACCTTGAAGTCAATATAGTCGTATGACTGTAAAAGTTAAAGTTGAAAGATTACTTATAACTGTGGACAAGGTTCGTGGTCATTAGACCCTCAGTTGAATGCTTGCACTCTAAATTCTGAGATGAACAACTCTTTTATTAGAGGTTATGCTTAGTTATACTTTGCGTTGAAATATTTGTGCACAATACATGTACAATAGGTTGATAACCTACAGTACTTGTGGAGGGTGTTTTCGGTCTTTATGATTTCTAAACATTCTGCCAAAGAGGGTTTAAAGTGTGAAGAACCGGGGGTGAAGCACTATTAAACCTAGAGAATAGAGTTCATGGTCTTGTGACCCTCAGCATGATTTGGAATCTTTTAAATTCCTGAGTTATTCATACTACTTCCCAATTATTGAACAATTGTGGAAGGTTCTTGTTATTCTGCAAGATGGAAGGAGGGTGTTTACAATCTTTGTGATTGATAAACATTCTGCCAAAGAGGGTTTAAAGTGTGAAGAACCGGGGGTGAAGCACTATTAAACCTAGAAAAGAGTTCACGGTCTTATGACCCCTCAGCGTGATTTGGAATCTTTTAAATTCCTGAGTTATTCATACTACTTCCCAATTATTGAACAATTGTGGAAGGTTCTTGTTATTCTGCAAGATGGAAGTGAAAAAGGAAAGTATTCCTTAGAAAGAAGTGAGTCGTAGAATACGACACTGAATGATGAATATGTTGATTAAGTGAGAAAAGAGATTTTGAAGAAAGAAGTAGATGAGTTATCAAAGAATAACGTGAAACTTTTAATAGAAAAGTTAATAATTGTAGAAAGATCTTTGTGAAAAGAAAATGGTTATAGAAACCAATGAAAGAATGAAGGATTGACGTAAAATCTATTTTGATAGATTGAATATTAATTGATAAAATTTTGAGGACGAAATTCTTAGAAGAAATGGTGAATGTAATATCCCGAGTGTTGATGATAACGATCCTTAGAAAAGGAATTGAGTTCAAGTGAAAGTTATGAAATGAAACCTAGAATTTGTTAAGGTAATGAATGTAGTAGGAAATATAAAATCTATATTTAGATAAAATGATGAAAAATTACTCGAGTTATTTGTTTAAATTGTGTCTTGATTACGGGGATGAGAATCTTTGTAAGTAGGGAAGATTATAACGAATGAGTGGTTTGAGTTGTGATTACGAGGACCAGAATCCTTGTAAGGAGGAATGATGTAACATTTTTAATTTTTTAAAATAAATTATAAATATTTATTAATTTATATAAATATTTATTGGATGTGATTTATTATTGGATAAATAATTGTTCAATTAGATTGATTTGATTTAGTTAATTATTTAGGTGTTAAATAATTAATATGTGGATTGAGTTATGTGATTAAGTGAATTATTTAATAAATTGTTATTAAATAATGTATGACAAATAACTATGTTATAAAGAGTTATTTAAATAAATTAAAGTAGTTTTAATTTATTTTTGCCAAACAAGGCTTAAATATATTAAGTCTTTAATTTTAAATTAGTTTGCCAAACAAAGCCTTATGGCTTTTGGATTTTTAAAATTTGATTTATTAGTAATATAAATTAAATTAAACAAAATATAAATAATATATAATATATTTGGTAACTGATATTTTAATAGGGTCATTGATATATGGCAGTTTCGTACGTTGGGTTTAGACGTGCGTTGGCTTTTATTTTAGTTTACGTATACTATTGGTTGGCTTAAGCTTAAGAAAAGCTGCAGAGAAAGAAAAGAGGAAGGAAAAGTTAGAGAGAGTTTGAGAGGAAACTAAGTGCGTGATTGTCAAAACAAGTTACATTGACAAGTATTTTTTAAGCAACAAAAGGTATGTGGCTATAACTTTAATATATGTAAGTATATATGTTTTACGTCATTATGCCTAAGTCTCTGTGTTCTTCACTTATGTATAAAGTTTTTACAAAAATTGTATGTAAACCATGTTTTAGAATTGGTTATGATGTCACATGTATTTGTAAAGATAATTGTTATAACTAGCATATATATATTTATATATATATATATTTGTATGCTAATTACGATCAAAAAAGAAAGAAAAGAGTTTTTACTGGTAAAAACATATGAGTATGAACATGTTTTGTAGGATAACAAAATTAGTAATTGATTGTATTCTAATTGTAAAATTGAAGTGTGATTATGTTAATTGGGTATGAAATAACAGAGAACTTAGTTAAAAGGAATCAATTGGGTTTATAATTTTGGTTCTGATTGTTCTTTATGTCAAGAATATAAACAATGGAGTTTTGGATTTTTAAAACAACACTTTCAAGGATTTAACTTCTCTCAAATAGTTGTTTAAATTGTGCTAAGTTAATATATGTATGCTTGGTGAGGTTATGTGTAAATTACATCAATTATATGTATGTAATTAGTTGATAGAATTTCTTAAACAGACCAAAAATGGTCTTCGTGCTCGGTTCTGTTAGTTTTTGGCGCCCCAGAGCCAAAAATGGAGCCCCAGCGTCAAAATTCGCACCCCAGCGCCAGAAGTTTGCGCCCCAGCACTGAAATTTGTGCCCCAGCGCCAATCTCTCATTGCGGTGCCACTGTATAGCCTTGTTCTCGCGCCGCGGTACCGGAACAAAAGTATGAGTCGGACAGTTTTGGCCTCCTGTAGTAAAATGGCCATAACGTTCTCATACGAACTCCGATTGAGTTGATTCAAGATGATCCGGAACGAGGGCGAATTGACCTACAACTTTCATGCTTTAAGTTTTTTAATTTGATGTCTATAACAGTAGTCAAAATGGTCATCTTAAGGACTATTGTGTTTTCGGGAGCAATCGGAGGGCGTCGGGCATGTACATATGCATGTGTAGTTCTCCTGACCATAAAAGATGATGTCCTAAGTTATAAAACATGTATGTTAGTAAATATAATGATGCTTAACATTAATAAATAATGTATTAGATAAGTTATAGAAGCATAGTAAGCATACCCAAGAGAGGCAAATCGGGTGTGTGACGAATGAACGTCGAAACACCGTGCCAAGTGTTAACTAACTTAAAAAGTGTTTCAATTCAATTGAAATGAAAATTATAAGATATGAAATGGGTTTAATATAAAACCAATAAGTAGTCCTAGCAAGACTTAAGCACTTGAATGAACTTCGATTATGAAATATAGTGAGTCATAAGTCAAAAAGTTAACACAATCTAATTGAACATTGTGTGCTAATTAATAGGAATGATTATGAGATGTGGAGTAGAGTTTACATTACAATTACTATGTGTTGTTATATGACTAATAGTTGATGTGTATGATTATATAATTGTGTAGGGCACGTGAAGTGCAGATAACTGTAAGTTGTTAAACTATTATTGGTAAACAACGATCAAGGCAAGTCTTTCAGTTCCTATTTTCTACGTGGACTTGATGAACTGTTTTGAATTGCATGATATGTTATACATGTTGAAATCATGAAATGTTAAAGTCAATATATGACTACATTATTTTTGCTTAAGTAATGATGATTGAGTAAGGAACTCAATCTTTATATTTGCTATTTGAATTAAAAGCATGTATGCCATGTTACTTTAATGAGATGTATATCGAGCATGTTATTATGTGCTATGTGATGCATAAAAATTGTTAGACTTTATTGGGCTGTCGAGCTCACTCTTGCAAATAACCACTTTTGTAGGTCAAGATTTTAAGGTAAAGATATGTGCTAAGTGAGTTATAGAGATCTATATTAACGAAGATTACTTATGTTTTATGAGAAATGTATTTCATATTTTGAACGTAACATGTTGTTGAATTGTAAGTTAAGCTATCCAATGTATATGGATATTTAGTTATGATGTAAGACTTTGTATAGTCATTTTGTTGTAACGATTCATGATATAAGATTGAATCCAAGAGATGTAATGTAAAGGTTGCGATTCAGGGCAAGAAAGAAGGAAATGTATAAACGTTTTAATTATTCCGCAATTTTAGTGTTTTTAATATCGAATAATGATGTTTTATTAGAGATTTAATGTATGGTTAACGACCGAAGTCGAGATTTAAATGGTATGAATTTTGGGGTGGTTACAACAGGGGTGATTCGATGATGTGGATTATTTATTAAGCTGAGTCCCATTGATAAAAGTCATGAAAAACCTTTTAAATCATAAAAGATAGTAGATTTTATTCTCTACTTGACTCTTTTAATGGATTGCTTGTTCAGCTGTAGATTAAACTTGATGTTGCTATATTTTATCGGTTTAACTTTCTTTGTTGAAGGCTAATGATAATTTATTACGCATTATCTTAGTCATAATATTTCTTCTTGGGCTAGTTGAGCTCACCTTTCTTTTCTTTGTTCTCTTGAGGAAATGAGAACATACAGAGGGGACTAGTCGGGGAACGGAGTGATGGTCCAGAGGATAGCATTAGTAGTCCTCACTATTCTGTGAAATAGTGTGTTATTAATTGTAATGAGGACTCCTTTTTAGTTTGAATAATCTCTAGTAGACAATAATTGTATTCAAACTCAAAGTTATGTTTTGTCGTATTGTACACGACAGTTGTATTAGTAAGTTGTATTTGAATTTTGTACCATGTATCTGATGACCCAAGATGGGTGATGTATACCTAATTTTGGGGGCATCACATTATATCTGTAAGCAAACGCTAAAGGCAAGTACTCTAACCCTTGTTCCAGTTTGATTTAGACAAGCTTTGTTATTCATGTATTCTTCGCATGAGTTAATGCCTGATGAAGTCAACTCCAATTCCTTCGGCTAGACTTGTGATATGTTGAATTTCTTTTAATCTTTCAAGTATGGGCAATGATTTACCAAACTAATATTGTTGTGGTTTTCAAAAGGAGACTGAGTATGCCAAATTGTTTTGTCGTCAAACGACAGGCACGTGAGGTTGCCAGAACTTAAACGTATACACGTTTAATGAATGTAGTGTTGATCAACATAAAGTACCATAGGCTGATCACCTAGACGTGCTCGTAAGCTATGTCGGACTTACGGACTTCGTGCCGAGATATCCTTTTCAAAGTACTTATGAAATGCTCATGGTCTTGGACCGGGAATTGAAGTTTTACTGAATATTGTTGTGAGACCCCAGATTTTATGAATAAATATTTAATTTTCTTGAAATAATTTTTTGACTATTATGGTATGGATTTGATATAATTTTATAGTTGTGGGTAATATTTATAAATTTTGCAAAGTACGCAAGTTGTTATATAATATTCGATTGGTCAGAAAATATTCATTTTATCAGGGAATATTCGTACAACGACACAATCATTGGTGGACCCCGCAACGGAATTATTGTCGGATTGAAAAAACGATAAAAATATTTTATGAAAATAACGGCGAAAGTTTCACCATTAATACTGTTGAACTACTCGGTAGTAAAAGTATAGTAATACGCGTGGTTGCGTAGTAGCTTTGCAACACCGTATTGATTATTGATGCTTACGTGATAAGTCACTCAGTTTTGTTTTATTAGTATTATTAATGTAATAAAACAGAAAAGCTTTTTATATAAAACAGAATACTTTTATAAAGTTATTCATTTTATTAGACTATAAATAGAATATATTATATTCTATTATGCATAGTGTTTTGCATAGTAAAATCTTTTTATATAAAACAGAATACTTTTATAAAGTTATTTATTTTATTAGACTATAAATAGAATATATTATATTTTATTATGCAAACTGTTGCATAGTGCCTGCATAGTGTTGTATAGTATTGCATAGTGCCTGCATAGTATTTTGCATAGTAAAATCTTTTTATATAAAACATAATACTTTTATAAAGTTATTCATTTTATTATATTATAAATAGAATATATTATATTTTATTTAAAAGATTTTGTTTTAAATTTGGACCTTCCGTTTAAAGTAAATCAATCTAGACCGTTCATGAATTAGTTACTATGCAGTCCATTCTTCTATAAATAGAAGCTCATTCCTTCATTATTTCTTACGAATTCACTGAAACTCTAGAGAGAGAAACTATAGAGAGAAAGAATAAAAGTATTCTGCTACTTCACTACTCTTACATCCAGTACTCTTCTTCTTAAGGTAAGGGATATTATTTGTTGTACTCGTAAAGGGTATTCTTTCTTTCTTATTCATGAAGAGAACTTCTGTTATTCCATTCTTTATTATTCTATTGGAATAACCTTTGTACATGGGATACCTTATACTTGGTGAAATTCTTACATTATCCCATTCTTTATTATTATGTTGGAATAACACATACATGCAAAATAATTGCATACATGGTGAAATTCTTACATTATTCCATTCTTTATTATTACGTTGGAACATCCATGCAATGCGTTTACATGACTGGTTAGTTGTTTATTATTACATTGAAATATCACATACATGCGTTTCGCATGACTGATTCCATTATTTATTATTCTATTGGAATATCGTATGCAATGCGTTTACGCATGACACAGTTCCATTATTTATTATTACATTGGAATAACACATGCATGCGATGTCTATCGCATGCACGGTGATTTCTTTTGTTATTCCATTCTTTATTATACTCGGTTGGTTAAGGTTTGACTTTATACTCCATGAAATTAGTGGAATATCCTTGATATTTGCGCTTCGTCCAGTATCTTTTTATGGAAATATTCTTCTGAGCATTCTTGAATTTTTACTCTACAAAGTTGTATCATGTTGACAATTTGGACGTTATTGGTTCCTGGATAAATTAATTCTTGAACTTATTTTATTGAATTCTTATATCATTGTCATCATCCTCATGTTTATATTATGTTGAAATTCATCTGTGGCATGTAGTGCATAGATGGACTTGGTATGATTATGACCAGGGATTATTCGGTATAATCATGCACCGTAATGTTACAAATGATGTGGAAAAAGTCCTCATTGGCCGTAGTGCATTGATGGGCGAGTTTTGGTATGATTATGGCTATAGATTCTCTTCGGCCAAGGGTGCAAAGATGAATTCTTTTATGGCATGATTAGGACCGTTGATGAAAACACGATTATCTTTGGCCCGTAGTGCATGAATAATTCGTGGTCGTGATACTAAAGAATATCATTGGCCTGTAGTGCAGCGATGATTTGATGATGTGAATTATTTATTAAGCTGAGTCTCAGCGATAAAAGTGATGAAAAACCTTTTAAATCATAGAAGATGGTAGATTTTATTCTCTACTTGACTCTTCTAATGGATTGCTTATTCCGCTACAGTTGTTGATCTAAAGCTTGTTGTCTATTATATTCTATCAATTGTTATACTGTTGAAGGCTAATGATAATTTATTCTGCATTATCTTAGTCATAATATTTCTTACTGGGCTAGTTGAGCTCACCCTTTTGCTTTCATTGTTCTCTTCGGGAAATGAGAACGTAGCGGGGACTAGTCGGGAAGCAGAGTGATGGTCTAGATGGTGCATTAGTAGTCCTCACTATTCTGTGAAATAGTGTGATAATAAATGTAATGAGGACCCCATTGAGTTTATATATTGTCTAGATAACAATATTTGTATTAAAACTCACAGCATATGTTTAGTCGTATTTTACACGATTGTTGTATAATTAAGTTATATTTGAATTTTTTACCATGTATTTGGCAACTCAAGATGGGTGATGTATACCTATTTTGGGGGCGTCACAATTGTTGTTGTAAAATGTTTTGAATGAAAAGAAGTGCTATTTTGAATTATCGATAGTACTTCGTAACTATTGCTCAGTTATTGAAGATATAAGATTCCTATGTTTCAAGCATGCGAATTTTATTAGAATTGTTGTACTTGGTGAGCTAGTTAGGCTCACTCTTGCTTGAACCATATGAATGCAGCTAAGATTGAATGGACCGATGGATCCGGCAAGGATAAAGGGAAGGCGAAGGCGAACTCGTAGAATTACTTATGTAATAGTATAGTTTTGTAAGAATACTATTTGATATTATGACAAGGACAAATGTAACGTTTGTAAAGAACCTGGGGAATGTTAATATTCTTTTAATATATATAAGACATATTTGTTCTTTTGAGGCATTTCAATTGAATGTTTGTGTGAACTGTAGCACCGTGTAGCACCATCTGTCGGGTTGGAAGATACCCGGATTTGGGGGCGTCACAGCTACCACTGGTATTATCATTTTGTCGGCTGCTCTCTCTTGGTTGGGTTGACTCGTTATCGCGCTCCAATAACTGAGCCCTATTTACAACATCTGAATACAAATATAGTTTGTGAGAAATTAGATATTGACGTATATCGGGTTTCAAACCTCTTAGAAACATCCGCGTCATTCTCTCCTCATTATCAACCAAGTGGGACGCAAACCGGGACAACTCGGCAAACTTACCTTTGTACTGCGACACGGTCATATTGTTTTACTCCAGTTTGATAAACTCTACCTCCTTCATGTGACAAATACTTTTGGGAAAGTACTTGTCGTTGAACAGTTCTTGGAACTTCTCCCAAGACATCTTCAGTGTGGCAGGTTGAGTACGCTTTACAGATTCCCACCAGTAATCTGCCTCTCCTCGCAACATGAAGGTAGCAAAGGGAACCATTTGCTCCTCGGAGCATCCCAAGACATCAAATATATATCTTGGTGATCTGCTTTATCCACGTCTCCGCCTTAAGTGGTTTTGGCTCTCCCAAAAACTCTGGTGGTCCCAGCTCCTTGAACTGTTTAGCGATGACCGTCCGAGAGTTGCCAATGTTTCCACCTGCATTTTGAATAGGAGTCGTTCTCGCCTGATGTTGCATGAATTTCATAAACCCTTTGAACATCTCATCGTTCATTATTTGGTCAGTGTTGTTGTTTTCCTTAGGATTATTGTCATCTAACGCACATTATCCTGCGTATTTCTCATTGGTGACTTAACGGTCTCATGTGCTTCATTGTTTATCTCAACATTTTCGGATGCCATTTTCAAATACTGCCACAAAACAAGGGTTAATTGACATGTCACATATTATTCATATACTCTTAACAACCAAATAAATACCAAATAAACTTAGGTAGGTCATACTAGCGAAGGAATTTCCCGTCTCTCCCCTCCTAGTTCTAGTCTCAAATCTCAGTCAGGGATCATATCCCTAATCTTTGATACCAACTGTGACGCCCCCAAAATAGGTATACCTCACCTATTCTAAGTCGCCAAATACATGGTACAGAATACAAATACCAACTTAAATATACAACATGAGCTGTGAGTTTTAATACAAATATTGTCTTCTAGACAGTATTCAAACTCAAAATAAGTCCTCATTTATTATCACACTATTTCACAGAATAGGGAGGACTACTAATTCAAACATCAGATATCGTCACTCCATTCCCCGACTAGTCCCAGCTATATTCTCATTTCCTGAAGAGAATAATGAAAGCAAAGGGTGAGCTCAACTAGCCCGGTAAGAAATATTATGACTAAGATAATGCAGAATAAATTATTGTTAGCCTTCAACAAAGTTAAACTGATAAAAATATAATAAACATCAAGTTTAACTGCAGCGAAATAAGCAATCCATTATAAGAGTCAAGTAGAGCATTATATCTACTATCTTCTATGATTTAAAAAGTTTATCATCAATTTTATCGCTGAGACTCAGCTTAATAATTAATCCACATCATCGAATCATTCCGGCACTACGGCCAAGGATATTCATTAGTATCACGACCACGAATTATTCATGCACTATGGGCCAAGGATATTCGTGTTTTCATCAATGGTCATGATCATACCAACAACTGTCCATCAATGCACTACGGGCCAATGAGGACTTTTACCACATCATTTATAACATTATGATCATGATTATACTGAATAAGCCCTGGTCATAATCATACCAATCAATAGTACATCTATGCACGTAAGCCACAGATGACTTTTATCACACTATAAGCATGAGGATGATGACAATGATATAAGAATTCAATTAAAGAAAGCAAAGGATAAATCTTTAAATAATTATAATTTAATTTATCAAGAATTCAATAATGTCCAAATTATCAACATAATACTGCTTTGTGGAGTAAATTTCAAAAATAATATTGTATCAAAAATGATTTGGACCGAAAAGAAATTAATTTTTTTTATAATAGTACTCTAGGTGAATAGTACCCGAGTGAATAGTAACCCATGAATAGTAACTCGTGAATAGTAACTCGATATGAAAAGTACCCCAAATCCTCAAGTGAATAATATTCGAGTGAATAGTAACCGAGTGAACAGTAACCCGTGAATAGTACCCCGTGTGAAAATATTGATATTTAATAAGAAAGTTCATATCAATATTCCAATGAAACGATACTGGATGAATCGCAAAACTCAAGGATATTCCACTAATTTCAGGAATTATAGAAGCAATACTTACCATAGTAAGTTTAGATTTAAGAATATGAAAAGAAATAATATATGAAACTACAAATGGATTTTCACCTGTCATGCGGTAGTCCGCGTAGACAGATCATTTCCATAATTTAATAACAATTGAATACGAAGGGTTATTCACCAGGCATGCGATAGTCCGCGTAGGCAGGTTATTTCCATAGAATAATAAAGAATGGAATAACAAAAGATTTCACCATGCATGCGGTAGTCCGCGTAGATAGGTTATTCCCACAGAATAATAAAGAATGAAATAACAAAAGATTTCACCATGCATGCGGTAGTCCGCGTAGATAGGTTATTCCCACAGAATAATAAAGAATGGAATAACAAAAAGATTTCACCATGCATGTGGTAGTCCGCATAGACAGGTTATTCCCACAGAATAATAAAGAATGGAATAACAACCCTTACGAGTATTGAAAGAAATAACTTTCTTCATGAATACGAAAGAAATAATACCCCTTACCTTAATAGAAGAGTGAATACTGAAGTAGGGTTGTGACGCCCCCAAAATTAGGTATACATCACCCATCTTAAGTCGCCAGATACATGGTACAGAATTCAAATACAACTTAATAATACAACTATCGTGTACAATACGACAAAACATAAACTGTGAGTTTGAATTCAAATATTGTCTACTAGAGAGTATAAAAACTCAAAAGGAGTCCTCATTATAATTATTATCACACTATTTCACAAAATAGTGAGGACTACTAATGCAAACATCTAGGACTATCACTCTGTTCCCCGACTAGTCCCAGCTACGTTCTCATTTCAAGAGAACGGTGAAAAGAAAGGGTGAGCTCAACTAGCCCAGTAAGAAATATTATGACTAAGATAATGCGAGAATAATTTATCGTTAGCCTTCAACAGTGTTAAACTGATAAAATATTATAACTATCAAGTTTAACTACAGCGGAACAAGCAATCCATTAGAAGAGTCAAGTAAGGAATAAAATCTACTATCTTCTATGATTTAAAAGGTTTTCATCACTTTTATCATTTGGGACTAAGCTTAATAAATAATCCACATCATCGAATCACCCGCACTTCTGACCGAGGATATTCTTTAGTATCACGACCACGAATTATCCATGCACTACTGACTAAAGATAATCATGTTTTCATCAACGGTCCTGATCATGCCATAAAACAATTCATCTTTGCACTACGGCCAAAGAGAATCTATAGCCATAATCATACCAAAAACTGTCCATCAATGCACTACGGGCCAATGAGAACTTTTTCCACATCATTTGTAACATTACGGTCATGATTACACCTAATAATCCCTGGTCATAATCATACCAAGTCCATCTATGCACTACAGGCCAGAGATGACTTTTAACAAAATATAAGCATGAAGATGAATGATAATGATATAAGAATTTAATAAAACAAGTTCAAGAATTAATTTATCCAGGAACTAATAACGTCCACATTGTCAACATGATACTTCTTTGTAGAGTAAAATTCAAGAATGCTCAGAAGAATATTTCCATGAAAAGATACTGGATGAAGCAAAAATATCAAGGATATTCCACTAAATTCATGGAGTATAGAAGTCAAAATTTTAACCAACTGAGTATAATAAAGAATGGAATAACAAAAAAAATCACCATGTAAATGCGATAGGCAGACACAGGCGAGTTATTCCAATGAGAATAATAAATAACGAAACCGGTCAAAGCGTAAAATGCATGAGGCGGGATATTCAACGAGAATAATAAAGAATGGAACGGTCCGGCGTAAGCCTTGCAGACATAAGATATTAAAGCGAATAATAAATAATGACATCCCGGAAGAATTTCACCAAGTATAGGGTAGCAGCGTATCTGAGTTATTCAACGAGAATAATAAATAATGGAATAACAGAAGTTCTCTTCATGAATACAAAAGAAATAATACCCCTTACGAGTACAACAAATAATATCCCTTACCGTAAAAGAAACTGAATATAAGAGTAGGAAAGTAGCAGAATACTTTTCTATAGTTTCTCTATAATTTCTCTCTCTAGAGTTTCAGTGAATTCGTAAGAAATAATGAAGGAATGAGCTTCTATTTATAGGAAAATGGACTGAATAGTAACTAACTCATGAACGGTCCAGATTAATTTACTTTTAAACGGACGGTCCATATAGGTTTACTATTAAAACTTAAAGCAACGGTTCATACTGATTTACTATTAAAACTTTAAACCAGCGATCCATATTGATTCACTATTATAACTTTCCACCAGCGGTCCATATTGATTTACTATTATAACTTCAACTAATGGTCTGAAAAATTAGCACATCTCTTCATGGAATAATATTGTACCCAAAAATAATTTGGACCGAAAAGAAATATATTTTACGGGTGATCAATAGTACCCTGTGAATAGTAACTCGTGAATAGTAACTCATGAATAGTAACTCATGAATAGTAACTCGTGAATAGTACTCTGACACAAAAAGTGCCCCGAATACCTGATTGAACAATATAACCTCCAGACATCAATTATTATCGAAACAAATGCCGATTTTCACTAACACAAATAATTCCAACACAATGGAACTATAAAATTCATCTTTAATCAACACGAACTTATTCATCATTAATATTATAATTCACAATATTTAACAACCAGGTCGTTCCCAGGAAAGAGGGGGCTTTCTGATAAGGATTTCTCCTTATTGGCGCGCAATTAGGTGACCAAACCTCTCCTTGACATAAGTTTAAGACATTGTCAATATTGCAAATAATAATATGAATAACTTTGTCGTCTCAATCATTGATTTAATAATATATCATATTATGCAGATGATATTGTAACAATAATTGAATCAATAATATGAGAAATATGATGCAGCAATTACCATAGCAATAATTAAGTACAACTGAGTGACTTCTCACGTAAGCATCAATAATCAATACAGGTGTGCTAATAATGCGACTCTGGCGTATTCATTGTACTTTTAACAACCGTGTTTCAACAAGTTAACGATAAAACTTACGTAGTTATTTTCATAAAGTAGTATTTTGTATGCGTTTTCTCAATCCGACAATAATTCCGTTATGGGATCCACTAATGATCAGATGCAGTAAATGCGGATATTCCCAAACAAAAAGAATATTCCCCGACCAATCAAATATTATATAACCACTTGCTTACTTTGCAAAATTTGTAACTATTACCCACAACTATAACATTACATCAAATCAACACCATAATATAAAAAAATTATTTCAAGAAAATTAAATCTTTATTCATAAAATCTGGGGTCTCACTATCTCCCCTCCTTATAAAATTTTGCCCTCGAAATTTACGTACATACCTGGTATGCCGAACAGGTGAGGATACCTTGACTTCACTTCAAATTCTAACTCTTGAGGTATAACCTTTGAGCATCGAATATGATCCTTCTTATCTAAGATGTTAACACGTATCTTCTCATACGTTAAATCTTTTGCTATCTCGTCCAGTTCTAAATTAATA
This sequence comes from Panax quinquefolius, assembly GCA_020205615.1. Taxonomy (NCBI): domain Eukaryota; kingdom Viridiplantae; phylum Streptophyta; class Magnoliopsida; order Apiales; family Araliaceae; genus Panax; species Panax quinquefolius. The sequence continues at coordinate 111,444,861 of CM035167.1, forward strand.
ATGTGGTTCGGGTCGTCCACATTTTTACGTAACATCGATACGTTAAAAATGTTATGAACACGCGACATACTTGGCAGTAAAACAAGTCTATAAGCCACAGTTCCTACTTGATCGAGGATTTAAAATGGGTCAATTAAATCGAGGGTTGAGATTTCCTTTCATCGTCGATTCTTGCTTCTAGAATAACGCCCTCTTGAACCTTCTTCTTCACATTCATCAGCTCTGAGTATGTAGCTTGAGCAGCTTTAACGTTATCGATTAAAGTCGATTCTAATCATATATTAGTTATCTTCACGTGGGTTCGTATATTCGCACTTGTAACCGCATACGATCTTCTACTCAACGCGTCAGCTACCACGTTCACTTTTCCACGATGGTATGGTACGATCATAATCTTTAACAGCTCGAGCCAACGTCTTTGGCGTATGTTACGTTCGCTTTAGTTGAATAAATGTTTAAGGGTTTTTAGAAATGGGTTTTGTATTGGGGTCAATACAAAATTCGATTTCACGCTCTAGGGGTAGGCTAAGAAGTCTTCAAGAATACGTCAAAAAATTTATTAACAATAGAAATACCATTCAAAATTGTGACTCTCATCCAAGACTTGGATAACACGTCACATTGATACCTATCAACTTGTCATCGTCATTCACGACGTTGCCTACAGAAAGTCTGGCTTCGGTGCATTCCACACAAGAAAGTCAACAACGAAAGGATCGGGGCTCTTTATTTATGGCTTGATATGACAATGATTGACTTTAATGGTTTGGTTACTTTGAATTCGCATAACAGGTTGGTTAGGAGTATAAAAGCTAACAACTGTACGAAAAGCATGATGAGTAGTTAACCAATCGTTTCCAAAAATCACATCAAAGGCAAGTATTTTCAAAGAGATAAGATCGACAGGTAACGTGAAAGTGTCAATTAGAATTAAACAAGATTTATAAACAGTGGAGGTAATGACGATTTCTCACAATTGAGTTTCAACCGATAAGTTAAAGTCTAATTTCTTCGAAGTCAAATTTAAACGTTGAGCACAAGCAATAGAGATAAAATAATGGGTAGAACTGGTATCTAATCAGGCATAGACTTCGCAAGAATTTATAATTAACTAACCCTTGATAACTTCATTCGTGTTCCACGTCACAAAAAAAAACGCTCCCTTTTAGACTATCGATTTTAACTTGTCTGGGACATTCTTTGGCGTCACCATCCCAGCTAGACTTTACTTTGCTATAGAGTACATTCCACCCTTAATTGCTTCATCACATTCCTGATCCATGATTTAAATCATTACTCCCCGATCCATATTGAAGTAGGGTTGACCGCTCTGTAAAGGGTAATTCCGAATTCGATGTTGGATTCTCCCAATTGTTGTCCAAAAAGCAAAATCCATTTCATCTATTTTGACTTTATTGGATTGGACGTCTTTTTCAACAATATCAACGCGTCGTGTGGCTTTTACCCACGCATCATCTATTCTCCTTCGTTTAGTTGTTTCTGCTTTCATCAGAACTTTGATCATAGCATTCTCAGATTCCAGCTCTAATATCTTATACTCTGCCAAAGAGTGCTTCTGTTCAAGCATCGCACATCGGGTAAGACAATTTTGACTGGTTGCATCTCTTTGCTCCACGACCGCCTGTCATTCTTCAGCCTGCTCTTCTAACTCATGAATACGATTTTGTAATGCAAAATTTTGATCATAAAATTCTTCTAATAAATTCTCCTCAGGTTCCTCTTCTTCCTCTTCTTCCTCACTCTCAGCTGCTACCTCTGCAACTAGCTCGGGTGCAACTATTAGTTCTTCACGCACTAACGTAGATATCTCTAATTTCTTCTTCGTCTGACATCACATTAACTTGGTTAGTGATTAAAGGTGTCTCAACAATCTCATGTGCTTCATTGCGTATCTCAACATTTTCGAATGCCATTTTCAAATACTGCCACAAAACAAAGGTTAATTGACATGTAACATATTATTCATATACTCTGACCGACTAATTAAATATCAAATAAACTTAGGTAGGTCATACTAGCGAAGGAATTCCCCGTCCCTCCCCTCCTAGTTCTATTCTCACATCTTAGCAGGGATCGTATCCCTAAGCTTTGATCTGTTGTGGCGCCCCCAATTAGGTATACATCACCCATCTTGAGTGCATGAATACATGATCTGAGAATTCAAATACAACTTAATAATACAACGTAGGTGTACAATACGACAAAACATAAATTGTGAGTTTGAATACAAATATTGTCTACTAGAGAGTATAAAAACTCAAAAGGAGTCCTCATTACAATTATTATCACACTATTTCACATAATAGTGAGGACTACTAATGCAAACATCTAGGACCATCACTCTGTTCCCCGACTAGTCCCACTACGTTCTCATTTCACGAAGAAGAGAAAAAGAAAGAAAGGTGAGCTCAACTAGCCCAAAGAAGAAATATTATGACTAAGATAATGCAGAATAATTTATCGTAAGCCTTCAATAGTGTTAAACTGATAAAATATAATAACTATCAAGTTTAACTGCAGCGGAACAAGCAATCCATTAGAAGAGTCAAGTAAGGAATAAAATCTACTATCTTCTATGATTTACAAGGTTTTTCATCACTTTTATCGCTGGGACTCAACTTAATAAATAATCCATATCATCGAATCACCCCTGCACAATGGCCAAGGATATTCTTTAGTATCACGACCACGAATTATCCATGCACTACGGCTAAAGATAATCATGTTTTCATCAACGATCATGATCATGCCATAAAACAATTCATCTTTGTACTACGGCCAAAGAGAATCCATAGCCATAATCATACCAAAAACTGTCCATCAATGCACTACAGGCCAATAAGGACTTTTTCCACATCATTTGTAACATTACGGTCATGATTACACCGAATAATCCCTGGTCATAATCATACCAAGTCCATCTATGCACTACAGGCCACAGATGATTTTCAACAAAATATAAGCATGAGGATGATGATAATGATATAAGAATTTAATAAAACAAGTTCAAGAATTAATTTATCCAGGAACTAATAACGTCCACATTGTCAACATGATACTTCTTTGTAGAGTAAAATTCAAGAATGCTCAGAAGAATATTTCCATGAAAAGATACTGGATGAAGCGAAAATATCAAGGATATTCCACTAATTTCATGGAGTATAGAAGTCAAAGTTTTAACCAACTGAGTATAATAAAGAATGGAATAACAAAAGAAATCACCATGCATGCGATAGGCCATGACAGCATGAGGTTATTCTAATAGAATAATAAATAACGGAACCAGGTCCAGCGTAAAATGCACAGACAGGATATACCAACAGAATAATAAAGAATGGAACCAGGTCCGATGTAAACGCACAGACAGGATATTCCGGCGGAATAATAAATAATGGAACCGGTCCCAAGGCGTAACGCATGCATGCAGGATATTAAACGAATAATAATAAATAATGAAATCATAGAAGAATTTCACCAAGTACAGGGTAGCCCGCGTTTACAGGTTATTTCAACAAAATAATAAATAATGGAATAATAAAAGTTCTCGTCATGAATACAAAAGAAATAATACCCCTTACGAGTATAACAAATAATATCCCTTACCGTAAAAGAAACTGAATATAAGAGTAGGAAAGTAGTAGAATACTTTTCTATAGTTTCTCTATAATTTCTCTCTCTAGAGTTTCAGTGAATTCGTAAGAAATAATGAAGGAATGAGCTTCTATTTATAGGAAAATGGACCTGAATAGTAACTAATTCATGAACGGTCCAGATTAATTTACTTTTAAGCAGACGGTCCATATTGGTTTACTATTAAAACTTAAAGCACGGTCCATCTTGATTCTGATTAAAACTTTAAAACCAATGATCCATATTGATTCACTATTATAACTTTCCACCAGCGGTCCATATTGATTTACTATTATAACTTCAACTAACGGTCTGAAAAATTAGCACATCTCCTCATGGAATAATATTGTACCCAAAAATGATTTGGACCGAAAAGAAATATATTTTATGGGTGATCAATAGTACCCTGTGAATAGTAACTCGTGAATAGTAACTCGTGAATAGTAACTCATGAATAGTAACTCATGAATAGTAACTCGTGAATAGTACTCTGACACAAAAAGTGCCCCGAATACCTGATTGAACAATATAACCTCCAGACATCAATTATTATCGAAACAAATGTTGATTTCCACTAACACAAATAATTTCAACACAATGGAACTATAAAATTAATCTTTAATCAACACGAACTTATTCATCATTAATATTATAATTCATAATATTTAACAACCAGGTCGTTCCCAGGAAAGAGGGGGCTTTTCGATAAGGATTTCTCCTTATTGGCGCACAATTAGGTGACCAAACCTCTCCTTGACATAACTTCTAGACATTGTCAATATTGTAAATAATAATATGAATAACTTTGCCGTCTCAATCATTGATTTAATAATATATCATATTATGCATATGATATTGTAACAATAATTGAATCAATAATATGAGAAATATGATGCAGCAATTACTGTAGCAATAATTGAGTATAACTGAGTGACTTCTCACGTAAGCATCAATAATCAATATCGTGTGCTACTGTGCAACTATGCATATTACTGTAATTTTAACACCGGGTGTTTCAACAGTTAACGGTAAAACTTTCGCCGTTATTTTCATTAAGTATTTTTGTAGTTTTCTCAATTCGACAATAATTCTGTTGTGGGGTCCACCAATGATTGTACCGTCGTACGGATATTCCCCGACAAAAAGAATATTCCCCGACCAATCGAATATTTTATAACCACTTGCTTACTTTACAAAATTTGTAACTATTACCCACAACTATAACATTACATCAAATCAACACCATAATATAAAAAAATTATTTTGAGAAAATTAAATCTTTATTCATAAAATTTAGGGTCTCACAATGGTAGTAGCAGAATAATCTTCTTCTTGCTCTCTATAATTTCTCTCTCTAGAGTTTTAGTGAATTCGTAAGAAATAATGAAGGAATGAGCTTCTATTTATAGAAAAAAGTATTAAATAGTAACTAATTCATGAACGGCCCAGATTAATTCACTTTTAAACGGTCGGTCCATATTGATTTACTATTAAAACTTAAAGCAACGGTCCATACTGTTTTACTATTAAAACTTTAAACCAGCGATCCATATTGATTTACTATTATAACTTCAACCAATCAACGGTCTGAAAAATTAGCACATCTCTTCATGGAATAATAAGCCAAACTTATAACAAATACCTCATAACAAACCCCTTTATTTATATCAAAAATTGAATAAATATTTACCACAAATTATTTATCATTAAACAACACATTTTTTAATCTATCAACAATTATTCATCATTAATATTATAACTCACAATATTTAACAACCAGATCATTCACAGGAAAGAGGGGGCTTTCCGATAAGGATTTCTCCCTATTGGCGCGCAATTAGGTGACCAAACCTTTCCTCGACAGAACTTTTTAGACATCGTCAATATTGTAAATAATAATATGAATAACTTTGTCATCTAAATTATTAATTTAGTAATATAAAATATTATGCAGATGATATTGTGATAATAATTGAATCAAATAACGTGAGATACTATGTAGCAATTACTGTAGCAATAATTGAGTCTAACTGAGTGACTTCTCACGTAAACATCAATAATCAATATCGTGTGTTACTATGCAACCACGCGTATTATTGTTCTTTTACTACTGGGTAGTTCAACAGTTTAAAAATATTTCAGTCGTTTTCTAACTACGAAAGTACCTCCGTTGTGGGGTCCACCAATGATTGTGTCGTCGTACAAATATTTCCTGTTAAAACGAATATTCCCCGACCAATCGAATATTTCTCGACATAACGAATATTTTATTTCAACTTGCTTACTTTGAAAAATTTTCACATATCACCCTTAACTTTAACCCTTCATCAATTTAACCATTTATTAAATAGAATAATAATTATAAGAAAATCTAATACTTTCATTTTATAAAATTTGAGGTCTTAAAAGGTTGCCCCTTGGCCCCTCCACATGGCCAAGTGGACAGGTACACCCCCCACCCACCCCCCACCCGCCGCCCATCCCAAGTTTCCAATTAGCTTTTGTCTTCCCATTAACTTCTCGTTACATTTTTAGTTACGTTTCTAACTCGTTCGTTTTTCTTTTCATTATATTTTTCCTAATTCATTCCTTAGCCAAAACCCCAAAATTTTTCATTCATTCTTTCATCTCATTAGAGATTTCATCTCCCTTTTCCCAAATAAACGCTATGGCGTAATTCGAAAAGTCAAAACTATGATAAAGACGTTTTTAGCGTGAATAGTGTTTTAACATCTTTTTTTTGAAAAAAACTTTTATTAGAGATTGTATCTCTCTTTTTTAAATAAACACTACGACTGTCGACGTTGGGATTTTTAGTTGTCCCTTTCTGTTACTTGCTCTTTGTTGTTCTCATTTTAGGTGAGATTTGTTTGAAAAAACAAGTGAAAAAGGTCTGACATGTATAATGTCGAGGATGGATTATTAAGAGTCGCCAGTTGGTTTTTTAAATGGTTGTACCAACACAACCAAGAAAAGGTTTGCAAATTGACCCCAGTGATGTGACACTGCTAAACGGGTCGGTGAAACCGAGATTCATTAGGGTCCGGGGACTTGATTATGCGGAGGGAAGGTGTTAGGCACCCCCCGACATCCGTGTTACCACGGTGATCGCCTCTTTTCAAGAAACTGTTATCTAAATATGTGTGTGTGGGAAATTGATGTCTTTGTTATTTGGAAGTAGTCACGAGGCCTCGTTCGCACTTTATATATACTGTGGTTTGAATTTATGTAAAAATTCAGTTTTTAGCAAGATATGGCAGTGATGTTTTGTAAAAAAGATTTTTCAAACCCTGATACTCAATAGTAATTGAGACCTTTTACACTTTCATTTTATTAAGTGTTCGGCTTGATTGATTTTATTTTCGAGATGCGAGGCATCTATAAGAAAATAATGTACAAAATAATGCCGACTTCCTTGTGGGTATGAGAACCATCTGAGGAAATTTAGACATCGCGGATAAATTTACAAGCTGCTTACAGCTGAAAAAGGTCCATCATGGGAACCGAATCTAGATCCAGTAGACTGAATTTGTGATCACATGATTCCTAGGCGCACATGATACCGCAATTTGTATGAAAGCAGTAAGCAGGTATATATATAAAAGCTGTAAATATATATATACAGACATGATCAGCCACCACGAAGCACCTCCATGGGGGATCAGAAAATGTAAATAAAGCTGTAAAAACTATCAATCTCCACGGAGGAAACTTCATGCGAGACGAAGCGTAGATAAAGCTGTACAATATGATCAACTGCCACGAAGTGAACTCCAGGGAGGACGAAACATAAAGAAAGTCAGAAGCGATCAAGCGCCACTTAAGTAAACTCAGGCGGATTTAAAATGTATATATATATATATAAGCGATAAACGCACCGGATGTAAAAATCGGGCTCATCGTAAGCGAGTTACAACAGCGATTCATATATATATATATATATATGGGATTCCATCCACGAATGACAGGTTGTTGGGAGCAACCCATTTTGGCCACCGCTACTACTGCACTTCTACTTAGACAATTTTTTTTTTTTATAAGCCGATGCAGTAGTAAATTACTGGCCAAAATGGGTTGCTCTCCAACAACCTATTGTTGATGGAATTCTAATATATATATATATATATATATATATATATATATATATATATATATATATATATATATATATATATAAGCGAATAAATGCTCCGGATGTAAAATCTAGGCTCATCGAGCGAGTTCGACAACACAGTTAATATATATAAATTTATATATATATTAAAGCAAAGAAACGCTCGGGCATCAAGTTCAAGCTCATCGAACAAAGTCCACACTACGATTCATATATATATAAGTATATATATATATATATATATATATACAAAAGCAAATAAACGCCTGCATCAAGTTTAGGCTCAATCGAGGCATAACTCGATAATGTTAGTCTATATATATAAATATATATATATATATATATGTATATATAAACTGAAATAAAACCACGGACCGAAGTTCGGGAAAACACACGCAACACGACTCTCAACGTGAAGAAGGGTGTGTGCAAAGATGAAGAGAAAGGCTTTAAAGTGTGTGAGAAGGCTTACAGTGGACTGTCAAAGAAGACTTCTATATCTTTAAAGTGGATGAAACTCGGCTCTGGCCGGTACAAGAGTAGCTATATATGAGCTCACAAGTGTTTAAAATGAGAAAGTACTCAATTTATGGTGTGTACAGAGCAAATTGGACAGGGCTTCATCGTTGTTTCTCTTCCAAATATGGCCACCCCAAGCCCTCTATGTATAGAGCGGGGAGCCGCAGGTGTACCTGCGGCTAGCAACAGGTGTACTTGCGGCTAGTAGCAGGTGTACCTACGGCTAGAAACAGGTGTACCTACGGCTGCCCAGGGTGCCCCGGGCAGTGTGGATCCCGCTGTGTCAAAGTACGTACACTCGGACAACGCGCTGTTCGTTCGGTCGTTCATAACTTTCAATCCGGGAGTCCGATGGAAGCGTGTCATACCATTCTGGAAAGACCTTTCTGAGAGCTACACAATGACATAGGATTTGCCCTTTTTTGATTCCAGGAAGATGGGTCCATGATCGAAATGGCATTCCCAAATTTCCGTTAAGTAGTCCGTTGAGCCGTTTTGCGTAGTTTGTGCTTGAAAGTTAAGATATGGTTGTTGTGAGACCCCAGATTTTATGAATAAATATTTAATTTTCTCAAAATATTTTTTTAAATATTATGGTGTTGATTTGATATAATGTTATAGTTGTGGGTAATATTTACAAATTTTGCAAAGTACATGCAAGTTGTTATATAATATTCGATTGGTGAGGAATATTCGTTTTAACAGGAATATTCGCATACAACAAGACAATCATTGGTGGACCCCCACAACGGAATTATTGTTGGATTGAGAAAATGACAAAATACTTTTATAAAAATAACGGCGGAAGTTTTACAGAATTATCTAATTTGTTGAACTACTTCGGTAGTAAAAAGTACAAAGAATACGTGTGGTTGCATAGTAGCACGATATTGATTATCGACGCTTACATGAGAAGTCACTCGGTTATACTCAATTATTGCTACTGATGAATTCTTTGCATCATATCTCTCATATTATTGATTCAAATATTGTCACAATATCATCTGCATAAAATGTTATTTTATTAAATTAATAATTGAGATGACAAAGTTATTCATATTATAAATTGCAATATTTACGATGTACAGAAGTTCACAAGGAGAGGTTTGGTCACCTAATTGCGCGCATGATAGGAGAAATCCTTATTGGAAAACCCCTCTTTCACAGGAGCGACACGGTTGATAAATATTGTGAGTTATAATATTAATGATGAATGTTGTTCGGAGTTGAATTTGGAGACGCGGACGTGATATTTGAGTCCGGAACGATGAAATTAGTAAAAATTGTCTATAAACACAAAATTTTCCGGGATTCACTATTTGGTCAAAAAGACAACAGTTGACTTTTTTGGGAAAAGTCAAACTTTGAAATTTCAAAATTATATTGTTGATAAAAATAGTTTAATTATGTTGGAATTGTTTGTGTTAGTGAAAATTGACATTTATTTCGATAATAATTGATGTCTGGAGGTTATATTGACCAATCGGGTATTTAACCGGATAAATGAGCAATTGATTGCTATTAATTCACATGATTATAACTATTTATTCACATGTGTATACTATTATTTCACATTCTTGTTACTATTAGGGGAGTTGGTGCAAGATTGATAATACTTGCATAACTAAGTTAAAAATGGAGGTATAGATGGAGGTACTATACTATAATTATTTTATCACATGATTAGAACTATTGAGTCACATGATTTACTATTGATTCACATTATTTACTATTATGGGAGGTGGTGCAAGTTTGATAATACTTGCAGGACTAAATTAAAAATGAAGAAAAAGAGGAAGGTATTGTACTGTAATTTTTCGAGCCCCAAAACGTGCAATTATCGAAACTATGTTTTCCTATAAATAGAAGCTCATTCTTCTTCATTTCTCACCTATTCACTAAAGTTATAGAGCAATTATTATAGAGAGAAATTATAGAGAAAAGCTGTAGAGAGAAAATCTATTGAGAAAAAAAAGAAGAGAAGTCTACTACCTCACTACTCCTATATCCAGTTTCTTTCAAAGGTAGGGAATATTATTTGTTGTATTCGTAAGGGATGTTATTCTTTTGTATTCATGAAGAGAACTTAGGTTATTCCATTCTTTATTATTCTGTTGGAATAACCTGTATACGCGGTCTACCCTATACTTGGTGAAATTCTTCTGTTATTCCATTATTTATTATTCTTTGGAATAAACTCCGTATCACAATACGCATACGTGGTGAAATTCTATTGTTATTCCATTCTTTATTATTCATTGGAATATCACATTCGTGAGTTTTACGTGGGACCGATTCCGCCTTTCTTTATTATTACTCGTTGGAATATCACATGCATGCGTTTCTGCGGGGACGGGTTCCGTCTTTATTATTCTATTGGAATAACTCGCATCATGCCAAGTATCGCGTGCGTGGTGATTTTTGTTGTTATTCCATTCTTTATTATTCATTGGAATAACCCATCATATCAAGTATCGCATGCATGGTGATTTCGTTGTTATTCTATTCTTTATTATTCTACTGGAACATCCCGCTTGTGTGAATTTCGCTTGACTGGTTCCGTTATTATTATTACATTGGAATAATATGTCATCATGGCACCGCATACACGGTGATTTCTTTTGTTATTCCATTCTTTATTATACTTAGTTGGTTAAAGTTTTGACTTCTATACTCCATGAAATTAGTGGAATATCCTTGATATTTCAAGGCTTCATCCAAAGATCTTTTCATGGAAATATTCTTCTGAGCATTCTTGAATTTTACTCTACAAAGTAGTATCATGTTGACAATTTGGACGTTATTGGTTCTTGGACAAATTAATTCTTGAACTTGTTTTATTGAATTCTTATATCATTGTCATCATCCTCATGTTTATATTTTGTTGAAAGTCATCTGTGGCCTGTAGTGCATAGATGGACTTGGTATGATTATGACTGTGGATTATTGATTGTAATCATTACCGTAATGTTACAAATGATGTGGAAAAAGTCCTCATTGGCCCGTAGTACATTGATGGACAGTTTTTGGTATGATTATGGCTATGGATTCTCTTTGGCCGTGGTGCAAAGATGAATTGTTTTATGGCATGATCAGGACCGTTGATGAAAACATGATTATCTTTAGCCGTAGTGCATGGATAATTCGTGGTCGTGATACTAAAGAATATCCTTGGCCGTAGTACAGGGGTGATTCGATGATGTGGATTATTTAGTAAGCTGAGTCCCAGTGATAAAAGTCATGAAAAATCTTTTAAATCATAGAAGATAATAGATTTTATTCTCTACTTGACTCTTTTAATGGATTGCTTGTTTCGCTGCAGTTAAACTTGATAGTTATTGTATTTTATCAGTTTAACACTATTGAAGGCTAACGATAAATTATTCTGCATTATCTTAGTCATAATATTTCTTCTTGGGCTAGTTGAGCTCACCCTTTTTTCACTTTGTTCTCTTTGAAATGAGAACGTAGTGGGGACTAGTCGAGAAGCGGAGTGGACGGTCCGGAGGATAGCATTAGTAGTCCTCACTATTCTGTGAAATAGTGTGTTAATAAATGTAATGAGGACTCCATTGAGTGTGGATATTGTCTAGATGACAATATTTGTATTAAAACTCACAGTTTATGTTTTGTCGTATTGTACACGACAGTTGTATTATTAAGTTGTATTTGAATTCTGTACCATGTAAGTGACGACCCAAGATGGGTGATGTATACCTAATTTTGGGGGCGTCACAGTTGTGGGACTTCTATTGAAGTAATTTGAGTTGAAATGAGTTGATTTGATGTGAGCTGAAGTTGAGTTGGTAAAATGATCATTTTGCCCCTCCCGGGGTTATTTCCGGTTTTCTCGCAACAGTAGTGATCTTTTTCGCAGGTTATCTCTCGAAGTTGGCTTCGTTGTTGACTCATTCGTCCTCAGGGTTATCTCTGAGGTTGGCTTGACCTCCTGGGGTTATCTCCAGGCTTTGAACTTGATCCCCCGGGGCTATATCCGGGGTTGAAACCGACTTTCCCGGAGTTAAAATTGATGTTGTGATCCTCCAGAGTTATCTCTGGAGTGTGAAAAAGACGATTTTGCCCTCTTGCATGGTTAGTAACAGAAAAACGAAATTTCGAGTGTCTACAACGACGTAATTTGAAATTTTGAAAATAAACGTTTATTAGCGTTTTCTGCATTTTATGAATAGTGTTTGTGTTTTTTTTGAAAAAATTTATGTTTCTTCTAAAAATCTCAACGCATATACACAGACACGTAACACGTAAACTAAGTCAAAAATCGATCTTTAACCACGTAACACGCAATCATTCCATCAAAATATTTATTTTATTTAATAAATATTAAAATTCTAATTGCAAGGATAAGCTACATTTTCGATCGTCACAATAAACACAATAATTGGAACAGTAAATTTGAATTCATCTCCAACTAGATATTTTTGTATTCTTTGTTTAACCTTCTCTAATTTTCGCTCATTGCTCTATCAATTTTTCAATTCCCCTCTAATCGGAACACTATTTCCGGCCAAGGCCATTTCCGTCTCTACCGCTTTTGCCTCCTCCCGGAACTTCTTGTAAATATCACTTTTATAAAACTTCTTAGTCCTAACCACCAAAACAAATGAAACAAACGCACCAAACACTGTCACTGCAGTAATAATAATGAAAGCCAATTTGAAACAATCATCCCCAGCGCAATCCAAATCTTCACCCTGTTTTCGGATTCTTCGAAAAGCTTTCATTTGCCTCTCAGCCTCCTTATCATACAAATGCCCAGTAACCCTCACATTAAGCAAATAACCTCCAATTGGACTAGCCACCGCGCCAAAATTATACAATGTGGAGTAATACTTTAGGCCAAAAATCTCCGATATGATGGCGAAAAGCAATGGCCATTGAGCACCAAAACAAAACCCTATAATTATCGAGGCAAGGTAAAGCGAATTTGGGACATTAAACGCGATAAGAAGGTGACCAAGGCACGATAAAATGAGTGTCATAGTGAGCATAAGAGGCCTAGGGAATTTGTATCTTTTTAGAAAGATTTCGGACATAAAACCGGATACTACTCTTCCAAGGTAATTCCATATGCTAACAAGCGATACGAATGTACTAATGCTACGTTTAGGATATCCAAGTGAAGTTCCAATCTGTCCCAAATTGTCAATAGCGGTTAATGTACCCCCAACGCCGCATATTGTTGCTAAAAAAAGTATTAGCATGTCTATGCTAAAGAGTGCTTGAAGGATAGTGTAGTCTTCTCCTCTGTCCGGTGGCCGGAAAATATTTTTCAGGCAAGAAACTTCTTGGGTTTTCTCCGGTGGTGGTGGTGGTGGTGCTATACAGGTTTCCGGTGTTGGTTTCTCGGTAACGATATTTATTTGTGAAGACTGAATACTATCTAGGATTTGTTGTTTATCCCTCCACAGTTTATATTCTTCTTTTATAACAACAAGAAGCGGTAAAAAGAGCAAGATTATTACCGCAGTAACACTCATCCTAAATTCACTACGGGTAAAATGCACTTGTTGTTCTACTATAATGATCACCATCAAGAAACCCGCAAGACCAAGTGATATATATAGAAAGCGATAGAAAACTTTGAGTTCATTCTCTTGACGTACAACTTTCATTATGCGGATTGTACGTAGAAATGCAAAGGAAACTGCGGCGGGGAGCCAACCTATTAGCAAAATGAGTGATTTCCTGTCATCTCCATAAATAGCATGGAAGATTTGGGTGATTATCGCGCCGCTAAGCCCCACATAACCCTTGAGAAGCCCTAGCACGACCCCCCGGCTCTCCGGAAAGTTCTTGACGCAGGTGACTAGGGCTCCGGTGTTGGCGAAAGACTGCGAGTTTGCGCCTATGCAAATGTATGTGCACATGTGCCAAACTTGTGGGGTGGGGATTTTTTTTGTGACGGCTAGCCAAATCATGAAGTAGCCGCCAAAGTTTAGGATGGCGCCGATTGAGAGGACTACCCACGGCGGTGTGACCTCATTGATGAGGCCGGATAGGACGCCGACGTTGGCGCCCAAGTCCTTGAAGAAGCTGAGGAGGTTGAGGGTAGTTTGGTCATATCCAAGGACGGACTTGATGTCCCCGGAGTAGAGGCCGAACATGTAGGTGGCGCCGGCGGCTGACATGATGAGGAAGGAGGCGAAGAACATGAACCACCGGCCTGTGAGGATTTGGAGGGTTACGATTTTCATGTTTGGAGCACCAACGGTGATGGTGGTGCCGGCGAATACCATGACTTTTGTGGGGGGTGTGTGTGTGGTGGGGGGGGGGGTTGTTAGTAGTGGTGACTTGTGAACTCTTACTAGTTTGTAATAGGTTAATAAAAGAACGTGGGGTTCTTATAGAGGGTATGTAGACAATTGAGAGGAGTAGGAGTGAGAATAGTCATATATACAATGACTTCATGTAGAGGACTTGAAGAGTGATGATTCTTGGTAAGTGGTTCCAAAATGGGATAAAGATACTAATAAAAATGGATGGCATTTCTCTATATACACATAATTTAATTATTTAGTGTACGTTTGACAGAGCGGTGCAGTACAATATTGTAAGATAAAATACTTATAAATATATAATTTTAACAAAATTACTTTTGGAGAATTGTCAAATATTAAATCAATTTCATTTTTAATTTTGAAGTGTTTTTGATCCACACCAAAAACTTCACCCAACCAGCTCTTATCTAGCCAATTAAAGTACTAATTAATTGTTATACTGTACAACTTCTCAATAAATAATTCCTCAATATTTTATTTAATTAAATAATTTCAATTTATTTACCTATTATTTTTTTATTTTTTTAATAAAAATAGAGGATCCGGTTACTATGAAGTTAATTTTATTTTAAGTTGGTCAATTGACAAATATAATACTGACACGCAAAGAAAAAGATCACATCTGATCTGCGTATTGACATTATATTAATAAATTGACTAAAATTAGCTTAATCTTAATCACTCCGAGGACCCATGTATCTAGGGGTGTTCAAAACAACCGATTTTTTCGATTTTTCGTTTTTGAACGCATCGAAGGCCTGGCTTGATTCAAGATAAAAAAAACTAGGTCCTATTAAATTTTAAAAAATCCAGATATCTGGTTTTTTGATGGGCTTTGATTCGACGTTTTTATGGTTCGGTTTTACCGAACCAGGGCTAAGATATATCGTTAGGGTTTGTAATATTCATGAGGCGTAATCAAATTGCATAAAAAGTGCTTAAACGTGTAAAATCGTAGTTTAAAAAAATTTACAAACCATAAACCCGGATCACCCTTTATGCACAATTATTAATTAAACGAAAAGATAAAGAATAAAATCATATACCTTGAAGATCGAGCTTCCTCAAGTACAAGTTCACCTCCAATCCTTTTTCGCTCAACTTGAATCCACCGGGTTTGGTTCCTTCCTTTGATCAACGTTAGCCACCCGTGTGTTGGGCCTCAGAGGTGATCCACCAAGGAAGAATAGGAATTCAAGAAGAAGGGTATTCGGCTCAAACCCTAGTTTTCCTATCTCTATGAAAAAGGCGCTCTCTCCAACAAATTGGAATTATTACATTATTAGTAAAAAGTCAACAACCTCCTACCACCCATAATAATTTCCTCTTATTTATAGATGCAAGAACCCACCTTAACAATTAAGGAATTGAGATTTATTTAATTAATTAAATTCTTTTAATTAATTAAGCTCCCTAATCTTATTAGGGATAATTAATTAAACTCCTTTAACTAATTTTTCTTCCTAATCCAATTAGGAATAAATGAGAGTACTTATATTAAATTAATTCCTAAACTCTTTTAGAAATTAAAATAATAATAATTGTAATAATATTAATAAGACTCTTCTTATTAATTTATATTTAATATTTCTAAAATATTAAATAATAAATATTAAGCTATTTAATTTATTCTATCACCATAGATTAAATTAAATATACATAATATATTATTACGATTATGTCATTAACTTCTTAAATAATTATTCTTCCTTTTATGGTGTGATTCTTTAGGTTCTCCATATTAACTTAGGTTGTGAATAAATCAATTAGAACAATTCTAATCTTATTTAAATAAATAAATTAAACAATTAATTTATTTAAATAAATAATATTTATTCTACAATAGGGATAAGCCTCCCTAGCGATCAACGACTTTCCGGATAATATAGATTTCAACATTAATCATAAAAGAACCTTTGAGTAAATAGTTACCGTGATAATTCAATCCTTCCACCATACAATGTCCCAATTAAACATAAGACATGGAATTATCGTCAAGTCTTATTTTATTTAATTATATGTATTTCGACTCTTAAATGCACAACTCGAATAATGCAAATTAGAAACTCCTTTCTAATTTCATTCTCGCGCCAAGGACTATTGGGTTGTCATTTATCGAATCACATAGACATTTCTCTTCTTTTATTAGAAGTGGTAGATTCTTTATTGATCATACATTATCTCCACGTACAACTTATTATACCAAGCATACCCCTTTGATATACCCTAAGGGTCTTAAGGAATAAGTCAAAGTATAACTCATCATACACAAGATACTATGATGATCTCAAGTCCAAGGATTACTTGTACTTTACTATCACTACAGAATTCCTATTGACAGCAAGTAAAACTCCATTAGGTATTCCTTAGCGAGCCAACGTTCAAAGTGAACTTATTCTCTAATAAGCACCTACATACTTGCTTTAGTGTCTCCACACAAATGATCATGAGATCAATCATTCTCATCCAACGAAAGCAACAACGTATGTACTCAATCTATCCGGATTCACTAATCCCCAATTTAGTAATCCAATGATTGGGAACTATTTTAGTTTTAAGCTTTCTAAGAATTTAGATCTCATTAGAATGATCATCATCATTATTCTAAAAGCATTGCTTAAAACTATGGGTTTATCACATATTATAAAACAAAGATCATGTAGATAATTAAAAGCCTTTAATAAATTAATACTTTTATTAATAAATGAATAAGATTGTTACAAAGTATACGCTTTATCATCAAACATGATTGGCTTGTGTGCATACTACTTTCA
The DNA here is from genome assembly GCA_020205615.1 of Panax quinquefolius. NCBI lineage: Eukaryota > Viridiplantae > Streptophyta > Magnoliopsida > Apiales > Araliaceae > Panax > Panax quinquefolius. Next base: position 111,462,218 of record CM035167.1, read on the forward strand.
ATCTCCCACTTGCACTAAAGCCAATCGTCATGGTATCTTATACTCTTCTTCTCTAAGTGACGATTATCCCTTTATTGGATAAGCTTTTAGTTAATGGATATGTAATATTGTACTTGAGAGTCCACTATCTCTATAGTGATTTCCCATCTTTTAATGATTCTAATAATCAAATGAAAGTGCCACAACACATGTTTAGATCCAAGATGAGACTTAGAACTATTCCTAGTTCAGAATGAACTTTTAATCCAAACAATCAACTTGCGACTTCATTTATAGCTATATACTTTGTCTTTATCACTAAACCAAAGAACTCTTTCTTTGCTTGGAACCTTTCCAATTCATCGCACCACCTTGCTCAAGGTAACCCTTTACCTTAAAGTGGATTTTTTTCGTCGTCTTGATGCGTCTCGAAAAACTTGAGTCTGCATTAAGCCCTCTAGTTTTAATTAAGACCCACCATGAATATGATCACATCCTTAGTCTTAGATTAAGCACTTTAAGATGTTTTTCACCGACTTATAGTGAACTTCTCCATAATATGATCGATCAACATCAAGTCTCGTACATTTCATTGCATACATGATTGTCACTCATGCGACGACCTCTCTTTCAGAGTCTGTGGGGACTATTAGGAGAGATACACTCCATAGCTCATCTACATGAGACATCTCTAAGAGTTTGCCATGCTAAACGACTTTAGCATCAAATGAATATACGTTCCTTGGGTTAAGTCGAGCATCCTCTTGTATCTATCTATATAGATTTTATCCCCAATTAAGATACTCTTCCCAAACCATTCATGGAGGAATGTTTAGACAACTTTATCTTTACTGATTGTAGCATTGGTATGTCATTCCTTATCCGTAGTTTATCAACATATAATACTAGAAATTTTACTACTCCCCAATCAACCCTTTTCAGACACACTAGAACTCTTACCTCATCGATGTAACTGGATCATCATCTTCTATGATGTGTAATTCTCATCATCATCATCCATGATGAATCCATACCTCCTACGTATCTTGAAGATACTATTCCGCATTTACGATTGATTTGTGGTAATAATACAGTTCATCTACGTGTTCCTCTTATTTGTCTTATAGTATTTTGTGGTTCTTGAACTCTTCAAGATCTATTATCCTCCCACAAGCCCCTTCAATGATAAACACCTTTATCTTAGAAGCGCGGTGTTTCGTAACAAACACCTTTTGCTAAGTAGAATTATAGAACATATACCCTAAACTTACTTTAGGATGTCCCACAAATCGACACTTGTCAAATCTTGTCCCAAGCTTATCCTTTGAAACATTTTCACATAAGTTGGACAAACCCTTATCTTAACATACTTAAGATTAGGAATCCTCCCGTCCATAACTTTTATGGAGTCTTGGGAAATGGATTTTGAGGTTACCTTTTTCGTAGATATGTAGCCATTTCTAGGACATTATCCCGTAGGATATTGGAATGTCGGTAAAATCATTATGGACCGCACTTTGTCCAACAAGGTATGAATTTTTCATTCAGATACATCAATCAATTATTCACAGATCGGGATGTGTCCATTATGAGAAAACCATTTGAGATGATCTAGAAACTTATCAGACAAGTATTTATTCCTCGATCTAATCAAAGAATCTTAATACATTGCCAATTTGTTTCACTTTCAATTCTTTGAACCTTTCAAATAATTCACACTTGTATTTCAACAAAATACAACATTCAACTCTTTGAATAATCATCTCCTTTTCTTATACTAATTTGTTCAATATGCAAAATTATTTTCACGTAAGTCAAGTATATAAAATCCATTAAGTAATCTTTTCATTCTATACGAAACATTATTATTATTATAAATAGAACAACAATTGTTCTTAAATATAATACCAAAGATTTCATTCATTCAACAATAAAATGGAAATAATGTTTCTAACAAGTAATTGGAATACAATAACAACTTATTGACTTAATAGATTTGCTAGTAGGGAGTGCTAAACTATAAGTTTCTATAGCTAATGCAAAGAACCTTTGCTTCATTTTCCACATATAGGATTACTTATCTTTGTTTACTTTTTACTCGCTTGGTCCCTTCATAAATCTATATTTATGATAACCAAAGTCGGTATCCAATACCCAAGTAGAACCTCGACTTAAAGAAAAATTTATTTCAATCATGAACAAAAAGCGTATTGTAAATAGAAACTTCACTAAGCTTCTTTGGTTAGCCTCTGCAAGATACTTTCGCAGCTTTCTTTCCAAATTGTCCAAAGCTTATTATAGTGGAAGCAAACTCCTTTGCTATCCATATCTGCTTTTGTTCTTATTATCCTTTGTTTTTCCTTTCTATTTACCTTCTTTGAATCGTTCTTCTTTTCGGAAGATCCTTTGGCCCCTACCAAGAAGACTTGGTCTTTCTTGGTTGGAAAGTGACTCTCAACATTTTTCAATATGTTAAGCAAATCAATGAAAAGGCGATATCTAGCTTGTTTATATGAAAAATTCACAACAATTGTGAAAGGAGTCCGGAGTGAGTGCAAGATCAAATCTTGGCTCAACTCTCCATCCATGACAAAACCAGTTGTCCTAATTGATCAATCAAATTGATTATGTTAAGAACTTTTATTCAGATTTATAGTGCCATTGGCCATTCTAGATCGGAAGAGCTCCTTAGATATCTCGATATCTATCAATCCTACTTTCCTCACCATCAACTACTTGATGTGCAGGAATATAGTAGAGAGCATCCATAGTTTCATGCCGACATCAAGCTCGTTACTCATGGATGCGAGCATGATGCATCGAGCTAAATGTGCATCATCTTGCCACTTTCTAAAAGTAGCAATCTCTTCCTCAGAGGCATTATGCGCAACCATTGCGAGGATAGGCGTGATAGGACATAAGATAGCTTTTCGGTTATGAGAACTATTCTCAAATTCCTTAACCAACTGCTTAATTAATTGGCCCGGTTAATTTAGCATCTAATATGCTTCATAAATGATAGTAATTTTAGACATTGTAAAATTTCAGAAATGAATTTGTAATTAACAACATTTTAACATACATTCTTTTATTAATTACCAAAATAATTTAGGTCTTGTTTTAAATTGGTATCTCCCACTATTTTCTTCAAACTATATTACCTCACTTATATAGTTCTAAAATCTAATTTAAAGATTTGCTAGTGAGAATAAGGATCCCATTTCAAATGTATATAGCCTTGTGGTGACACAACAAACTATATATAAATAAATAGGTAGACAACTCTTGTCAATTACATCAACTATGCAACTCCTCAGATTTCGCCTCTTAGATTATTTTGATCAAGTGGTGGCACATCCGAATCAAAATTATCCAAGTTAAGTCCCACCTAGCACTCCATATATTCAAAAAGAAAATATCATCCTTGTGGTGACACAACAAAACAATATTGTTCAATTTTTTTATAAGCATCAAATGTGATAAATTAACATCTTAAATACTTAATACTTGCCTTGTGGTGACACAACAAACTCATATTAAATATTTAATACTCTATTAATTTTATCATGTTAGAAAGCTTAACGCTCGATATTCCAAATATCTTTGAACGCTAGGACTTAATATAAAAATTGAGGGTTTGTTATTAATTTGTCTCATCTTGTTTAGCTGCAGCATGCAATATATATATATAAAATACGCTATTATATTAATGAACATGCCAAGCATGTTGCATAATATATAATATATATAGTATAAGCATGCACATATAGAATACTATATTCTACCCGGATTGATTATGGACTTTTATTCTAGTTTGGTTCACTAGAGCCATCAAGTGAACCAAAAGGTCAAACCCTAGGGGTGCAAGAAATAATATTTAAATATAACTATTACATTTAAACCCGGGCTCCATTACAAACGGATCTTCATGCGCTTCTTGTACCTTGATCTCTAATTCTTCAAAATTATTTCTAAATATTCCTATTACAAAACTATTTTAAAATAAATAGAAACCTTGATCAGCAGTCAAGGGGAAGTACATGGGAGAGAGATAAAATTTACATTAAGAAAAATTAGAGAAGACGAGACGAGGACCCCATTTAATTAAAAAACCCATACATTCACGCATCCAACTAAAATAAAATCCAATCATATTGGTCAATAGTCCATAATCAATCCCATTTATTATCATACACATCACCATATGCATCATTAAATAACATTCATCTTATGAATAATAAACATTTAATATATATATTGATATCATTTAATGGGCAAATTTAGTTAGTATAAAATCTATTTTTGAATCAAAATAAACTCCTTTATTTTAATCCAAATTTAAATCAAAATAAAACTATTTTATTTTAATTTATCCAATTTTGAATAAAATAAACTATTTTATTTTAATCAAAATTTTAATCAAAATAAACTCCTTTATTTTTAATTAATTATGGAATCCAATTCCATATAAAAAAACTTTTATTAAAGGAAACACTGAAATCTTTATTTTAATTTTCTTTCCTATTCACAAATAAACTCCTTTATTTTGAATAATATGAAATCTTATTTCATATCTAAATAAACTCTTTATTTAATGAAAATACGGATTCTTCTTTCCTATTCATAAATAAACTCTTTTATTTTGAATAATATGAAATCTTATTTCATATCTAAATAAACTCTTTTATTTAAGGAAACATAGAATCAAATTTCTACTCCAATTAGTTTCATGGAATCCAATTCCAACTCTAATTAGTTAGCATGAAATTTAATTTTATAATTAAAATAAACTCTTTTTATTTTAAGATTAAAATAAACCTTTTATTTTAATATTAAAATAAACTTTTTATTTTAAGAATAAAATAAAATTTTATTTTAATTATAAATTATTATATATATATATATATATATATATATATAAATATAAATCCGTAAATATTATATATATATAAATCCTATTAACATGTTCCTGGACAAATCTTTCACGTGGGCCTCCCACCAATTTTGAATCCAAGCTCCTTCCTTGAATACGTGAAAGACATGCATACTGTTATTCCACACGTGAATTGGTGTTATCCCTTGTATCTTGTTACTATATATATCATATATATATAGATTATAATTCAAGAATTAACCGGGCCACTTTAAAAAAAACATATCTGCTCAGATTCTTGTTGCCTTGAAAACAAACAGATCCCCTTGTAAAAAAAAATAAAAAAATTAAGGGACTCCAACTGCTTCCATTACGCGGATCACGAATCAATTCCGTGCTTGATTAAAAAAATAGGGACAACACAGAAATGCATTTATTTACACTTTTTTTTTTTTTTGATAAATTTTATACAATAAAATTATGCCCAATTAAATTGTTCTAAACACATATCAACATACATATTAAATTAAAATAATTAATAATTCGTATAAAGGTTTGGGCTCGATGCCACCAAGTTAGGTTTGTAATATTCATGAACGCAATCAAATCGTATAAAAAGTGCTAAACGTGTAAAATCGTAGTTTAAAAAAATTTACAAACCATAAACCCGGATCACCCTTTTATGCACAATTATTAATTAAACGAAAAAAGATAAAGAATAAAATCATACCTCAAGATCGAGCTTCCTCAGTGCAAGTTCACCTCCAATCCTTTTTCGTTCAACTGAATCCACCGGTTTGGTTCCTTCCTTTCGATCAACGTTAGCCACACATGTGTTTTGGCCTCAGAGATGATCCACCAAGGAAGAATAGGAATTCAAGAAGAAGGGTATTGGCTCAAACCCTAGTTTTTTTTCTATCTCTATGTAAAAGCGGTGACTCTCCAACAAATTGGAATTATTACGATTAGTAAAAGTCAACAACCTCCTACCACCCATAATAAGACTTCTCTTATTTATAGATGTGGGCAACCCACCTTAACAATTAAGGAATTGGGATTTATTTAATTAATTAAATTCTTTTAATTAATTAAGCTCCCTAATCTTATTAGGGATAATTAATTAAACTCCTTTAACTAATTTTTCTTCCTAATCCAATTAGGAATAAATGAGAGTATTTATATTAAATTAATTCCTAAACTCTTTAGAAATTAAAATAATAATAATTGTAATAATATTAATAAGACTCTCTTATTAATTTATATTTAATATTTCTAAAATATTAAATAATAAATATTAAGCTATTTAATTTATTCTATCACCATAGATTAAATTAAATATACATAACATATTATTACGATTATGCCATTAACTTCTTAAATAATTATTCTTCCTTTTATGGTGTGACCCTTTAGGTTCTCCATATTAAACCGGTTGTGAATAAATCAATTGTAACAATTTAATCTTATTTAAATAATTAAATTAAACAATTAATTTATTTAAATAAATAATATTTATTCTACAATAGGATAAGCCTCCCAATGATCATCAACGATTTTTCCAGATAATATAGATTTCAACATTAATCATAAAAGAACCTTTTGAGTAAATAGTTACTGCACAATTCAATCCTTCCACCATACAATGTCCCAATTAAACATAAGACATGGAATTATCGTCAAGTCTTATTTTATTTAATTATATGTATTTCGACTCTTAAATGCACAACTCAGAATAATGCAAATTAGAAACTCCTTTCTAATTTCATTCATTTGGCCAAGGACTCATTGGGTTGTCATTTATCGAATCACATAGACATTTCTCTTCTTTTATTAGAAGTGGTAGATTCTTTATCGATCATACATTATCTCCATGTATAACTTATTATACCCAAGCATACCTTTTGATATACCCTAAGGGTCTTAAGGAATAAGTCAAAGTATAACTCATCATACACAAGATACTATGATGATCTCAAGTCCAAGGATTACTCAGATTACTATCACTACAGAATTCCTATCGAAAAGCCATTAGTAAAACTCCATTAACTTATTCTCTAATAAGACTCTACATACTCAATGCTCAAATGAATGAGATCAATATTCTCATCCAACGAAAGCAACGATATCAATATCCAGGATTCACTAATAATTTAGTAATCCAATGATTGGGAACTATTTCAGTTTTAAACTTTTAAGATTCAGATCATCCTCATCCATTATTCTAAAAGCAAGCTAAAACTATGGGTTTATCACATATTATAAAAACAACATCCGTAGATAATTAAAACTTTAATAAATTAATACTTTTTATTAATAAATGAATAAGATTTACAAAGGGAACTTTTATCATCAAACACGATGATTTAAGATACTACTTTCATATAAGGTTTTAAATTTTTTATTATTATTAATAATTTATTATTATTATTATTATTATTATTATTAATAAAATAATGATTATAATAATAAAAATAATAATAATAATACTATTAATAAAAATAATAATAATAATAATAAAAATAATAATTATATTAATTTTTTAAAATGAAGACTTAAATCATCATACCGGTTCAACCCCAGAGATAAATTATTCTGGCTCGAAGATCCAGGTTCGATTTTTTTAATAAATTACGTATATAATAGAGACTAGAAGCAATAATGATTGACAAAATATCTAAGGCAAGCGTAGGAAAGCGCACATTAATAAATGAATAGAGAGTTAGAAGCGCAAAGATCTTTTCTTTAAGCAAAATTTGATTGAGCAAAATGATCTACAAAATATCTAAGGCAAGCGTGTATGAACGTCGGTATGCGCCATGAAGTAATGAGTGCGCGTCAGCCACACAAGAGCTTGAGGAAGTGTGGGCTTTTCTTTATTCAAATTTTGAAAGACAAAAAATTAATGGTATTGTTTTTAGTTGCCAATTTTTCCTGTCAAGTTGAGCTTATCTCTTGCGAAGGGTATTAAATTTGAGATAATTAATGTGAGTATTAAATTATTATGTCATCTTATTTGTAGTACACTAATTAATTTATACTTTTTTAAAAAAATATAGAGAATTAATATTGACTTTTTTTATAAAAAATTAATAATTTAAAATATTTTCAAATTAAGAATTAATATAAAGTCATTTAACTTTAGATAATATAATTTTAAAATTTATAATTATGTAAAGAATATTACTAATTACAACATTTAAAGTTTTCAAGAGTAAAATAAAATTACATTAATTTTAATTTAAAATATCTCATATTGACTTTCATAAGTTAAGATTGATCTTCAATTAAAAAAGGAGAAAGTATTACCTAATTAATCAACTATTAATATAATAAATAATTACACACTAATTTAATATTATCGAAAACCTATAATTATTTTATTTATTTAATTAATAATTAGTAGTTTACAAATTATATAGCGCCATACTCCATAAATTTTGGCAGGCCTGATCCGACAACAACATGGGTCACTTTCACTTTTCGTTGTGTTTCTTTTGTTCACATGGTCGTATGATAACTACATATATGAGGGAATTTTATATGGCGATAAAAAATAAAAGATTGGAAAATCCTCCACCTCACAATAATCGGGTTTTAGGCTTTTAGCTGATGTCAATAGGTTGACTGAAGTGAAGTTAAATTATAAGAGCTCTTTTAGATGAACATAAAAATTAGATACGAGTGTATTTAAATTTTAATTATTTATATTTTATTTATTTGTATTTTTATCTATTATTAAAAGTTAAAATACAAATAAGTAAAATTTAAATATATTTATGTCCAATTTTTATGTTCACGTAAAATTTTTGAAATTATAAACGTGTATGGAATTTTATGTGTGATCTTTTGACACGTGAACTCTGCGATTCTCTTTCTAGCAATTTTTAAAAAATAATAATTATTATTTGTTTAAAATTGCACCTTTTTTAAAATAAAAAATATATAAAATCTATACTTCTACATATATCTTTTATCCCGTGGGTTTAAGGATTCTTTGGGTTTAAAGAGAACTTGAAAAAGAGGTCTCTAATAAGGAAGTTTAAGAAAAACTTACCTTCAATCTAACTTTTTTTTTTTTTTTTTTGATAAAAAAAGAGTTTTTTAGTTTTACAACTAGATACAAACACGCTCGTTGCGGGCGGGATTATTCATTTTTTAAATAATAAATTTATATACACTAATAAATTAAAATATAATAAGAAGATGGTAGATTGTTGTGCGATGATCAAATTTTGGTAGCATATGTTACATAGAATTGGGTAAAAGTTTTGTGCGCAAATATATATTCAAGTATAGAATTAATCTGATCACTAAACTCCATGACATTATATAATAGTTGTGTGTTTGTGTGTGTGTGTGTATATATATATATATATTAATTTATTGATAAAAATGTTTATAATGTAACCAATATGGTTTAAAATGGGTACCTCTTTCATTCTAAAGCACTAACAAATAATTAAAAAGTGTAATGCACGATGTCATCGAGTTGTTATATTGATATGATTGCTAGCAACATATTTGAAGTCTATTACACATTAAACCAACTTCACCAAGCCTCAAATTTCTGACACATATACTTGATGCATTGTGAAGAGTCCATATCTAATATACGTTTACTTGAACCATAATTCTAACATCCAAACGAAAGGGAAAACAGCGGAATAATATCCTAGTTTCGATCCTCAAATCTGAAGGAAAATCACATGTTACATGCGGAAATTGAAAAGTACGAGCATTAATAATTAAGTTGGATCTTCATGTCAAACAAACACAATGTCCAAAAATATAGCAGTATAGCACTGTGTCATACATAACACAATGTTATAATTAAATAACGAATACATTACGCAATGTTATACCAATTCATCCAATCAATTTCACAAAACATGACGCAATCAAATTCTTGGTAAGTGTCGAATTCACTATTTTACTCATAATCCTGAAATGCGATCTTTGGCCATAAGTAACTAATTTTTTTTTACCACAAAAAAAACATAAATGTACATATTACACATAAATAAAAATAAGGCTTACATATTCATGTAGTTCCAAAGATTGGAGCAACTATTGAAAATCGAAGGTGAAGTGAAGGAGATAGGATCAGGAGGAAGGTCTTTATTTTGCAGTTGCTTGCAACAATATATGCAAATTAGAGTCTAGATTGATGGTGATGAAGAGGAATATTACCTAAATTATAGCTGGGGATCATGAGAACCTTTTGTTTAGGAGGTTTAGGGAATTACTTTTTGTGGATGTAGGGAGAGATTTGAGGGGGGGAAGCGTTGGGTTAGAGTTTTCAGAGGTTTATAATTGAAGTACAATTTTTTTTGATTTAAATAAGAATTTTTGTTTTGAATGGTAGACATACGTTAATTAATTTTATTTGAAATGTTTTATTACATATTAACTAAAGTCGGTTAATAATTTTAAGAGAAATTAAAAATAATAATTGATTTGTAACAACATAAAATATATGAAAATACATTAGTAATAAGTTAGGAAACCCCAAATCATGTTTATTGGTTTAGTTATTTATGTGTTCAAATTTTATAGTATATTATCTTATTTAATTAGTCGAATAGGCTTAGATTACTCAGTTTAATTTGATTGGTTATTGTATTTGACATCGTACAATATACTCATTTAACATGCATACTTAGGTAAATATTGTTGTCATAACTGGGATAAATCACATTATTTTTGTCATAACAGACATGGTCACATTGTTTGTGTCATAACATGTATACTTGGATACTTTTAATGGGAGAGTATTATTATATTATATAAATAAGATAGTAATTTTATTTTTAAAGACCAAATAATCAGTTTCTATTATTATTTTTGTGTTGGTTTATACTATGTAAGATGCCAGAATCATGTTGAATATATTGAATCATATGATAAAATTATATACTATATATCCAACAATAAGGAGGTTTCATCCAAATAATCCAAATTAAAAACTCAAATATGATTATACTAAAAGTCTTCAGGAATTTCTAAATTTTAAAACAACCAAGTCACGTAGTAAAATGAGATAATGGTTCAAATTAATTTGAAGCAGTAAAGTTATCATCTTTCTCAATTTTGATCTTCTTTTGCAGTTTGTTGGTTGACATTTCAACATCAGTTGACTGAGATCCTTATAGCTCATCATCGCTGATTGAATGTATAGGTCTTTTGCTTATAGGTGTGACACAGTTGACAACATCGAGTAATGACTCACCATGTATAGACTGTAGTACCAGAATTAAAATAAAGATATAAGAAATAGTTGGTAATGTAGGTAATATTTATTGTTACCAAATTATGTGTAAAATTGATATTACCTGAGGTTCATCACATAAGCTTGTGTAGGATTCAATTATTTTTTCATCGTCAATCATTCTAACAACTATGAATGTTGCATAATTTACCTTCAAATTATAAGATGATATTTGTATCTTGAAAAGAAACCTCTTTTGCAACAATAAATTGAGTTCATCTGAAAAACAATCAGAGTCTCCATCCTTTAACACATTTAAAAAACATAAATTAAAAGGAGTTATGTACATAAGGTTAAGAATGTATACTTTAAATATGTAATAATTTTTTCTATTTTAATTTGACCTTAATCAATTGTTCCCTCAATTCAAAAGCTGATTTACCTATGACTTATTGGGCTTCACGATCAAATAGAACGAAAGATGCACTGGACGTATCATCCATTACTTTAACCTGAACTTTAAATCTACAATTAAAGTTACATATTTACGAAGTTAGATAGTATTAACATAGTGCACAAAGTATGAACATAAGGTAGATATAGCGTATAACAAAATAATGTATCACAATACCTTGGTGTACAGAATTAACATAGTTATAACATTTATCAATGTGCTCTGGCTGAATAAATAATTTATTGTAGCTTTATTATTTGTTGTATCATAAATGTTGTTAGACAACAGTGAAGGTAGTTAAAGAGGAAATTAACTTGTAATAGTAATAGAATTTAATAAGTGATCAAAGAAGTATGCAATATACCTATTTTTAAGTAACAAACTCAGGGGTATTAAACAAACTCCAAAGTATAAAATATGGTCAATTATTAACTGAAAAGGAAAACAAAATATTTTTGTCAATAACTGTAAGACCCCAACTTTTGTGAATAAAGATGAATTTTCTATAAATATCATTTTTGAATATTATGGAATGAATTTGATATAATGTTATAGTTGTCGGTAATATTTATAAATTTTGCAAAGTACGTAAGTTGTTATATAATATTCGATTGATCGGGGAATATTCGTTTTAACAGGGAATATTCGTACAACAACACAATCATTGGTGGACCCCACAACGGAATTATTGTCGAAAATGACAAAAATACTTGATAAAAATAACGGCGGAAGTTTTACCGTTAACTGTTGAAACATCCGGCAGTTAGGTGTTAAAAATCTGATGTCTGGCGTAGTTAGTTAAGAAGTAGCACACGGTATTGATTATTGATGCTTACGTGAGAAGTCACTCAGTTTTGTCAATTATTTTTACCATTAATTGATGCATAGTATCTCACGTTATTTGATTCAATTATTGTCAATATTTTATAATCAATAATTGAGATGACAAAGTTATTAATATTATTATTTGCAATATTAACGATGTCTAGAAGTTTTGTCAAGGAGAGGTTTGGTCACCTAATTGCGCGCCAATGGGGAGAAATCCTTATTGGAAAGCCCCCTCTTTCTTGGGAACGACCTGGTCGATTAATATTGTGAATTATAATAATGATGATGAGTTTTGTTTTATTAGTATTATTAATGTAATAAAACAGAAAAACTTTTTATATAAAACAGAATACTTTTATAAAGTTATTTGTTTTATTAGACTAATAGTAAAATCTTTTATATAAAAATGAATACTTTTATAAAGTTATCATTTTATTAGCATAATAATTAGAATATATTATATTTTATTATGCATAGTATTTGCATAGTAGTGGTACGCATAGTATTTGCATAGTAAAATCATTTTATATAAAACATAATACTTTTATAAAGTTATTCGTTTTAATAGATTATAAATAGAATATATTATATTTTATTGTAAACCAATACGGGACCGTCAGTTTAAAGTAAATCAATATGGACCGTTCATGAATTAGTTCTTATGCGATCCATTCTTCTATAAATAGAAGCTCATTCCTTCATTATTTCTTATTTAATTCTTTGAAACTCTAGAGAGAGAAACTATAGAGAGAGTTCTTCTTCTATAATCTTGGCGTATTTCTTTAGAGTTTAAGAAAGCTTTTGAGCGTAGCGTAGTGCAAGTTTTTTTGAGTATATCCTCGCCCTACCAGTCAAAATACTCTTACAGTAAGGGATATTATTTATTGTACTCATTAGGGGTATTCCTTCTTTCTTATTGGTGAAATTCTTTTGTTATTCCATTCTTTATTATTCTGTTGGAATAACCTGTATACGCGGGATACCCTATACTTGGTGAAATTCTTTTGTTATTCCATTATTTATTATTCTGTTGGAACATCCTGTCTGTGCGTTTACGCATGACCTGGTTCCATGATTTATTATTCTGTTAGAATATCCCGTCAGTGCGTTTACGCATGACCTGGTTCCATTATTTATTATTCTGTTGGAATATCCTGTCAGTGCGTTTACGCATGACCTAGTTCTATTATTTATTATTACATTGGAATAACACATGCATGCGGTCTATCGCATGCCTGGTGATTTCTTTTGTTATTCCATTATTTATTATACTTAGTTGGTTAAAGTTTTGACTTCTATACTCCATGAAATTAGTGGAATATCCTTGATATTTGCGCTTCATCCACTATCTTTTCATGAAAATATTCTTCTGAGCATTCTTGAGTGTTACTCTACAAAGAAGTATCATGTTGACAATTTTGACATTATTAGTTCCTGGATAAATTAATTCTTGAACTTGTTTTATTTAATTCTTATATCATTGTCATCATCCTCATATTTATATTATGTTGAAAGTCATCTCGTGGCACTGTAGTGCATAGATGGACTTGGTATGATTATGATTATGAGGGATTATTGATGTAATCATGGTAGTAATGTTACAAATGATGTGGAAAAAGTCCTCGTTGACCCGTAGTGCATTGATGGCCGAGTTGTTGGCATGATCATGATCATTGATGAATACACGAATATCCTTGGTACGTAGTGCATGGATAATTTGTGGTTGTGATACTAATGAATATCCTTGGTCAGTAAGGGGGGATGATGTGGATTATTTATTGTCGAGTCTCAAATGATAAAATTCATGAAAAACCTTTTAAATCATAGAAGATAGTAGATTTTATTCTCTACTTGACTCTTCTAATGGATTGCTTGTTCATTATGATTAAACTTGATGTTTGTTATATTTTATCGGTTTAAAACCGATTTTAAGGCTAATGATAATTTATTACGCATTATCTTAGTCATAATATTTCTTCTTTGGGCTAGTTGAGCTCACCCTTTTGCTTTCATTGTTCTCTTCAGGAAATGAGAACGTAGCAGGGACTAGTCGGGGAACAGAGTGATGGTCCAGATAATAGCATTAGTAGTCCTCACTATTCTATGAAATAGTATGATAATAAATGTAATGAGGACTCCATTGAGTTTGTATATTGTCTAGATGACAATATTTGTATTAAAACTCACAGCATATGTTTAGTCGTATTTTACACGACTGTTGTATAATTAAGTTGTATTTGAATTTTGTACCATGTATTTGGCGACTCTGAATAGGTGATGTATACCGATTTTGGAGATACGTCATAGTTGGTATCAAAGCTTAGGGATATGATCCTTAGCTAAGATGCGAGAATAGAATTAGGAGGGGAGAGACGGGGAATTCCTTCGCTAGTATAACCTACCTAAGTTTATTTGGTATTTAATTGGTCGGTCAGAATATAGGGATAATATGTTACATGTCAATTAACCTTTGTTTTGTGGCAGTATCTAAAAATGACATCCGAGAATGTTGAGAATAACAATGGAGCACAGGCGACCGTTGATTCACCACATATCAATAATCAGGATAATGTGCATCAGAATGGCGACAATCCTCATGCAAACAACAACACTGACCATATGATGAATGATGGAATATTCAGAGGCTTTATGCAATTCATGCAACAGTAGGCGAGAGCGGCTCCTGTCCAAAATGTAGGTGGAAACACTGGAAACTCTTAGACGGTCACCGTTAAACATTTCAAGGAGATGGGACCACCGGAGTTTATTGGAGAGCCAAAACCACTTAAGGCGAAAGCATGGATAAAGCAGATCACCAAGATATTTGATGTCTTGGGATGTTCCGAGGAGCAAAAGGTTCCCTTTGCCGCCTTTATGTTGCGAGGAGAGGCAGATTACTGGTGAGAATCGGTAAAGCATACTCAACCTGCCGCACTGAAGATATCTTGGGAGAAGTTCCAAGAACTATTCAATGACAAGTACTTTCCCGAAAGTATTCGTCACATAAAAGAGGTAGAGTTCATCAAGTTGGAGCAGAATAATATGACCGTGTCGCAGTACGAAGCTAAGTTTATCGAGTTGTCTCGGTTTGCGTCCCACTTGGTGGATAATGAAGAGAGAATGACGCAGATATTTTTAAGAGGTTTAAAGCCGGAGATACGTCAACATCTTATTTCTCATAAACTGTGTTTGTATTCAGATGTTGTAAATATGGCTCAGTTAGTAGAGCGCGATAACGAGTCAACGCAACCAAAAGAGAGCAGCCAGCAAAATGATAATACCAGTGAGAGCAGTCATCGAAGCGGTAACAACAAGCGTGGAGGGAATCAAAAGGCTAGAAGTGGTAACCACTTTAGTGGTAATCAGGGCCAAAATAATAAGAATGGACATTTCAAGAAGAGGAGATTCAACAATGATGGAAAGGCGTCGACAATGACAATAACCGTTGTTAAGGAATGAGAACGACCACTATCATATGCTTCAAATGCGAGGAGGAGGACACATCGGTCAAAGCTGCGATGCCGTCTAAAGCATGTTATAATTGTGGAAGAGAAGGTCACTTAGCCCGATTTTGTCGTTCACCAGAAGACAAGTTCAAGCTAGGATGAAGGCACCAAAGGTCAGTCCCGAGAAAAGTCAAAGCCGGTAGTGCAAGGAGGCGTTTGTTGTGACCTCCCGAAAGTAAGGAACCCGAATGAGGTCATCACGGGTAAGCTTATCATAAACTCTAGCGAAGTCTATACTTTATTTGATCTGGGTTCTACCCATTCTTTTATTTCTCCCTACTTGCGCTCAACGATTAAATTTGACTCCGGAGAAATTAGACTATGACTTATCTGTGGAAACTCCATTGGGAGAAACTTTCATTACATCCACTATTTATAAGTCTTGTTTGGTTCAAATCGGTACCCTCACATTACCTGTCGATCTTATTTCATTGAAAATACTTGCATTTGATGTGATTCTAGGGATTGATTGGTTAACTACTCAGCATGCAAAAATTGATTATTTTCGTAAGGTTGTTAGCTTTCATATTCCTAACAACCTATTATGCGAATTAATGCGACCAAACCATTAAAATCAATCACGGTCATCTCAAGCCATAAAGTTATTCGTTTATTGAAAAACGGATGTCATGCTTTCTTAGCTCATGTCACGGATCTAAACAAAAATACGTTAGTTTTGAATGATATTTCTATTGTTAATAAATTGCCTGACGTATTCCCTGAAGAACTTCCTGGCCTACCCCCAGAGCGTGAAATTGAATTTTGTATCTACCTTGAACCCGGTATAAAACCCATTTCCAAAGCCCCATATCGTATGGCTCCTATAGAACTTCAGGAGTTAAAGACCCAATTGCAAGAATTGTTAGACATTGGTTACATTTGTTCTAGTACGTCTCCTTGGGGTGCTTCTGTTCTATTCGTGAAGAAGAAAGATGGGAGTATGCGACTTTGTATTGATTGTCGGGAGTTGAATCATGTCACCATCAAAAATAGGTACCCATTGCCACGTATTGATGACCTGTTTGACCAGTTGCAAGGAGCTAAATTCTTTTCAAAGATTGATCTTCGTTCCGGATATCACCAATTGAAGATTAGAACCGATGACATTCCAAAGACGGCTTTCAAAACTCGGTACGGGCATTATGAATTCCTAGTCATGTCCTTTAGATTGACTAATGCTCCGCTTTGCCTTCATGGATATGATGAACCGAGTATTCAAGGAATATTTGGATCACTTTGTGGTCATCTTTATTGATGACATCCTTATTTATTCCAAAAGTAGTGAAGATCATGAGCAACACTTAAGGTGACACTCCAAAAGCTTCGTGAATACAAGCTTTATGCCAAGTTGAAGAAATGTGAGTTACGGGCGAGGAAGTAGCATTCCTTGGGCACGTAGTATCAAGTCATGGAATATCTGTTGACCCGGCAAAGATTGAAAGAATTCAAAGTTGGAGCAACCTAAATCGGTGATCAGAAAACGTAGCTTTCTCGGCTTAACTGGTTATTATCGGAGATTTGTGGAAGGATTTTCTCGAATAGCTACTCCATTAACTCAGCTGACTCGAAAAGATACAAAGTTCGGTTGGAGCGAAGAATGTGAGAAGAGTTTTGAAGAACTCAAGAGGAGACTCATTTGAAAGACTTACGACAATACCATCCGGATTGGAGGATTTGTCATCTACAGTGATGCTTCAGGCAAAGGGTTGGGATGTGTTCTCATGCAACATGGGAAAGTCATAGCCTATGCCTCAAGAAAACTCAAAGAATATGAGAGGAATTATCCTACTCATAACCTAGAATTAGCAGTTGTTGTCTTCACACTTAAAATTTGGAGACATTACTTTTATGGGGAGAAGGTGGAGATCTTTACAGATCATAAAAGCCTCAAATATTTCTTCACTTAAAAGGAACTCAACATGCGACAACGACGTTGGCTTGAACTGTTAAAAGATTATGATCATACCATCCAATACCATCCTGGAAAAGAGAACGTGGTAGCTGACGCATTGAGTAGAAGATCATATGCAAGTACGAGTGCGATATTGTCAACACAAAGGCCCATTTTATGTGACTTGCAAAGGATGGAGATAGAGTTAAAGACTCCAGGGACCCATGTGATGATGGTGAATATACGAGTTGAACCGAATTTAATTGATAAAGTTAAAGTTGCTCAAGCTACAGACCTGGAGCTGATGCGTATGAGGAAAAAAGTGCAAGAAGGTGTTATGTCAGAAGCAAGAATTAATGAAGAAGGAATAATTCGAGTCAACTCCAAACTTTGTGTTCCTAATGACCCTGATTTAAAGTATAAAATCATGATGGAGGCGCACAACACACCGTTTGCAATCTATCCTAGGAGTACCAAAATGTATCATGATATTCGTCATATATTTTGGTGGAGCAATATGAAGAGAGAGATAGCGCTGTTTATCTTAAGGTGTCTAACTTGTCAATGAGTTAAAGCGGAGCATCAAGTACGAAAAGGTCCATTGCAACCACTTGAAATTCCAGAATGGAAGTGGGAGCACATTACCATGGATTCGTTACCGGTCTTCCTAAGGTTTCTCAAGGTATAGATGCGATTTGGGTCATTGTTGATAGGTTGACCAAGTCTGCTCATTTCTTACCGATACGAGAAAATTACACACTTGAACGTCTTGCTCATATGTACATAAACGAGATTGTAAGACTGCATGGTATGCCAGTATCCATAGTTTCTGATCGAGACCCCCAAGATTCACTTCACGATTTTGGGTTAGTTTGCAGAAAGCTATGGGCACATATTTACGATTTAGCTCGGTATATCATCCTCAGACGGACGGGCAGTCGGAGAGGGCTATTCAAACTCTTGAAGATTTATTAAGACTCTGTGTCTTTGACTTCAAGGGAAGTTGGGATAAGTTCTTACCATTGGTGGAGTTTTCCTACAACAACAGTTATCAAGCAAGTATTGGCATGCCTCCATTTGAGGCGTTGTATGGAAGAAAGTGTCGTTCTCCAGTATACTGGGATGAGGTGGGTGAAGCAACGTTGTTGGGACCGGAGTTGGTACGTATGACTACGGAAAAGATTCAAACGATCCGACAACGTATAAAAACCTCACAAGATTGACAAAAGAGTTATGCTGATCTTCATCGAAAGGACATGGAATTCGATATAGGAGATCATGTGTTGTTACGTGTTGCTCCATGGAAAGGAGTTACGAGATTTGGAAAGAGAGGAAAGATCAATCCTTGATTCATCGGCCCATTTTTAATCCTCGATTGAGCAGGAACTGTGGCCTATAGACTCGCTTTACCGCCAAGTATGTCTCGTGTTCATAACGTTTTTCACATATCATTACGTAAATATGTGGAAGACCCGAACCAAATTATTGAGTTAGAACCAGACGAAATAGCGAAAGATTTGACGTATGAAGAGGTTCCTGTTCAAATCTTGGATAAGAAAGAACATATTCTACGCTCCAAGGTTATACCTCAAGTCAAAGTTTTGTGGAGAAACCACGATGTTGAGAAAAATGACTTGGGAGTTAGAATCTGAAATGAAATCAAGGTATCCTTACCTCTTCGACATACCAGGTACGTACCCTAATTTCGAGGGCGAAATTTCATAAGAAGGGAGGTTGTAAGACCCCAACTTTTATGAATAAAGATGAATTTTCTATAAATATCATTTTTGAATATTATAAAATGAATTTGATATAATGTTATAGTTGTGGGTAATATTTATAAATTTTACAAAGTACACAAGTTGTTATACAATATTCGATTGGTCGGAGAATATTCGTTTTAACTAGGAATATTCGTACAATGGCACAATCATTGGTGGACCCCACAACGGAATTATTGTCGGATTGAGAAAACGACAAAAATACTTTATGAAAATAACGGCGGAAGTTTTACCGATTAGCTTGTTGAAGCAGTTGGTGTTAAAAGTACTGATGTCTGGCGTAGTTGGACAATAGCACACAAGTATTGATTATTGATGCTTACGTGAGAAAGTCACTCGATTTTGTTCAATTATTATTCGATAAATAATTCACTTGCATAGTATCTCACGTTATTTGATTCAATTATTGTCAATATTTTATAATCAATAATTGAGATGACAAAGTTATTAATATTATTATTTGCAATATTAACGATGTTCAGAAGTTACATCGAGGAGAGGTTTGGTCACCTAATTGCGGCGCCAATGGGGAGAAATCCTTATTGAAAGCCCCTCTTTCCGGGAATGACACAGTCGATTAATATTGTGAATTATAATAATGATGATGAGTTTTTTATTAGTATTATTAATTTAATAAAATAGAAAAACTTTTATATAAAAGCAGAATACTTTTATAAAGTTATTCGTTTTATTAGACTAATAGTAAAATCTTTTTATATAAAACAAAATACTTTTATAAAGTTATCTGTTTTATTAGACAATAATTAGAATATATTATATTTTATTATGCATAGTGTTTGCATAGTGCATGCTTAGTGTTTGCATAGTAAAATCTTTTTATATAAAAGCAGAATACTTTTATAAAGTTATTCATTTTATTAGATTATAAATAGAATATATTATATTTTATTGTAAACCAATCTGGATAGTGGAGTTTAAAAAATAAATCAAATCTGCTAGTTCATGAATTAGTTACTATGCAGTCCATTCTTCTATAAATAGAAGCTCATTCCTTCATTATTTCTTACGAATTCACTAAAACTCTAGAGAGAGAAACTATAGAGAGAGTTATTCTTCTATAATCTTGAGCGTATTTCTTTAGAGTTTAAGAAAACTTTGAGCGTAGTACAAGTTTTCTTTGAGTATATCCTCGCCCTACGTACCAGTCAAAATACTCTTACGGTAAGGGATATTATTTGTTGTACTCGTTAGGGGTATTCCTTCTTTCTTATTGGTGAAATTCTTTTGTTATTCTATTCTTTATTATTACATTGGAATAACTTGATATCTGTGGGATACCTATACTTGGTGAAATTCTTCTGTTATTCCATTATTTATTATTCTGTTGGAATATCCTGTTTGTGCGTTTACGCATGACCTGGTTCCATTATTTATTATTCTGTTGGAATATCTTGTCGGTGCATTTACGCATGACCTGGTTCCATTATTTATTATTCTGTTGGAATATCACGTGCGATGCGTTCGCATGACCTAGTTCCATTATTTATTATACATTGGAATAAACACCATGTCATGCGGTCTATCGCATGCCTGGTGATTTCTTTTGTTATTCCATTCTTTATTATACTCAGTTGGTTAAAGTTTTGACTTCTATACTCCATGAAATTAGTGGAATATCCTTGATATTTGCGCTTCATCCACTATCTTTTCATGAAAATATTCTTCTGAGCATTCTTGAGTGTTACTCTACAAAGAAGTATCATGTTGACAATTTGGACATTATTAGTTCCTGGATAAATTAATTCTTGAACTTATTTTATTGAATTCTTATATCATTGTTATCATCCTCATCGTTTTATATTATGTTGAAAGTCATCTCGTATTTTGTAGTGCATAGATATACTTGGTATGATTATGACCAGGGATTATTTGGTGTAATCATGACCGTAATGTTACAAATGATGTGGAAAAAGTCCTCATTGACCCGTAGTGCATTGATGGACATTTGTTTGCATGATCATGACCATTGATGAATACACGAATATCCTTGGTACGTCAATGCGTGGATAATTTGTGGTTGTGATACTAATGAATATCCTTGGTAGTAGTGCATGGATGATGTGGATTATTTATTAAGCCGAGTCTTAGCGATAAAAGTCATGAAAACCCTTTTAAATCATAGAAGATAGTAGATTTTATTCTCTACTTGACTCTTCTAATGGATTGCTTGTTCATCTGCATTAAACTTGATGTTTGTTATATTTTATCGGTTTAACCTTTGTTGAAGGTTAATGATAATTTATTCGCATTATCTTAGTCATAATATTTTTTTTTGGGCTAGTTGAGCTCACCCTTTTGCTTTCATTGTTCTCTGAGGAAATGAGAGCGTAGCGAGAGACTAGTCGGGAAGCGAGTGATGGTCCGGATAATAGCATTAGTAGTCCTCACTATTCTATAAAATAGTGTGATAATAAATGTAATGAGGACCCCATTGAGTTTGTATATTGTCTAGATGATAATATTTGTATTAAAACTCACATCATATGTTTAGTCGTATTTTACACGACTGTTGTATAATTAAGTTGTATTTGAATTTTGTACCATGTATTTGGCGACTCCGAATAGGTGATGTATACCGATTTTGGGGGCGTCACAATAACTAAATCATAAACTATTTTGGGCTATATGTATATACACACCTGTGCATTACACAATCATGCTATGACGACGATTTTTTTGTGCTATAGCGACGGTTCTTTGATAGGGCTAATGTCATCAACAAAATCGTAATTAGTCATCATCTAAGTAACGGGATAGGTAAAGTATAAGATAAATGTTTAGCATAAAATAATAAGAAAGAGATAATTATTTGTAGTATGAGTTGTTGCGTAATAGTTGGTATATTTATAGGGAGAATATTGTGTTAAATAACAGAGAGTAATGATAATAGTTGAGTACTGAAAATATCATAAAGTAGTGATTTTAGGAGATAATACTTAAATTATAAAGGTTAATATCATAACAGTTGACATTACAAAACAATTTAAATTTGTAGTGATTTAGGGATTATAAAGTATGTGTATTAATTTGAGATTAAAAAATAGTGATTTTAGAAGATAATAATTAAATTAGAAAGGATAATATCACAACAATTGACATTACCAAAAGCAGTTTAGATTTGTAGTGATTTAGTGGATTATAAATTCAAAATATTAATTTGGATTTAAAATAGTAGTGATTTTAGGAGATAATAATTAATTTAATAATGATAATATTAGAAAGAGCAGTTAACATTATCGTAACAATTTAGATTTGTAGTGATTTAGGGATTTTAAAATTAAAATATTATTAATAATATAAAATTGTTTAGATTGAGAAAGTAGTGATTTATGGGATAATAATTAATTTAATAATGATAATATTAGAAGCGATTAACATTATCGTAACGATTTAGATTTGTAGTGATTTAGGGGATATTAGAAGGTTTTTCTTTTAATATAAATGTATGCATACACACAAATAATATATATATATAGTGATAATGATATAATAATAAAACTGTGATAATAATGTTAAAATATTCATTATGTCTAATGACACTTTTGTATAACGAATGGAGTATTATTTAATTAATATATTTTTAAAAGTTTTATATGAAATGTCGTTCAAAAGTTCATTCAATTGTATTTCAGTAATATTAAGAATTATCGAAAATTTGATCTAAATAATTCTAAGAGTTAAAATTAAAAATACACATTCAAATATTTCAAACAGATCAATTATTAAACAACTTATTTTACGTTTCAAACAGATCAATTATTAAACAATTTACTTTATTCAGCGTTCAGCTTTCAAGTTTCATTCAACTCATTCAAAATTTTTAACTATATAAAAATTTTCATTCAATTTTTATCAAACAACCCATTAATTACCCTTCACTTTATATATTTTATCTCATTCTTTTAAAGACAAAAAATATTATACTTTTAGTCATATTTTTTTAGTGACGGAGGGAGTTCATAAAATGCAAGATATATAATACTTCTTGTATAATCTTTTCACTATCTGTTAATCATCTTTGTTGGGGTTGATCCATCGGATCCAGCGGCTTAGACGGTGACATACTGACATGTGCATTGCGTGAAGATAAAAATAAAATATATAAACTCAAATCATGACCCAATTATACCTGGTATGACATCCACGGCTACTTTATTAATAGTTTGAGTTGGATTATTGAAAATATATAAACTCAAACCAAATCAATGAAATATATATTTTGAATTAAATCGTTAAAATATGCAACGGTTTTTGCAACGGCACGGTATATATAAGTAAGGAAAACGATTTAATTTGAATTAAGGTTTGTTGCAAGGAGCATTAATTAGACAGTTTTGTTAAGGGTTTTAAGGAGTGTTAATTAGACAGGACATGTGTTAAATTTTGAGGACGATAGATGTCAAGCTATTGTGTCATGTACTACATTTTAGTACTACCTCCATTCCTTAATATAGGTCGTTTTATAGAAATATTTTTGTTCCTAAATATAAGTCGTTTGAGAATTTCAAGTAAGCATTAATTGCTTAATTTTCAATATTACCCCAAGTAATAAATATAACTTTGGTTCTTTCACTATTTTTTGACCAATAAATAATACTCTCTTTTTTCAATACAATGGTAATATAGACAATTGATATTATATTTAATGTTTTATAATTATTTCTTTAATACTTGTGCATAACTCTAAAACGATCTATATTAAGAAAAAACGACCTATATTAAGAAACGGAGAGAGTATAATTAATAGATTAGACTATATCTGTCTTCTCAAAATAAGATTTTCGAAACAGGTCGAAATATGCTGTTAGTGACCTCTGTGCTGCTTTCAGTGGGATTCGAAAAATCAGAATCTCCGAAATTATGGCTGATTACATGCTCTCCCCTTAACCACTGAGGTAAGCGTTGGGATTGAATTCTGACTTTTGCTCAGAAATAAACTCAAACATATGACTTTATATAATAAAAGAAAAAAATTTTCACCACTATCACTTTTAGTCTGTAAAATAGCACTTACTGTAATTACAAGTCCAAAAATACTCGTGAACACTTTGTGTTGATTAGTTTGATAAATGCCCATAATATTATGTTTTGCTCATCTACTCACGTTGGTGAGTATATACGTTTCAATTCTAAATGTATTTTAGTGTGTTATTTTTTTAATGTAATTTATATCAAATTTACCTTATTTAACTCCCAAATATAATTTTTAGATTTAAACGCATGACACTAAAAATAATAATGATTTTTAACCTTTAAGTATACCACTCCAAACAAATTAAACACTAGTAATCAAACATACAAGTTCATAATAAGTTATTATGGGGCACAGAGAAAACATATAGCTCCTATGTTCATTTTAACGCAAGGGGACAAGAGAATAAATTTTGAAAAAAAAATAGTAGGATTAAATATAGCTCCTAGATTTGGATTTCAGATTTAAAAATCTGAGATTTTGAAATATATGATTTCAAATTTTTTTCAATTTTCAACTTTTTTGCTTAGATATCCACATTTACAAAGGGATTAATTAATTTTGAAAGAAATAACTTATTTTGGATGTCATGTCAAAGATATAGTTTGAACTTTTAAATTTATTAAACCGTAATTAATTTTGTTATTCTTTAAGAACTCATTTACTTGTCGTGAAGGTCATTCCTCCTCAATATAGGGAAGTCACAATCAGGACGTCTGAAACTCCTAAATAGTTACTTGCTTAGAACATTCACAAAATTTGACTGATTTTTAATTTTTTTTTTTATAGTTATCTTTCTTCTCTAAATTCTTTGTTTAAAAAATAAAAATGAGTGAATTTAATAGGCATACCCAAATCAGCAATTAAGTGAGATAAGATGCTTTAACCAACATAAAATTGCAATAAATAGGGTGTGAAATGTCTTTTTACATAAATAGGGAACGCTCTTTTGATTCCCTCATCCTGAGGAGTCAAATCATATATAGGGATTAAAATAGAGAATTATATAAGGATAAGGAAACTGTTGAATACTGATTTATTGATATATTCTTCAAATGTGGGGATAGAGAGTCTATTAGGGAAACTGTTGTGAATGCTCTTATGATGTCTTTCTTTCTTTGTTTCTTTTCTTAATAATATTTATTATTATATTACATATCTAATCAATAAAATTCAAAAAAAAATTAATATGAACACTAATTGATAAAATAATAATATAACAAAGTAGGGCTGATCAAGAAATCAAATTACCTCCAAAAGCGCACCAAAAATCGTACAAATTAAACCGCACTAACGGTTCCGGCGTATGTGACGATTTTAGGTGGGTTGAAAAACCGAATTTACGGTTTGAATTTGGTTGCTGGCCAAAATCACATGCATAAAATTGAAATCGCACCATATGCCAACAAGATAAAGAAGTCAAGTTGTCCAGAGTGATTTACAAATTTTAATGAGAATATGATTGAGCTTACCATCATCATTATAATAATAATAATAATTTACAAGAACAAGTCCACCAACAAAGTTTATTCACTGTTATCCACCACTATGTTTATATAGATACATACTATCTCATATACATATATATTTTCCATTTTTCTGATATTATTATCCTAAACTTAAAAGGTTAAACTTATGTATTATTTATTTTTCTTTATATAAGTAAAGTGTTATATATGATAACAAATTTTATCGATATTAAATAAATACGAACAAATACGTGAGATGATAATAAGCATGAGACTCATTAAATAATTCAATTATTTTATCATTTAAGTTCAACATTAATTAGTCACACCCTACATTATATAAAATTAGTCATACACTACATTATATAAAATCGAATTTACGGTTTAGGTTTGGTTCTATTTAGCTTTCATTTAGACAAAACATTATAAGGTTGTGTGTGTTATCAAAGTGATATTTAATATTGCCTGATGTTAAATTGTTAATTTAAATTGCATAAAATTTTGTTGTTTCAATTGATTTTGGAACCGATCGAAACCGCACCAATTGAAACTGCATCGCACGGTTTAAAACTGCACCGCACCACACCAATCACAAGCGATTTCATATGTGATTATGGATTTGTCAAACCGCACCTAAGTCATGCTCACCCCTATAACAAAGTTAGAAAAAAAATGAAGGACAAGAGATATCAAGAATGACCTTTTATAGTTGTGCACAAGAATTAAAAAAATGTGTCAAGAATAAACATGTGAATGATATTCCTATTTAATATATGATTTGATTATGATATATATGAATGAATATGCAAGTATGCTTGCATTAAGAAAAGCTGTAAAGTCCTTTGATAGATAATAGAAATATATGTACAAGAACTTAGAATGAATTGATCAAATATGTTAGGTTGATCCTACATAAGCAAAACAACTTTGTAAAGTCCTTAAAAAAAAATGATGTATAAGGACTATAAATATAGAAAGATCAAGCTTGTTAGGTTGATCTTATGATGTAATGGATAGGCTTGTCTGATCATCGAGCACTGCACCAGAAGTCGTAGTCTGCCAGGAGAGTCAAGGTTAACTCGAGAGCTATCGAGGTAGAATAGGAGTATGCAAGATAGTAGATCTCGAAGTTCATAAACTTCCAGGGGAAACGAAGAAGGATCGAAGTGTGTCGAGTAGAGCTTCCTCAGGATCGCAGTGTGCTGAGAAAGTCATGTTCAGAATCATAGCGACAACCTGCCTACGAGTCGATCGATCATCTGTCGAAGCCAAGACAGAAACGTAGACTACACTCGGAGTCATAGAGTCTATCGATACCGAAGCCATGTCAAGGATCGTAAACTACACTCTGAGTTCATAGAGTCTATTGACTAAATGCAGAGATCGTAGTCGAGCAAGATCAGATGAAGATAACAAGCACAAGGCAAAAATCGTAGAGTGTTAAGATCTGATCTCGGGATCGTAGTGTCTACACAGCCTAAGCTAAATCGTAGAGTGCAGAACTACGACCTCAACAGAAGTGCTCACAATGCCAAGACAGAATCGTAGAGCATATACGGTTCTGAACAAATGAGCACTCCTAGAATATCCAAAGGAATGAAGCCTCTGGTTGGCACTGCAAAGATGCATTCCACCTTAAGGGAACCAGAGAGCACTCAACGAATGGCATGCAGGTTAGCAGAAGATCTAAGCACCAACCTAATCAACATCAAGATTGAGCTGTAAGGCCATTTGTGATAAAGTCTTCCACGAGGAGATCCAAAGAAGACTTCAGAAGCTGACTAAGTAAAGTCAGCAAATGCAGTAGCTATCAAGTGAACAGAAGATAATGATCTTGGAAGCAACCAAGATCGTCGTGTTTGCCAAACAAAGAAAGAACTGATGGAAGGTGAACCGAGATACTGGTCAGCCTCTAAAGAGTAAGGCTAAAGTGATTAAGTGCAGGGTCAGTTCATTGATGATAAGTGAACGGGAGATCACAAGGAGAAAGCAAGCTGGACGCGCCACAAATCTGAAGTGTCTTGATATTCAGAAGGGGACCAGAGCAATGAATTAAGCCATCAGTCTCTGAGAACAGTCGAAGCAAACAGAAGTATTGAAGCATTGCACAATAGAAGGAAGAGGTGTACTACATTGGAGATCCAATCAACACTCTTCAAGATCGTAGTGTTAACTCTACCAGTCAATGAGCAACACTCAACAAGACACTACGATCAGGTCCTCGAAGACGTGCATCAGAATCGTAGAGTTCGAACTCCCAAAAGACTGAAGCATTGGCAACGGTTCAATCTAAAGGATGGTATTCGGACAAAAGCTTATTGAGAGCATCGATGCAAAAGGATAACCTCTGATCGAGGAATCAGAAGGAGATAATAAAGTCTTCAACCTGCACAAGACATTAAAGTGACAACTCTAACGGGTAGGTGAAACAGTAGACTGCAATGCCAAATAAAGTATGACATGTCACATCATCAGTCTACCTCTGATAATTCAAGATCCGTGAAGATATTTGAATAGCCTTCAACGGCTACTTTCCAACGGAAGGATTGGGAAGGTGTATAAATCTAGAAGAGCTTCAAAGATCGAAGGTTACTGGAGTTGCTGAGTTTGGAGATAAGGTGGACTGATTTAAACCATGTGAGATAGTGAGTCCGAAGGCTGACTCCACGATCCACCAAGAAGACTCAGAAGTCAGAAAAAGAAAAAAGTAGAAGTGTGAGTTCTACTATGTAGAAGTGAGAGTTCTACTATATGAAGAGTGTTCTGAACTGCCATGAGAAAGAAGAGCATCATGTCATCTTGATGTCCATCATGGGAAGACTCTAAGTAAAATAGAGAAGAGCCTATTGTCATCTTAGAAAGTCCATCATGAGAAGGCATCAAGTAGCAAGAAAGGAGATCACAAAAGCAATTTTGGTGTCAAGCATGAGAAAGCTTCTAAGTACCTAACAGAAGAGCTTACAGTCATCTTAGAAGCCTATCATGTGCAGCCATCAAGTACCAAGGAGAAGGATCTTCAAGGCAGTTCATAAAGGGGTCATCCGAAGTGGTTGAGTAACCAAAGAAGTTGAGCATCATGCAACACTCAGCTACACTTCAAGGATGATCAAGCTAAGCTGCTAAGGATAGAAGATGTTGAGCATGAAGACATCTTAGCGACTCATGCAGCAAACTCCAATAACAACAAAAACAAATAACTCAACAAAGCCGGGCACTGAGGGGTCCTTGTCAGAAGGACTAAACAAAAGCGAGGGCGAGAAGGATCCTTGTCAGAAGGGACTAAACGAAGTTCAAGCCTCTTTGGGCTTGAAGAGTTCCTAGGGAACTAGAGAAGTCCCAAGGTCATTGGCCTTGAAGAGTTCTTAGTGAATGAAGTCCCAAAAGGTCTTTGGCCTTGAAGGAATCGTAGAGATTGAGGTCTTGCCCTTCCTTAGAGGAAATCCGCTAGTTGAAAAGAGAAGAGTGGATTAGGAGCTTGAGTCTCGAACCACTTAAAACCCCTTGTGTCTTTTACATTATGTCATTTACGTTATGTACTATAAGCGCTATAATCGCTACATGTATGTTTAAGCGCTTACAACTAAACTTACTCTACGAACAATGTATGTATGATTATGAATATATCAATGAAGGGGATCTTTTACTTATTCTGTTGTGCTTGAAAAGATTCTTATGTTTGTCATATGCTTATTTAATAGCTATACAAAATAAACCTGAAAAGTATTTGAAATAAAAAGGATCTATTCAACCCCCCTTCTAGATCTATTGTGCCCTCTT
This sequence comes from Panax quinquefolius, assembly GCA_020205615.1. NCBI lineage: Eukaryota > Viridiplantae > Streptophyta > Magnoliopsida > Apiales > Araliaceae > Panax > Panax quinquefolius. The sequence goes on from CM035167.1 coordinate 111,491,977, forward strand.
GGAACTAACAATTGGTATCAAAGCAGGTTCTCATGCTATATTCAAAAGCTAATCGCTTTGAGTCTGATCCCAGGCACCAACATTGTTCTAAACTTAGTTTAGTAGTAAATAACTTGTTATATGCAGATGAGCTCACATGTTGGAAATATTGTGTATAGGTTAAATGTGTATATACACTTGAAGTTGCTTAGATTGGTCCATGGTCTCAATTGTTACATCAATAAGACCAATTCTTGCCTACAGTCAATCTTGTAGTCTGAAGACCAGACGAGAGAGCTCAAGAGACATTAATGACAAAGAGTCAAGTATCCACCAGTCTGAAAAATGAAAAGACCATACATGCGATGAAATGCTCATCCAGAGAAGAAAGAAGTTCTCCTCAGATATATGTCTAGTTAACCATCGGCTGGATGCAAACTTCATGAACTGAAGGATGTCAAAAGAACTAAAGATGCTGAGATTCTCAGGCTCCATCTTCAAGACCACGACTGATTGAATAAAGGCCAACAAGAGCAATAAGCTGTCAGAATCAAAAGTAAAGCTATGCACATCAATACATAAACTCAGTATATCCATGATAAATGACTATTTAGTAACTGACAGTAAAAAGATACGGTTCCTCACAATTAAATGCATACATCATAATTGCACCCTCTTATAAACTATAACAGTATTCTGTCAGGGAGTCATAATCTACCTAAAAAGGTGAAGAGAGAATATAACCTGAGGATAGGAACTCAGATAACTATAAACTTTCTCTCCATCCAAGTTTTAGGTTGAAGATGACATCTTGAAGGAAATTTGAAATGGGTCATAAGAGTATCACAGACCTAATGAACTTTATATGAAGTAATCTTTGCTGGTGGGTTAGTATGTGTGTACAAGCCTATGCTCTATGTGTTTGACAATCCACCGAGTATGATCAATTTTACAAGAGGATCCTACTGATTTGTAGAAACTGATCACCTCCATGAATCAACTAGATACTCATAAATCGTAGAGTTGATTCCTACTCTGTGAACACTTAAACATTGTGAACATAATCCAGTAAATGATGAAACCATCATAGATAAAGAGTGTGTTATTAAATGCCAAATCCTACACACACTCACCATCATGCATCTCAAAATGTATTATCTTAAAATAGTTGCATACATGAATATGTCTGTTGGTGACAAATATGATGGTTATCCAAATAAGAGGAACAAGGGTTTAGAAAACTAACCTAGCAGGACCCATTTAATTATGGGTTCCAAAAATAGAAATATATTTAAACCTGCAGGTACTTGGTCAGTCTGACAACACTAAGGATTAATGAAGCAGAAGACTTCAGTCAAGAAGACTCAACCAGCAGAAGGCTAAGGATAATTCAGAGATGATTCTGATAGAGTTCCTATATGTCCAAGCCTATCCTTGAAGACCCTATGAGCTCATCAGAATGGAGCTCATGGCTGCAAATATGTATATGGAAGCAATCCATTCAGCCAAAGAAGGAAAGGGTCTTATGTGCTCAAAAGCCAGTTAAGAATGCTATATGAGAAGAATCCTCAAGGAAGCTCACAACAGAAGATTATCGAGCATCATTCAAGAGGAACTTATTTAAGAAGCGAGAACTTCACAAACACTGTTGTCAAAGAAGACTACGTTCAGTAGTCTTTGTCAAATAATCGTAGAATGATCAGTCTTGAAAATACTCATCTCTACGATACAAGGAGATCTAAGTGATGATGGAGATTCCAGTCAGAAGGAGATATGAAAGGCTGCCTTCAAATGAACCTGAAGAAGAAGGAATCACATCTATCTGGGAAGACATCGTCAACAATGGAGGAGAAGTGATCTGTTAAGAAGAAACAAAACTAAAATAAACTATGAAGAAAAGTACCAGCTACAAAGTCCCAAAACTGTGTGGCTGATGAACCAAATAAAGATCCATAGTCAGTAGGAATGTCTCAAAATGTACTACTGATAACCTTTCAGCCACCCAACTCAAAATTGTGGAATGCTTATGATCAAACATCTGATCGCAGTATAGAAGAAGAAGGACACCACGATTACAGCAAATGCAATTGTCCAAAGTTGGTAGAGGATCTCCCCATCAGAAAAGGTCGTATGAGATGTCATTGCAAATCACTTCTATAGCATTTCATCTGGAAAGCACCTCAAGGATAAACCTAACCCTTAGCTCACTCTAAGAGGTTGGCCCTTCCTGAGCTACCTTGTCCCAGAAGAATTGCTTGATCAAGTTATCTCAAGGACCAAGATAGCCAACGATCGTAGAGTCGAGTTGAAGAGAACTAAACGATCGTGATGTAACCTAAACGATCTTAGTGCTACCTCAATGATCGTAGAAGATAACTCGACGATCGTAGTTCTACCAAAGGGTACTCCAGTTTAAAGGAGATTGAAAAATGAGACAATTGTTCAGCCATTCAAAATGAGGAGATAAGTTCGAATATCAGTGATTGAGTTATGCTGCATAAATGTAAGGATAGAAGTCAAAGCCATCCACTGCAGCATCTCTCAGAAGTTGATCGTTGAGTCAACAAAGGAAATCGTAGAGTCTATAGCTGCCTTATCATACTACTCTTCGAATCAAAAGGTCAACGGTCAAAGCCACGTCAATTAAACGTCTACTCTTCTAAAAGGAAATGTGTAACTAAAAAGTTATGGGGAGTTACAGCTCATTACTAGGCAACGTGCAACCAATGGACAGGTGACACATCACTGAGTATGCAGAGTTAGAAGGAACTGCCTTAAAGACAATTTCAAATCTGCAGACAGTTACCAAAAGCTATCAAACCTTTCTCCCTCCTATTTTCAAACCCTAGAATCCACTCAAGAGCCAAAATCAGTTAACCCTCCAAAGCCTTACCAAATCACATTCAGTCATCTCTTATAAACATCTCTAAATCAGACACCCACATTCTTCGAACTACTCAAATGGAAAACTGGCAAGTAATCACTGGCATTCAGCTCGGAACCAAATCGTTTGAGAAATCCGAAAAGAACTTCAGGGACATTCTTGAGCTTGTGAAGAAAGCTGGATTCTCAGAATGTCTTGAGGCAAATACTCGAGTCTACATCGACCTGGTTAAAGAGTTCTACTCAAACGCCTCCATCAACTCCGAAACCCTTACTACCAAGGTTAAAGGTCAGTCTTTGAAGTTAAAATCTTCTGACCTCAATTAATGCATAGGTTTTCCTAACCAAGGGCTGAAGAACCTTAATGATGTAAATACTGAACAAGCGAAGAAGGTTATGGGGTACCAAAGAAACCTTAATCTTAAAGACATAAAGAAGAAGGAGTTTCCTGAAGAGTATGAGTTCCTTGCTGAAATAGTTAGAAAATGCATACTGTGCAAGAACACTGCACATGACACAGTGATTGACCAACAGTTGAAAATAATGTCAGCAATAGTTCTGAAGAAACAAATCGATTTTGGAGCTATCTTCTTCGATCAAATCTCCAAGTGGGTTGAAAAGGCTAAGAAGAAGAAGTCCACTGAAAAACCCCTGACCAAGGTGTTTCATGGTAGGCTGCTAAGTATTGTACTGAAGAAGAAGCTAGGAGGGAAAATCAAGGATGATGAGGGAGAAACTTTGAATGTGCACAAAGTGATGTCTCCATAATTATTTATGAACTGGAAGAAGAACCCTAAGGAGAACAAAAGGCTGACAGCTGGGAGCAGCAGCAGAGCCTATGCAAAGAAAAGGAAAACAGAAGAGGCAGAGAACTCTGAGTCTGATGACTCTGAACCAGCAGAAATCACACCAGCCAAGAAGAAATCCATAAGTGTGAAGAGAGCCGGAAGTGTGAAGAAAGCTCAAACCTCATCAAGAAAAGTCTCCTCAAAGGACAAGGATAAAGAAGAAAAAGTCCTAATAGCTGAAACAACAAAGAGGAGAAGCAACAGGGTGCTTCAAGGGTCAGTCAGCAAGAAAGGAAAGGTGGAAGACAAACCAGCCTTAGCTTCCCAAAGCAGTATATCTGCTGAAGAGAGGGACGTAGAGTCAGCAAAAGAAAAAGAAACAGATGTCAAGGCCCAGTCTCCATAGACAACATCCAACAATGAAAATGAAGCTGATGTGATGGAAGAAATTTCATCATCTGCTGATAAAGAAGAATGCTCAAGCCCCATGGCTAATCCTCAAAGCAGTCACTCTGTGAATGAAGAAGAGATTCAAGATGACCAAACTCAATCTCTAAGTGCTGTTGCCCTAATGACCCAAGATGATAATGGAAAGTAATGCGTATGCGAAGAAGAAGAACTTGCCCCCTCCAATCCAGATAGCCACCTTGATGGCTCAAAAGATGACGAGTCCAAAGAAGAAGAATTTGCCCCTGCCAATGCTGAACTCCAAAGAAGTCTGGCTGTTGAGCCAAAGGAGTCAAATTCTGAAGAAGAAGAAGAGTCTGACTCTCCCAAACCTAAACTTCCAAGAAGAAGGAAAAGCTACAGACTGCAAGCCAAGTTTGCCTCCAAAAGGAGTAGTGGTCAATCAAATGCCATCATTAAATTGAGTGATGATGAGTCTGTATCTCAGGGAGAAAATGCTGAAGAAGGTTCTGGAGATGAAATGCAGCAAGAAGATCTCTCTGCTGGAAATGATCAAAATGATTCAGGCCACGAGAGAGAAGTAATGAAGAATGATTCAAATTCTGACAATCAAGAATCAAAAGAACTAGAATTTTACCCTATCCTCTCTCCAGCAAAATTCACAAGAAGAATAGTGGTAGAAGTCCCAAATGAACCATCAGAGACACCACCTGAAAGATGGGTAAGTCATGGAAATGAGCAGCTCAAAGTAGTAAAGATGACTGCGTTTGAAGTGTTTAAAAATTGGAACAACATGGAATTAGATCGCACAACTATTCTCTACAATCCTGACGACTTGCTGATGATATGGTTCTTCCAATAGATGCCATGGCTCAAGGCCCACACTGAAAGAGATGGAAGCTACTTCAGTTGGTTTTACAAGCAGTTTCCAAGCATGGAACTGGTGGCTCAGAACTTTTTAAGAGTAAAGAAGTTTGCCACCAAACTGATCAAAGACCAGGCCCACTTCAAAGTCTATCGCCATGCTAAAAATCTCTATATCCCCTACGATCGTAGAGTGGATTCTGAAGGACAAAGAGTCATGAACAAGGAGCTGATCGTAGAGTTTAGCCACTCTACTGCTGATGATGCTCAAACCCAAAACCAGAAGCCTCCTTATGCTCCAACACTACTATCAGACATTCCCTCATCCTCAACCAGTGATTGGAACTCAACTATTATTCAGATTCTCCAAACTTTCAAAAATCTGTCTAAGGATGAAAATCTTAGAGTCCAAACTGATGCTCAACCAGCTGCTGCCCAACAAAAGGATCAAACTACTTTGGAGCAGGAACTATTGAAGAGTTCTGATGAACTAAGTGAGAAAATATCTCTACTCACTGCAGAGTCACAGAAGCTGAAAGCACAAGAAGATAACTCCTTCCAGCACAGGCTTTAAGCTACTATGGCCGATGTATCTCTCAAACTCCAAGAGAGAGATAACATCTATCAGAAAGCCATACAAGATCAAAAGGCTGAAGCTCTACGAGTTCAGAAGGCAAATGAAGAGCAGATTCAAGCCCTATCTGACAAGATTGACGACCTAAAGCAGTATTTCTCAGTGCAACTTGAGCTAGGTCAGCAAGAACTCAAGTTTGAAGTTGCCAAATCCTCCTACCTAATGGAGCAGCTTATGTCTAACATGGAGCAGCTCTCTCAAATGATTGATGACAAAAAGGGGGAGAAAAAGAGGCATAGAAAGAAGAGGAGCAAGAGGCACTTAAGGAAGAGCAGAGGGATAACGGAGAAGAAGTCAAAGAAGAAGACAGCAGCTGCAGCAGAAAAAGAATCATCATCTGAGGGGGAGCCAAAAGATGATGATCACATGATCGAAGAGTCTGAGGGGGAGCATGATCAGAAAGATGCTGAAGGGGAGCCAAGTAAAGACAGTAGGTCATCATCTCAGGGGGAGCGAGGGCAAGAAGAACAATCAGATGCATAGCTGATCAGCAAACATCCTGGAAACATACAAGGAGCCAAAGATGTATATCTCTAACCATTTAGGTATGTTCTGGATCCAGGATGTAGAATGTCTTAATATATAAATTGCCATATCAATATAAATGACATTCATAATTATCTATTTTAGAAATACAGCTGCTCACTGTATATAAGATTCATTTATAACATGCATATGCACTTATTATTTTTGTCATAATCAAATAGGGGAGATTGTCAGGAATAAACATGCGAATGACATTCCTATTTAATATATTATTTGATTATGATATATATGAATGAATATGCAAGTATGCTTGCATTCAGAAAAGCTGTAAAGTCCTTTGATAGATAATAGAAATATATGTACAAGGACTTAGAATGAATTGATCAAATATGTTAGGTTGATCCTACATAAGCAAAATAGCTTTGTAAAGTCCTTAAAAAGAAATGATGTACAAGGACTATAAATATAGAAAGATCAAGCTTGTTAGGTTGATCTTATGATGTAATAGATAGGCTTGTCTGATCGTCGAGCACTGCACCAGAAGTCGTAGTCTGCTAGGAGAGTTAAGGTTAACTCGAGAGCTATCGAGGCAGAATAGGAGTATGCAAGATAGTAGATCTCGGAGTTCGTAGACTTCCAGGGGAAATGAAGAAGGATCAAAGTGTGTCGAGTAGAGCTTCCTCAGGTTCGCAGTGTGCTGAGGAAGTCATGTTTAGAATCGTAGAGACAACCTGCCTACGAGTCGACCGATTATCTGCCAGAGCCAAGACAGAAACATAGACTACACTCAAAGTCGTAGAGTCTATCGATGCTGAAGCCATGTCAAGGATCGTAGACTACACTCTGAGTTCGTAGAGTCTATTGACTACATGCAGAGATTGTAGTCGAGCAAGATCAGATAAAGATAACAAGCACAAGGCAGAAATCGTAGAGTGTCAAGATCTGATCTCAGGATCGTAGTGTCTGCACAGCCGAAGCTGAATCGTAGAGTACAGAACTACGACCTCAACAGAAGTGCTCACAACGCCAAGGCAGAATCGTAGAGCATATAAGGTTCTCAACAAATGAGTACTCCCAGAATATCCAAAGGAATGAAGCCTCTGGTTGGCACTGCAAAGATGCATTCCACCTTAAGGGAACCAGAGAGCACTCAACGAATGGCATGCAGGTTAGCAGAAGATCTAAGCACCAACCCAATCAACATCAAGATTGAGCTGTAAGGCCATTCGTGATAAAGTCTTCCACGAGGAGATCCAAAGAAGACTTCAGAAGCTGACTAAGTAAAGTCAGCAAATGCAGTAGCTATCAAGTGAACAGAAGACAATGATCTTGGAAGCAACCAAGATCGTAGTGTTTCCCAAACAAAGAAAGAACTGATGGAAGGTGAACCGAGATACTGGTCAGCCTCTAAAGAGTAAGGCTAAAGTGATTAAGTGCAAGGTCAGTTCATTGATGATAAGTGAACAGGAGATCACAAGGAGAAAGCAAGCTGGACGCGCCACAAATTTGAAGTGTCTTGATATTCAGAAGGGGACCAGAGCAAGGAATTAAGCCATCAGTCTCTGAGAACAGTCGAAGCAAACGGAAGTATTGAAGCACTGCACAATAGAAGGAAGAAGTGTACTAATTGGAGATCCAATTGACACTCTTCAAGATCGTAGTGTTAACTCTACCAGTCAATGAACAACGCTCAACAAGACACTACAATCAGGTCCTCGAAGACGTGCATCAGAATCATAGAGTTCGAACTCCCGAAAGACTGAGGCATTGGCAACGGTTCAATCTGAAGGATGGTATTCAGACAAAAGCTTATTGAGAGCATCGATGCAAAAGGACAACCTCTGATCGAGGAATCAGAAGGAGATAATAAAGTCTTCAACCTGCCCAAGACATTAAGTGATAACTCTGACGGGTAGGTGAAACAGTAGACTGCATTATCAGATAAAGTATGACATGTCACATCACCAGTCTACCTCTGACAACTCGAGATCTGTGAAGATATTTGAATAGCCTTCAACGGCTACTTTCTAACAAAAGGATTGGGAAGGAGTATAAATCTAGAAGAGCTTCAAAGATCGAAGGTTGCTGGAGTTGCTGAGTTTGGAGATAAGGTGGACTGATCTAAACTATGTGAGATAGTGAGTCCGAAGCCTCACTCCACGATCCACCAAGAACACTCAGAAGTCAAAAAAAGAAAGAAGTAGAAGTGTGAGTTCTACTATATAGAAGTGAGAGTTCTACTACATGAAGAGTGTTCTGAACTACCGAGAGAAAGAAGAGCATCATGTCATCTTGATGTCCATCATGGGAAGACTCTAAGTGCAATAGAGAAGAGCCTACAATCATCTTAACAAGTCCATCATGAGAAGGCATCAAGTAGCAAGAAAGGAGATCACAAAAGCCATCTTGGTGTCAAGCATGAGAAAGCTTCTAAGTACCTAACAGAAGAGCTTACAGTCATCTTAGAAGCCTATCATGTGCAGCCATCAAGTACCAAGGAGAAGGATCTTCAAGGCATTTCATAAAGGGGTCATCCGAAGTGGTTGAGTAACCAAAGAAGTTGAGCATCATGCAACACTCAGCTGCACTTCAAGGATGATCAAGCCAAGCCGCTAAGGATAGAAAATGTTCAGAGCATAAAGACATCTTAGCAGCTCAGCACCGACTCCTACAACAACAAACAAACAACTCAACAAAGCCAGGGCCTGAGGGGTCCTTATCCGAAGGGACTAAACAAAGCAAGGCCAGAAGGGTCCTTGTCCGAAGGGACTAAACGAAGTTCCAAGCCTGCTGGGCTTGAAGAGTTCTTATGGAACTAGAGAAGTCCCAAGGCTGCTGGCCTTGAAGAGTTCTTAGTGAACTGAAGTCCCAAGACTGCTGGCGTTTAAGGAATCATAGAGATTCAGGGTACTGTCATTCCTTAGTGGAAATCCTACTAGTTGAAAGCAGAAGAGTGGATTAGGAGCTTGAGTCTCTGAACCACTTAAAACCCCTTGTGTCTTTTACATTATGTCATTTACATTATGTACTATAAGCGCTATATAACTGCTATGTATGTTTTAGCGCTTACAACTAAATTTACTCTAAGAACAATGTATGTATGATTATGAATATATCAATGAAGGGGATCTTTTACTTATTCCGCTGTGCTTGAAAAGATTCTTATGTTTGTCATATGCTAATTTAATATCTATACAAAATAAACCTGAAAAGTATTTGAAATAAAAAGGATCTATTCAACCCCCCTTCTAGATCTATTGTGCTCTCTGGGAACTAACAAAATGATTGTATAATATTAAATATAGTATCAATTGTCTATAATACCTTTTATCATACTTATCTCATATTCTCTCTCTCATCTCATGATTTACTCCTAAAAAAACTCATTGGTTTCATTTACTCTTATTCTTTTTCTCTTAACTCCATAACTAATATAAGGAGAGAAAGAGACCAAAAATTACTGAAAAGGAGGGTATACACAATAAACAAGAGAAAGAGGGATAGGGGAAAAGAAAAAGGTAAAAAGATAAAATGGGTTAAATACACTTTTCTCCATTCTACTTTACCTCGGTTTACAAATGCATCACTGGACTAAAATTTTTTACGACTATAGTTTTTTTACAAAAAATTGAAAAATCGTCTATTCTGTTAAAAATTTAACAGAAAGTCTACATGCCACCACATGACCACGCTTATGTGGAATATAAGACTCACATTAGAATTTTTTTAAAATAATAATAACAAAATAACTTTAGTTTAATTTTTTCCAATTTTCAAACTTGGACTCATTTTTTTAAATTACAAATAATAAATTAATTAAATAAATTAATGATAAAATATATTAATTTATAGTTTTTTTAAATGTATTTACATAAAATTAATGAATTCATATTATTTTAAAAATTTTAAATATTTTAAGTTCACTTTAAAAATATAAAATTATCTAATGTTTTGAAATGGAGGTATTATTATTATTATACTAATTATTATAATAATAATAATAATTATTATTATTATTATTATTACTATTATTATAATTATAATTTTTAAAATAAATTGCTACCAAAATAACAATTATATTTAAAAAATAAATTAGTTTATAAATTTAAAACAAGTTATGAATAATATATAAAAATAAATTACTACCAAAATTAGAAAGAAATTAAAATCAAACTAAAAGTATAAATTAAAGAACTAATTATCAGATTAGATCAAAACACATGAAGGCAATAGAAACATATCTGGTCAAAGAAAAATGAACCAAAATGCAGCCAAAAATTAAAGCAGATCAAAACCAAAAAGAAATCACCAGAACAATCGAAATAAAAGTTAGAAGAAACAACACAAATCAATACAAAGCAGGAACGAAAAAGAATCAGATGAATCAATTATTAAATTGAATTCAAACAAAAAGAAACCAACTAATCTGAGTCTGAATCTGCAACCTCGCACAAACAATATGGTTATTATCTTTTCCAAACTTTGAAATTTCATCTTACAACATCATTTAAAATTAGTGTTATGAAGAATCCATAAGTAATTCAAAAGTAACAATACCTCTGTTTCTATCAATACTAGATCTAGAACCCAAACATGAATTTAGGGAGCCAACCAATACAATCAATAGTTCAATACTTATGAACTCCAAATGAAGATCTTGGTATGGATGTAATGTAAGGGCAACAAGCCCAAAATAGAGGAATTAAGATTTTCCACTTGAGATAATTATGATCGAAAGTGGATCGGAAGCTCGGAACAAATCAGCAACTTATAACCATATTCACCACTGTCGCCCCCATAATCGGCACCACATCCCTACCCATAGTCGCCTAAACTGCCTCCATAACCTCCACCTTTACGACAACCACCTCCGTAACCACGACTACAGCCATAACCATCTTCACGGTATCCACTGTTCCCTCCACTGCGGAATCAACCACCTCTGTAGCCTTCTCATTCTTCAATGTTGTGAATTCGAAGCCTTTAGATCTCTAACATTAAAGAACACAAAATAATTAGATATGATCAAATCTTAATTAGTAAACATAAAAAGGGTGTAAATATTCGTACATATGACCAAAATTCGAAGATCAATGTAATTTGTTTGCGATTTATTGCTTGTTTTAAGTATTTGAAAATTTGGGATTACATGTTTCGGTTATTTTTATTATTATGCTAGTTCTAATCATGTGTATGGAAGTATTTCTAAATTAAATAAATCATGATAACATGGCAATAACTAGGATTAACTCACGTGAAATAAGTGACGTGGACTTAGATGTGAGGTTATTCTTTTCTGATGTAATATATTTATGTTAAAAGTCAACTCATTTAATGGATTTTGTAACGATTTGATAAATATTTGTAGTTCACTGATTCGATTGAAAAAAAAATTCAGTTCAATGATGCATTTATAAATCGTTGTCGAGTACAGTGAGGAAAAATGTATTTAACCCAAGAAAAAATAGATAGATGTGCAATGAGAATTATTAGGAGTAAGTTTTATTTTGATAAAGAGAGAAAAATAGTTAAAAGCATATTGGAATTGTGAATATATATCTTAAAAAATTAGGAGTAATGAGGGGCTAATTTTGGAAAGATTGTGACTAATTCTCCTAGACTATGTTTGTTTGAAAAAAAAATGCTTAAGATTGGACTATTTCTCCTAATTTAGCACTACTTCGGACTATTTTATCTTATGATGGGGGGATTAATAGTCATTGAAATAGTGATATGGACTATTTTTTGTACTTCCTAAGGCTATTTATGAGGGATTATATAATCCAGTGATGAATGTGAGATTAATAATTCCCTCATTTTAAGCTATCAAATGACTTTATGAGACTAACAATCCCACATCAAGGGATTAATAATCCATCGTCAAATGATTAAAGAGTCTAGAGCACTATAAGAAAATGGTTCATTAGCGACCTAGAGTTTCTGCGATCGCAGTATTCGATAGCATTGCTAATGCTAGCATTAGTGACCGCTATTAGAGATTGGTATTAAAATTAGTCACTATTTAAATTTGCGACAGCCATGCGGTCCCTACACGGTCGCTAATTTGAATTTACCCCCTTTAATTTTGCGTAATTGTTGGGGGGGGGGGGGACCGGGGACCCAATAAAAATATGCGACAGTATGCGGTTACATATATTGCTCACTGATCGTTTTAACTCCCTCAATGAATGCATCATTAAGTCAATTAAAACCAAATGACGCACGCGATTGCAAAAATGGTCACTGATCCTTTTAAAATCCTTTAACTCCTGGAACATTTGCCAGAACACGAGAAAGTAAGAAAAAGAAGAAGAGAGAAAAAAGAGAAGATGGAAAAAAGGGAGCGACGCCTCCCAGCGCCTAACGCCCATCTGCTCATCATATCGTCGCCGCCCCACAATCACTGGGCTCTGCATATACATGTATTCAATCTATTGTTTTCATATATAATTTTCAATTTAGGTTTGATTTGGAATTATATTGCATACTTATGTGTTTATATGAGCTTGATTTGGCTATTTAGTTTGAATTTGGGCTAGATTTATGCATAGGCAACTAGCATGTTGATTATATAATATCAGTGTGATATTTAGTTTCAATTTAACTTTAATTTGTGCAATTTCAGGGCATGCATGTGCATATTTTGTTATGAATGCTTATGTTAGTGTATTGAACCAGATAATTACTTCAATTTAGGTTTTTTTTACATAATGTATAAATTTATGGTATAATTTGTATGTTGTTTATAGTGGTTAGACATAAATTATTATTAAAATAATATAATTTCTATTATTGTATAATATTACTAAAATAAATAAATTAAATATTAAATTAAATATAATAACATATAAATAAAACAAAATAATTAATATAACAAAAAATAATACAAAGTAAAGAAAATAAAATAATTTATAAAATAAAATAAAATGAAATTAATTAACTATTTTACATTCCTTAAATTTATTAATTTAAATAATAATTCAATCATATAATATAATACAAAATAAATAAATACAATGATAATGATAATGATTTAATTAAAATAAATAAAATGATAATGATTTAATTTGTATAAATTGAATTAGTTTGCTAAAGAGTGAAGAAAAAAATATGGCCCCTTATGTACTATTTTACAATTACTGCAAACTGCTCTACCACCTAATTTTGACTTTTGTAGGGGAGATACACTATGACGCCCCCAAAATAAGTCTACACAACCTATTCTGAGTCGCCAAATACATGGTACAGAAGCCAAATACAAACTTTCTATATATAACTATTAACTGTCGTATAAAATACGACAAAATATAAGCTGTGAGTTTCAATGCAAATATTGTCTCGTAGAAAATATCCAAACTCAAATAAAATTCTCTTTACAATTATTGTCACACTATTTTACAAAATAGTAAGGACTACTATAATAACCATCTTTGACCATTACTCCACTCCCGAACTAGTCCCAGCTACATTCTCGCCTCCTGAGAAGAACAATAGAACCAAAAGGAAAAGGGTGAGCTCAACTAGCCTAGTAAAGAATATTATGACTAAGATAATGAAGAAAAAATTATCATTAGTTCTCAACAGTGAAAAATCTGATAAAATACAACAGACAACAAGTTTTAGATCAAAAACTGCAGCATAATAATCAATCCATTAGAAGGGTCAAGTAGAGCATGATGTCTACTATATTCTATCATTTAAAAGTCCATCATCAATATTTTATCCATGTAACACCAATCAACGAATTATCAATGCACTATGGGCCAAAGATAATCGTTTGTATCACTAGTGGTCATGATCATGCCAAACACCTGTCCATCTATGCACTACGTGCCAAAAAGGACTTTTACCACAAACCTTTATCTGTAACATTAAAGGTCATGATTATACCAATACATGACAATTCTTGGTCATAACCATACCAATCAACAGTCCATCTTTGCACTACGGGCCAAAGATGACTTTCAGCACAATATAAACATGAAGATGATGACAATGATATAAAGAATCAATCAAGTGAGGTCAAGGATAAATATTAGAGATTTATAATTTAATATATCTAGAGTTCAAGAATGTCCAAATTGTCAACATGATAACTAATTGTGGAGTAAAATTCAAGAATGATATTCATGTATCAAAAATAATTTGGACAAAAAAGAAACTAATTTTGTCGTGAATAGTATCCCGTGAATAGTACTCAGAATGAATAGTACCCCGAATGAAAATATTAAAATTTAATAAGAAAGTTCAGATAAATATTTTAGTGAAACGATACTAGATGAAGCGCAAAACTCAAGGATATTCTACTAATTTTAGGGATTTTCGCCATTTAATAATAAGGTTATAGAAACAAACAATAATTTTGTACCATAAATAGAGAAAAGTATGAAAGAAAACGATATCCCTTGATGAGTACAAAAGAAATGATATCTCATACGAGTATGAAAGAATATAAAAACTATAAATGGATTTTCACCCATCATGCGGTAATTCGCGTAGACAGATCATTTCCACAATTTAATAAAGAATGAATATGAAAGATTATTCACCAGACACACGGTAGTCCACTTAGACAGGTTATTCCCATATATTAATAAGGAAAAGAATGACAACTGTGACGCCCCTAAGTCTGAGTCCCTTCGAACCTTGGATTCGGTCCGCCACGATACTACTATCGTTAAACTATTTATATCTTTTATTCATAACTTAATGAATATAACTTTTCTTATTACAATTTAGAATATAAATTCTTTTCATTTCCAGGATCTGTATAATGACCCCAAATTTTTATAAGTTTTAAATCTTGGTCATTTACCATTCCCGTCTTACATCAAATTCGATGTTATAAAAATATACGGAATAATTTAAACTTTTTCAATCTCCTTTGAAAAATCTTTTATTGATTTCTTATCTTGAATCAATTACATATCCTTGAATCGAATTATGTTCTGATTTATTCTATTCGAATTACTGTATAAATTTTTACAACTCGATTCGAATTCCTCTATGCATCTCATAGTACAACTTTATAACTCAACATGTATTACACATCGTAAACTACTATCATATACATCTCCTAGAACCTAAACATGGTTCAAGAGCATATATTTAAATAAATAAATCAACATCCTTCGATACTATTTAACTCTATTAATCAAGTAGCACGTAATCTTTACCGTGAGTCCTGACCTACAAAAATGGTTATTTGCAAGAGTGGGCTCGACAGCTCAGCAATTCTAACAGTTTTCATGCATCACATAGCATATAATATCATGCATAGTTTATACAATCATAAGCATTTAAACTCATATGCATGTTGCTTCTCATATAACAAGTTAGTACTCAGAATGAATATGAAAGGTTATTCACCAGACATGCGGTAGTCCGCTTAGACAGGTTATTCCCATATATTAATAAGGAAAATAATGACAATTGTGACGCCCCTAAATCTGGGTCCATTCGAACCTCGGATTCGGTCCGCCACGATACTACTATCGTTAAACTGTTTATATCTTTTATTCATAACTTAATGAATATAACTTTTCTTATTACAATTTAGAATATAAATTCTTTTCATTTCCAGGATCTGTATAATGACCCCAAATTTTTATAAGTTTTAAATCTTGGTCATTTACCATTCCCGTCTTACATCAAATTCGATGTTATAAAAATATACGGAATAATTTAAACTTTTTCAATCTCCTTTGAAAAATCTTTTATTAATTTCTTATCTTGAATCAATTACATATCCTTGAATCGAATTATGTTATGATTCATTCTATTCGAATTACTGTATAAATTTTTACAACTCAATTCGAATTCCTCTATGCATCTCATAGTACAACTTTATAACTCAACATGTATTACACATCGTAAACTACTATCATGTACATCTCCTAGAACCTAAACATGGTTCAAGAGCAAATATTTAAATAAATAAATCAACATCCTTCGATACTATTGAACTCTATCAATCAAGTAGCACGTAATCTTTACCGTGAGTCCTGACCTACAAAAATGGTTATTTGCAAGAGTGGGCTCGACAGCTCAGCAATTCTAACAGTTTTCATGCATTACATAGCATATAATATCATGCATAGTTTATACAATCATAAGCATTTAAACTCATATGCATGTTGCTTCTCATATAACAAGTATAGAAACTAACTTGTAAATCATATAATCGTAGATTTACTTTCAATCTCATATATATATATCCTAGATAATTCCACGTTTCATGACATAACATAATTCATTTCATACATATCTCATATGCATTTCGTATATAATTTGACATTCCATATCATAACATCAATCAATAAATAATTATCAACATTATAGAGCAAATATGAACCGAGAGACTTGCCTGGCTCGTATGTAAGATCCCCAACTTTTATGAATAAAGAATAATTTTCTCGAAATATATTTTTGAATATTATGGTGTGGATTTGATATAATGCTATAGTTGCAGGTAATATTTACAAATTTTGCAAAGTAAGCAAGTGGTTATATAATACTAGATTGGTCGGGGAATATTTATTTTAACAGGGAATATTCGTACGATGGCACAATCATTGGTGGACCCCACAACAGAAGTATTGTCATAGTTAGAAAATGACAGAATTATCTTTTTATAAAAATAACGGCGAAAGTGTTACCGTTAAAACTGTTGAACTACCCGGTAGTAAAAAGTGCGAGAATGGCATGGTTGCGTAGTAGTAGCTACGGTATTGATTATTGATGCTTACATGAGAAGTCACTTAGTTATACTCAATTATTGCTCACGAGAATTCTTTGCATCATATCTCTCATATTATTGATTCAATTATTGTCACAAGATCATCTCGCATAATATTTCATATTATTAAATCAATAATTGAGACGACAAAGTTATTCATATTATTATTTGCAATATTGACAATGTCTAGAAGTTCTGTCAAGGAGAGGTTTGATCACCTAATTGCGCGCCAATAAGGAGAAATCCTTATCGAAAAGCACCCTCTTTCCTGGGAACGACCTGGTTGTTAAATATTATGAGTTATAATATTAATGATGAATAAGTTCGTGTTGATTAAAGATGAAATTGATAGTTCTATTGTGTGAGAATTATTAGTGTTAGTAGAAATCGACATCTATTTTGATAATAATGAATGTCTGGAGGTTATATTGATCAATCGGGTAATTAATCGGATAAATGAGCAATTAATTGCTATTAATTTGCATGCTTATAACTATGTGTTCACATGTGTGTACTATTGATTCACATGATTTACTATTAGGGGAATTGGTGCAAGATTGATAATACTTGCATGACTAAATTAAAATGGAGGTATAGATGAAGGCTTATAACGTAATTAGTTTTTTCACATGATTATACTATTAAGTCACATGAATGAACTATTAATTCACATTATTTACTATTAGGGGAGGTGGTGCAAGTTTGATAATACTTGCAGGACTAAATTAAAAATGAAGAAAAATAGGAAGGTATTAACGAAACTATATTTTCTTATAAATAGAAGCTCATTCTTCTTTCATTCTCACCAATTCACTAAGTCTCACAAGAGCATTTATTATAGAGAGAAAGAAAAAGAGAAGTCTGCTACCTCACTATTCCAGTATCCAGTTTCTTCTAAGGTAAGGGGTATTATTTCTTTCGTATTCATGAAGAGAGTTATTTTCTTTCAATAGTCGTAAGGGTTGTTATTCCATTCTTTATTATTCTCTTGGAATAACCTGTCTATGCGGTCTATCGCATGCCTGGTGAATTCTTTTGTTATTTCATTTTTTATTATTCTGTTGGAATAACCTGTCTACGCGGGCTAACGCATGCATGGTGAATTCTTCTGTTATTCCATTCTTTATTATTTTGTTGGAATAACCTGTCTATGTGGACTACCACATGCATGGTGAATGATCCTTCGTATTCATTCCTTAGTAAAATGTGGAAATGATCTGTCTATGTGGATTACCGCATGGCGGGCAAAAATCCATTTACATTTTCATATATTCTATTATACTCAGTTGGTTAAAGTTTTGGCTTCTATACTCCATGAAATTAGTAGAATATCTTGGATATTTGCGCTTCATCCAGTATCTTTTCATGGAAATATTCTTTTGAGCATTCTTGAATTTTACTCCACAAAGCAATATCATGTTGACAATTTGGACGTTATTGATTCCTGGATAAATTAAATTATAAATCTTTAAAATTTATCTTGAACTTGTTTTATTGAATTATTATGTCATTGTCATCATCCTCATGCTTTTATTTTGATGAAAGTCTTCTTTAGCTTACGTGCATAGATGGACTTAGTATGATTATGACCAGGGATTATTCAGTATAATCATGACCGTAATGTGACGAATGATGTGGTGAAAGTCCTCATTGGCCTATAGTTCATTGATGGACAATTGTTGGTATGATTATGACCAGGGATTATTCGGTATAATCATGACCGTTGATGATTACATGATTATCCTTGGCCGTGATGCATGGATGATTTGATTTTATTTATTAAGCTGAGTCTCAATGATAAAATTGATGAAAAACATTTTAAATCATAGAAGATAGTAGATTTTATGCTTTACTTGACTCTTCTAATGGATTACTTATTCCGCTGCAGTTGTTGATCTAAAACTTGTTGTCTATTATATTCTATCAGTTGTTATACTGTTGAAGGCTAAGGATAATTTATTCTGCATTATCTTAGTCATAATATTTCTTACCGGGCTAGTTGAGCTCACCATTTCTTTCACTGTTCTCTTCAGGAAATGAGAATATAACTGGGACGAGCCGGGGAACGGATTGACGATCCAGATGGTTGCTTTAGTAGTCCTCACTATTCTATAAAATAGTGTGACAATAAATGTAACGAGGACTCCATTGAGTGTGGATATTGTCTAGATGATAATATTCTTATTAAAAACTCTTAGATTATGTTTTGTCGTATTTTACACGACTGTTGTATAATTAAGTTATATTTAAATTTTGTACCATGTATTTGGCGACTCAAGATGGGTGATGTATACCTATTTTGGGGGCGTCACAGTTGGTATCAAAGCTTAGGGATATGATCCCTGGCTGAGATGTGAGATAAGAACTAGGAGGGGAGAGACGGGGAATTCCTTCGCTAGTATGACCAACCTAAGTTTATTTGGTATTTATTTGGTCGGTCAGAGTATAGGGATAATATGTGACATGTCAATTAACCCTTGTTTTGTAGCAGTATTTGAAAATAGCATCCGAAAATGTTGAGATAAGCGATGAAGCACATGAGACCGTTGACTCACCAATGACCAATACCTAGGATAATGTCCATCAGGATGGCAATAATCCTCAATAAAACAACAACGCTGACCAAATGATGAACGATGGGATGTTTAGAGGATTTATGCAATTCATGCAACATCAGGCGAGAGTGGCTCCTGTTCAAAATACAGGTGGAAACACTGACAACTCTCGGACGGTCACCGCTAAACAAATCAAGGAGCTGGGACCACCAGAGTTTATTGGAGAGCCAAAACCACTTAAGGCGGAGACGTGGATAAAGCAGATCACCAAGATATTTTATTTCTTGGGATGCTCCGAGGAGCAAAAGGTTCCCTTTGCCACCTTTATGTTGTGAGAAGAGGCAGATTACTGGTGGGAATCTGTAAAGTATACTCAACCTGCCGCACTAAAAATGTCTTGGGAGAAATTCCAAGAACTGTTCAACGACAAGTACTTTCCCTAAAGTATTCGTCACATGAAGGAGGTAGAGTTCATCAAGCTAGAGAAGAACAATATGACCGTGTCATAGTACGAAGCTAAGTTTACCGAGTTGTCCCAGTTTGCGTCCCACATTTATTTGATAATGAGGAGAGAATGACGCGGATGTTTCTAAGAGGTTTGAAACCTGAGATACGCCAATACTTAATTTCTCACAAACTGTGTTTGTATTCAGATGTTGTAAATAGGGCTCAGTTATTGGAGCGTGATAACGAGTCAACCCAACCGAGAGAGTGCAACCCACAAGTCGATAATACCAGTGGTAGTAGTCATCGAAGCGGTGACAACAAGCGTGGAGGGAATCAACATGCCAGAAATGGTAATCACTTCGACGGTAATCATGGCCATGATAATAAGAGTGCACATTTTAAGAAGAGGAGATTCAACAATGATGGAAAGACGTCAGCACCAGCACCTGTTGTTAAGGAAGGAGAACGACCGTCGGTCGTATGTTACAAATGTGGAGGGGAGGGACATATCAGTCCAAACTGTATGATGCAGTCCAAAGCATGTTATAATTATGGAAGAGAAGGTCACCTAGCCCGATTTTGTTGTGCACTAAAGTCAAGTCCAGCTAGGATGGAGGCATCAAAGGCCATCCCAGGCAAGATAAAATCGGTAGTTCAGGGGAGAGCGTTTTTCGTAACCTCCCAAAAAGCAAGGAATCCGAACGAGGTGATCACGGGTAAGCTAATCATAAACTCTAGTGAAATATATACCTTATTTGATACCGATTCTACCCATTCTTTTATTTCTCCTACTTGCGCTCAACATTTAAATTTGACTCCTTAGAAATTAGATAATGACTTATCGGTTGAAACTCCGTTGGGAGAAACCTTCATTACATCCATTATTTATAAGTCTTGTTTGATTCAAATCGGTAACCGCACATTACCTGTTGATCTTATTTCTTTGAAAATACTTGTATTTGATGTGATTTTAGGGATTGATTGGTTAACTACTCATCATGCTAAAATCGATTGTTTTCGTAAAGTTGTTAGCTTTCATATTCCTAACCAACCTATTATACGAATTCAAGCAACAAAATCACTAAAATCAATCACTGTCATATCAAGCCATAAAGCTATTCATTTATTGAAAAATGGATGTCAAGCTTTCTTAGCCCATGTCACGGATTTAAATAAAAATACGTCAGATTTGAATGATATTTCTATTGTTAATAAATTTCCTGACGTATTCCCTGAAGAACTTCCTGGACTACCCCCAGAGTGTGAAATTGAATTTTGTATCGACCTTGAATCTAGTACAAAACCCATTTCTAAAGCCCCATATCGAATGGCTCCTATTGAACTTCAGGAGTTAAAAACCCAACTACAGGAATTGTTAGACATCGGTTTCATTCGACCTAGTACGTCTCCTTGGGGTTCTCTTGTTCTATTTATGGAGAAGAAAGATGGAGGTATGCGACTTTGAATTGATTATCGGGAGTTGAATCATGTCACCATCAAAAATAGGTACCCGTTACCTCGTATTGATGATCTGTTTGATAAGTTGCAACCCGCCAAATTCTTTTCAAAGATCGATCTTCGTTCTGGATATCATCAGTTGAAGATTAAAACTGATGACATTCCAAAGACTGCTTTCAGAACTCAATACGGGCATTACGAATTCCTAGTCATGTCTTTTGGATTGACTAATGCTCCTGCTGCCTTCATGGATATGATGAACCGAGTATTCAAGGAATATTTGGATCACTTTGTGGTCGTCTTTATTGATGACATCCTCATTTACTCCAAAAGCCATGAAGATCATGAGCAACACTTGACGCTGATACTCCAAAAGCTTCGTGAAAACAAGTTATATGCCGAGTTGAAGAAATGCGAGTTCTGGCTTGAGGAAGTATCATTCCTTGGGCACGTAATATCAAATCACGAAATATCTGTTGACCCGATAAAGATTGAAGCAATTCAAAGCTGGGAGAGACCTAAGTCAGTGACCGAAGTACGTAGCTTTCTTGGCTTAACTGGTTATTATCGAAGGTTCATGGAAGGCTTTTCTCGAATCGCTACTCCATTAACTCAGCTGACTCGGAAAGATACAAAATTCGGTTGGAGCGAGGAATGTGAGAAGAGTTTTCAAGACCTCAAGAGGAGGCTCATTTCAGCACCTGTTTTGACAATACCAGCTGGTTTAGAGGGATTTGTCATATAAAGCGATGCTTCAGGCAAAGGTTTAGGGTGTGTTCTCATGCAACATGGGAAAGTCATAGCCTATGCCTCACGACAACTCAAAGAATATGAGAGGAATTATCCTACTCATGATCTAGAGTTGGCAGCAGTCGTTTTTGTGCTTTAGATTTGGAGGCATTACCTGTATGGAGAGAAGGTGGAGATCTATACGGATCATAAAAGCCTCAAATATTTCTTCACTCAAAAGGAACTCAATATGCGGCAACGACGATGGCTTGAGCTATTGAAAGATTATGATCATACCATCCAATACCATCCTGGAAAAGCGAACGTAGTAGCTGACGCATTGAGTAGAAGATCATATGCGGGTACGAGTGCAATATTTTCAACGCAAAGACCCATTTTTTATGACTTACGAAGGATGGAGATAGAGTTAAAGACTCCAGGGACCCATGTGATGATGGCAAATATACGAGTAGAATCGACTTTAATTGATAAAGTTAAAGCTGCTCAAGCTACAGACCTGGAGCAGATGCATATGAGGGAGAAAGTGCAAGAAGGTTCTATTCTGGAAGCAAGAATCGATGAAGAAGGAATACTTTGAGTCAACTCCAGACTTTGTGTTCCTAACGATTCTGACTTGAAGTATAAAATCATGATGGAGGCGCACAACACACCGTTTGTAATCCATCCTTGGAGTACCAAAATGTATCGTGATCTTCAACATACATTTTGGTGGAGCAATATGAAAAGAGAGATAGCGGGGTTTATCTCAAGGTGTCTAACTTGTTAATGAGTCAAGGTAGAGAATCAAGTGCCAAAAGGTCCATTGCAACCACTTGAAATTCCAGAATGGAAGTGAGAGCACATTACCATGGATTTTGTTACTGTTCTTCCCAAGGTTTCTCAAGGCATAGATGCGATTTGGGTCATTGTTGATAGTTTGACCAAGTCTGTTCATTTCTTACCGATACGAGAAACTTATACACTTGAACGTCTTGCTCGTATGTACATAAACGGGATTGTAAGATTGCATGGTATGCCAGTATCCATTATTTCTGATCGAGATCCAAGATTCACTTCACAATTTTGGGTTAGTTTGCAAAAAGCTATGGGCATAGATTTACGATTTAGTTCGACATATCATCCTCAAACAGACAGGCAGTCGGAGAGGACTATTCAAACTCTTTAAGATTTATTAAGACTCTGTGTCCTTGACTTCAAGGGAAGTTGGGACAAGTTCTTACCATTGGTGGAGTTTTTCTACAACAATAGTTATCAAGCAAGTATTGGCATGGCTCCATTTGAGGCGTTGTATGGAAGAAAGTGTTGTTCTCCAGTATGCTGGGATGAGGTGGGTGAAACAACATTGTTGGGACCAGATTTGGTACATATGACTACGGAAAAGATTCAAACGATCCGACAACGTATAAAAACCTCACAAGATCGACAAAAGAGTTATGCTGATCTTCATCGAAAGGACGTGGAATTCAATATTGGAGATCATGTGTTGTTACGTGTTGCTTCATGGAAAGGAGTTACGAGATTTGGAAAGAGAGGAAAGCTCAATTCTCGATTCATTGGCCCATTTATTATCCTCGATCGAGTAGGAACTGTGGCCTATAGACTTGCCTTACCGCCACGTATGTCTCGTGTTCCTAACGTTTTTCACATATCTATGTTACGTAAATATGTGAAAGACCCGAACCACATTATTGAATTAGAACCGGATGAGATAGCGGAAGATTTAACGTATGAGTAGGTACCTATTAAAATCTTGGATAAGAAGGATTATATTCTACGCTCCAAGGTTATACCTTAAGTCAAAGTTTTGTGGAGAAACCACGATGTTGAGGAAATAACCTAGGAGTTAGAATCTAAAATGAAGTCAAGGTATCCTCACCTCTTCGACATACCAGGTACGCACCCTAATTTTGAGGATGAAATTTCATAAGAAGGGGAGGTTGTAAGATCCCCAACTTTTATGGATAAAGAATAATTTTCTCGAAATATATTTTTGAATATTATGGTGTGGATTTGATATAATGTTATAGTTGTGGGTAATATTTACAAATTTTGCAAAGTAAGCAAGTGGTTATATAATATTCGATTGGTCGGGGAATATTCGTTTTAAAAGGGAATATTCGTACGACGACACAATCATTGGTGGACTCCACAACGGAAGTATTGTCGTAGTTAGAAAATGACAGATTATATTTTTATAAAACTAACGGCGAAAGTGTTACCGTTAAAACTGTTGAACTCTCCGGTAGTAAAAGTATAGTAATACGCGTGGTTGCATAGTAGTACACGGTATTGATTATTGATGCTTACATGAAAAGTCACTTAGTTATACTCAATTATTGCTACAGTAATTGCTGCATCATATCTCTCATATTATTGATTCAATTATTGTTACAGTATCATCTGCATAATATTTTATTCTATTAAATCAATAATTGAGACGACAAAGTTATTCATATTATAATTTGCAATATTGACAATGTCTAGAAGTTCTGTCAAGGAGAGGTTTGATCACCTAATTGCGCGCCAATAAGGAGAAATCCTTATCGGAAAGCCCCCACTTTCCTGGGAACGACCTGGTTGTTAAATATTGTGAGTTATAATATTAATGATGAATAAGTTCGTGTTGAATAAAGATGAAATTGATAGTTCCATTGTGTGGGAATTATTAGTGTTAGTAGAAATCGACATCTTTTTTTTGATAATAATGGATGTCTGGAGGTTATATTGATCAATCGGGTAATTAATCGGATAAATGAGCAATTAATTGCTATTAATTCACATGCTTATAACTATGTGTTCATATGTGTGTACTATTGATTCACATGATTTACTATTAGGGAAATTGGTGCAAGATTGATAATACTTGCATGACTAAATTAAAAATGGAGGTATAGATGAAGGTACTATACTGTAATTAGTTTTTTTCACATGATTATACTATTAAGTCACATGAATGAACTATTAATTCACATTATTTACTATTAGGGGAGGTGGTGCAAGTTTGATAATACTTGCAGGACTAAATTAAAAATGAAGAAAAAGAGGAATGTATTATACTGTAATATTTCAAGCCCCAAAACGTGCAATTAACGAAATTATATTTTTCTATAAATAGAAGCTGATTCTTCTTTCATTCTCACCAATTCACTAAGTCTAATAAGAGCAATTATTATAGAGAGAAATTATAGAGAGAAAGAAGAAGAGAAGTCTGCTACCTCACTATTTCAGTATCCAGTTTCTTCTAAGGTAAGGGGTATTATTTCTCTTGTATTTATGAAAAGAGTTATTTTCTTTCAATACTCGTAAGGGTTGTTATTCCATTCTTTATTATTCTGTTGGAATAACCTGTCTGTGCGGTCTATCACATGCCTGGTGAATTCTTCTGTTATTACATTCTTTATTATTACATTGGAATAACACGTCATGCTTGATCTATCGCATGCTTGATGAATTCTTACGTTATTCCATTTTTATTATTACATTGGAATAACTCGTCTCACGCTGGCTACCGCATGCATGGTGAATTCTTCTGTTATTCCATTCTTTATTATTCTATTGGAATAACCTGTCTATGTGGACTACCGCATGCATGTTGAATGATCATTCGTATTCATTCCCTATTAAATTGTGGAAATGATCTGTCTACGTGGATTATCGCATGGCAGCCAAAAATCCATTTACAATTTCATATATTCTATTATACTCAGTTGGTTAATGTTTTGGCTCTTATACTTCATGAAATTAGTAGAATATGTGAGACCCCAAATTTTATGAATAAAGGTTTAAATTTCTCGAAATATTTTTTTGAATATTATGGTGTGGATTTGATATAATGTTATAGTTGTGGGTAATATTTATAAATTTTGCAAAGTATGCAAGTTGTTATAAAATATTCGTTTGGCCGGGGAATATTCTTTTTGTAGGGGAATATCCGTACGATGGCACAATCATTGGTGGACCCCACAACAGAAGTATTATCGTAGTTAGAAAACGACAGAATTATCATTTTATAAAAATAACGGCGAAAGTGTTACCGTTAAAACTATTGAACTACCTGTTAGTAAAAGTAATACGCGTGGTTGCATAGTAGCACACGGTATTGATTATTGATGCTTACGTGAGAAGTCACTCAGTTATACTCAATTATTGCTATAGTAACTGCTGCATCATATTTTTTATATTATTGATTCAATTATTGTTACAGTATCATCTTCATTATATTTTATTAAATCAATAATTGAGACGATAAAGTTATTTATATTATTAAATTGCAATATTTACAATGTCTAGAAGTTCTGTCAAGGAGAGGTTTGGTCACCTAATTGGGCGCCAATATGGAGAAATCCTTATCGGAAAGCCCCTTCTTTCCTGGGAACGACCTGGTTGTTAAATATTGTGAGTTATAATATTAATGATGAATAAGTTGTGTTGATTAAAGATGAAATTGATAGTTCCATTGTGTTAGAATTATTAGTGTTAGTGGAAATCGACATTTATTTCGATAATAATTGATGTCTGGAGGTTATATTAACCAATCGGGTAATTAATCGGATATATGAGCAATTAATTGCTTTTATTTCACATGTTTATAACTATTTGTTCACATGTGTGTACTATTGATTCAAATTCATATACTATTAGGGGAGGTGGTGCAAGATTGATAATACTTGCATGACTAAGTTAAAAATGGAGGTATAGATGGAGGTACTATACTGTAATTATTTTTTTTCACATGATTATACTATTAAGTCATATGAATGAACTATTGATTCACATTATTTACTATTAGGAGAGGTGGTGCAAGTTTGATAATACTTCCAGGACAAAATTAAAAATGAAAGAAAAGTTGAAGGTATTGTACTGTAATATTTCGAGACCAAAAACGTGCAATTATCGAAACTATATTTTCCTATAAATAGAAGCTCATTCTTCTTTCATTCTCACCAATTCACTAAGTCTCATAAGAGCAATTATTATAGAGAGAAATTATAGAGAGAAAGAAGAAGAGAAGTTTGATACCTCGCTATTCCAGTATCCAGTCTTCTTTTGAGGTAAGGGGTATTATTTCTTTCGTATTCATGAAGAGAGTTATTTTCTTTCAATACTCATAAGGGTTGTTATTCCATTCTTTATTATTATGTTGGAATAACTTTGTATATCACAAGTACCGCATACATGGTGAAATTCTTACATTATTCTATTTTTATTATTTTGTTTAGAATAACTCGTCTGCATGCGGTCTATCGCATGCCCAGTGAATTCTCGTTGTTATTCCATTCCTTATTATTCATGTTGGAACATCACATGCATGCGTAATTACGCATGACCGGTTCTCGTTATTTATTATTCTATTGGAATAACTTTAATGCATGTGAAGTACCGCATACATGGTGAAATTCTTACATTATTCCATTCTTTATTATTCATTGGAACATCCATGTCTGTGCATATTACGCATTTGACTGGTTCCATTATTTATTATTCGTTGGAATAACACGCCTATGCTTGCTCATCGCATGCATGGTGAATTCTTCGTTATTCCAT
This sequence comes from Panax quinquefolius, assembly GCA_020205615.1. Taxonomy (NCBI): domain Eukaryota; kingdom Viridiplantae; phylum Streptophyta; class Magnoliopsida; order Apiales; family Araliaceae; genus Panax; species Panax quinquefolius. The sequence continues at coordinate 111,519,511 of CM035167.1, forward strand.
TCTTTATTATTAGGTTGGAATATCACGTGTGTGCGTTTGCATGACACAGTTCCATTATTTATTATACATTGGAAATAACTGGATTTGCGGCGATTCTATCGCATACTGTTGAATTCTTTTGTTATTCCATTCTTTATTATACTCGGTTGGTTAAAGTTTTGGCTTTTATACTACATGAAATTAGTGGAATATCCTTGATATTCAAGCGCTTCATCCAAGATCTTTTCATGGAAATATTCTTCCGAGCATTCTTGAATTTTACTCACAGCAAAGGTATCATGTTGACAATTTGGACGTTATTGGTTTCTGGATAAATTAATTCTTGAACTTGTTTTGTTGAATTCTTATATCATTGTCATCATCCTCATGTTTATATTATGTTGAAAGTCATCTGTGTCTTGTAGTGTATGACTTGGTATGATTATGACCAGGGATTATTCGGTATAATCATGACCGTAATGTTACAAATGATGTGGTAAAAGTCCTCATTGGCCGTAGTGCATTGATGGACAGTTATTGGTATGATCATGACCATTGATGAATACACGAATATCCTTGGCCCGTAGTGCATGTATAATTTGTGGTCGTGATACTAATGAATATCCTTGGTCAGAAGTGGTGGATGATGTGGTTTATTTATTGTCGAGTCTCAATGATAAAAGTGATTGAAAACCTTTTAAATCATAGAAGATAATAGATTTTATTCTCTACTCGACTCTTCTAATGAATTGCTTGTTCCGCTGCAGTTAAACTTGATGTTTGTTATATTTTATCAGTTTAACACTGTTGAAGGCTAACGATAAATTATTCTGCATTATCTTAGTCATAATATTTCTTACTGGGCTAGTTGAGCTCACCCTTTCTTTCATTGTTCTCTTCAGGAAATGAGAATGTAGTCGGGACTAGTCGGGGAACGGAGTGACGGTCCAGATGATAGCATTAGTAGTCCTCACTATTCTATTAAATAATGTGACAATAAATGTAATGAGGACTCCATTGAGTGTGGATATTGTCTAGATGACAATATTCTTATTAAAACTCTTAGATTATGTTTTGTCGTATTTTACACGACAGTTGTATAATTAAGTTTTTATTTGTATTTTGTACCATGTATTTGGCGACTCAAGATGGGTGATGTATACCTATTTTGGGGGCGTCACAGTTGGTATCAAAGCTTAGGGATATGATCCCTGGCTGAGATGTGAGACAAGAACTAGGAGGGGAGAGACGGGGAATTCCTTCGCTAGTATGACCTACCTAAGTTTATTTGGTATTTAATTGGTCGGTCAGAGTATAAGGATAATATGTGATATATTAATTAACCCTTGTTTTATGGTAGTATTTAAGAATGGCAGCTGAGAACGTTAACAATGGAGTGAATGAAATCGTGGAGACACCTCTAATCACCAACCAGGATAATGTGATGTCAGGCGAAGAAGGAATTAGAGACATCCATGTGGTGAGTGAAGAATTGATAGTTGCACCTGAGATAGTCGCAGAGGTTGCAACTGAGGGTGAGGAAGAAGAGGAAGAAGAGGAACCTGAGGAGAATTTATTAGAAGAATTTTATGATCAAAATTTAGAATTGCAAAATCGTATTCATGACTTAGAAGAGCAGGCTGAAGAACGACAGGCGGTCGTGGAGCAAAAGGATGCAACAATTCAAGCTTGTGTTACCCGATATGTGATGCTTGAACAGAAGCACTCTTTGGCAGAGTATAAGATGATAAAGATGGAATCTGAGCTGAAAGAAGAAACAACTGAACGAGTGAGAATGAGTGATGCATGTGTAAAAGCCGCACGACGCGTTGATATTGTGGAAAGAGATGTCCTATCTAAGAAGGCTAAAATAGATGATATGTATTTCTCTTTTTGGACAACAATTGAGAGAACCCAACATCGAGTTTTGAATTACCCTGTACATTGCAGTCAACCCCAATGTGATATGGATCGAAGATTTATGATTCAAATCATGAAATAGGAGTACAATGAAGCAGTTGAGGGTGGAATATGCCCTATAGAAAAGTCAATTTCAACGGTAATGATGACACCAAATGCTACCCCAGACAAGTCAAAGCCAGGTAGTTCAAGGGAGAGCGGTTGTCATAACTTCCCAACAAGCGAGTAACCCGAATGAAGTTAGCACGGGTTAGTTAATTATAAATTCTTGCGAAGTCTTTACCTTATTAGATACCGGTTCTACCCATTATTTTATCTCTCTTGCTTGCGCTCAACATTTAAATTTGACCCTAGAGAAGTTAGACTTTGACTTATTGGTTGAAACTTCGTTAGTAGAAACCTTCGTTACCTCCACTATTTATAAATCATGTTGATTCAAATCGACACTTTCACGTTACTTGTCAATCTTATTTCTTTGAAAATACTTGCCCTTGATGTAAATTCAGGAATCGATTGGTTAACTACTCATCATGCTTTTCATAAGACTGTTAGCTTTCATATTCTTAACCAACCTGTTATGCAAATTTAAGCAGCCAAACCACTAAAGTCAATCACTATTATATTAAGCCATAAGTAAAGAGCCCTAAGCCTTTCGCTGGTGACTTCCAAGTCTTGGAATACACCGAAGCAAGAATATCCGTAGGGGACGTCGTGAATAACGATAGTAAGCTGATAGGTATCAATGTGACGTGTTATCCAAGTCTTGGATGAGAGTCACAGTTTTGAATGATATTTTTATTATTAATAAATTTCCTGACGTATTCTTGACGACTTCTTAGCCTACCCCTAGAGCGTGAAATTAAATTTTCTATTGACCCCAGTACAAAACCATTAAATATTTCTTCAACTAAAACGAACGTATAATGCGCCAAAGACGTTGGCTCGAGCTGTTGAAGATTACGACTATACCATTCAATATCATCGTGGAAGAGCGAATATGGTAGCTGACGTGTTGAGTAGAAGATCGTATGCGTTTACGAGTGCGATGTTGTTAACACAAAGACCCGTTTTGTATAACTTACAAATGATGAAGATAGAGTTAAAGACTCTAGGGACCCACGTGAAGATAACGAATATACGAGTAGAATCGACTTTAATCGATAAAGTTAAAGTCGCTCAAGCTACACACCCGAATCTGATGAATGTGAAGAAGAAGGTTCAAGAGGGCGTTATTCTAGAAGCAAGAATCGACGAAGAGAGGAAATCTCAACCCTCGATTTAATTGGCCCATTTGAAATACTTGATTGAGTAGGAACTGTAGCCTATAGACTCGTTTTACCGCCAAGTATGTCGCGTGTTCATAACGTTTTTTTTACGTATCGATGTTACGTAAATATGTGGACGACCCGAACCACATTATTGAATTAGAACTAGATGAGATAGCAGAAGATTTAACGTATGAGAAGATACTTGTTAAAATCTTGGATAAGAAGGATCGTATTCAACACTCAAAGGTTATACCTCAAGAGTTAAAATGTTAAATGAAGTCAAGGTATCCTCATCATACCAATTACGTACGTAAATTTCGAGGGCAAAATTTTATAAGGAGGGGAGATTGTGAGACCCCAAATTTTATGAATAAAGGTTTAAATTTCTCGAAATATTTTTTTGAATATTATGGTGTGAATTTGATATAATGTTATAGTTGTGGGTAATATTTATAAATTTTTCAAAGTATGCAAGTTGTTATAAAATATTCGTTTGGCCGGAGAATATTCTTTTTGTCGAGGAATATACGTACGACGGCACAATCTTTGGTGGACCCCATAACAGAAGTATTGTCGTAGTTAGAAAACGACAGAATTATCATTTTATAAAAATAACGGCGAAAGTGTTACCGTTAAAACTGTTGAACTACCCGGTAGTAAAAGTACAGTAATACGTGTGGTTGCATAGTAGCACATGGTATTGATTATTGATGCTTACGTGAGAAGTCACTCAGTTATACTCAATTATTGCTACAGTAATTGCTGCATCATATTTCTTATATTATTGATTTAATTATTTTTACAGTATCATCTGCATTATATGTTATTAAATACATAATAGAGACGATAAAATTATTTATATTATTAAATTGCAATATTTACAATGCCTAGAAGTTCTTTCAAGGAGAGGTTTGGTCACCTAATTATGCGCCAATAAGGAGAAATCCTTATCGGAAAGCCCCATCTTTCCTGGGAACGACCTGGTTGTTAAATATTGTGAGTTATAATATTAATGATGAATAAGTTGTGTTGATGAAAGATGAAATTGATAGTTCCATTGTGTTCGGATTATTAGTGTTAGTGGAAATCGACATTTATTTCGATAATAATTGATGTCTGGAGGTTATATTAACCAATAGGGTAATTAATCGGATAAATGAGCAATTAATTGCTATTATTTCACGTGCTTATAACTATTTGTTCACATGTGTGTACTATTGATTCATATTTATGTACTATTAGGGGAGGTGGTGCAATATTTATAATACTTGCATGACTAAGTTAAAAATATAGGTATAGATGGAGGTACTATACTGTAATTAGTTTTTTCACATGATTATACTATTAAGTCACATGAACGAACTATTGATTTACATTATTTACTATTAGGGGAGGTGGTGCAAGTTTGATAATACTTGCAGGACTAAATTAAAAATAAAAGAAAAGTTAAAGGTATTGTACAGTAATATTTTGAGCCGCAAAACGTGCAATTATTGAAAATATATTTTCCTATAAATAAAAGCTCATTCTTCCTTCATTTCTCACCAATTCACTAAAGCTATAGAGCAATTATTATAGAGAGAAATTATAGAGAGAAAGAAGAAGAGAAGTCTGATACCTCACTATTCCAGTATCCAGTCTTCTTTTGAGGTAAGGGGTATTATTTTTTTTCGTATTCATAAAGAGAGTTATTTTCTTTCAATACTCGTAAGGGTTATTATTCCATTCTTTATTATTATGTTGGAATAACCTGTCTATGCAAAGTACCGTATACATGGTGAAATTCTTCTGTTATTCCCTTTTTTATTATTCTGTTGGAATAACCTGTCTATGCGGTCTATCGCATGCCTGGTGAATTCTGTTGTTATTCAATTCCTTGTTATTCTATTGGAACATCCTGTCTATGCGAATTACACATGACTTGGTTCCGTTATTTATTATTCTGTTGGAATAACCTGTCTATGCGAACTACCGCATACATGGTGAAATTCTTCTGTTATTCCATTCTTTAATATTACATTTGGAACATCCTCATTTGTGCGTATTACACGCATGACACAGTTCCATTATTTATTACTCTATTGGAATAACATGCATGCATGATCTCTATCGCATGCATGGTGAATTCTTACGTTATTCCATTCTTTATTATTTAGTTGGAATATCACGTCGTGCGTGCTATTTATGACCGTTCCATTATTTATTATTCTGTTGGAATAAGCGGTCTGGGCCGTCTATCGCATGCCTGGTGAATTCTTTTGTTATTCCATTCTTTATTGTACTCGGTTGGTTAAAGTTTTGGCTTTTATACTCCATGAAATTAGTGGAATATCCTTGATATTTGTTCTTCATCCAGTATCTTTTCATGGAAATATTCTTCTGAGCATTCTTGAATTTTACTCCACAAAGCAGTACCATGTTGACAATTTGGACGTTATCGGTTTCTAGATAAATTAATTCTTGAACTTGTTTTGTTGAATTCTTATATCATTGTCATCATCCTCATGTTTATATTATGTTGAAAGTTATCGTGTATTCGTAGTGCATAGATGGACTTGGTATGATTATGACCGTGGTTTATTTGGTATAATCATGGCCGTAATGTTACAAATGATGTGGTAAAAGTCCTCATTGGCTGTAGTGCATTGATGGACAGTTGTTGGCATGATCATGATCATTGATGAATACACGAATATTCTTGGCCCGTAGTGCATGGATAATTTGTGGTCGTGATACTAATGAATATCCTTGGCCGTAGTGCAGGGATGATGTGGTTTATTTATTAAGCTGAGTCTCAGCGATAAAGTTGATGAAAAACTTTTTAAATCATAGAAGATAGTAGATTTTATGCTTTACTTGACTCTTCTAATGGATTGCTTATTCTGCTACAGTTGTTGATCTAAAATTTGTTGTCTATTATATTCTACCAGTTGTTATATTGTTTAAGGCTAAGGATAATTTATTCTACATTATCTTAGTCATAATATTTCTTACTGGGCTAGTTGAGCTCACCCTTTCTTTCACTGTTCTCTTCAGGAAATGAGAATATAGCTGGGACGAGTCGGGGAACAGATTGACGGTCCAGATGGTTATTTTAGTAGTCCTCACTATTCTATAAAATAGTGTGACGATAAATGTAATGATGACTCCATTGAGTGTGGATATTGTCTAGATGACAATATCCTTATTAAAAACTCTTAGATTAATTTTGTCGTATTTTACACGACTGTTGTATAATTAAGTTGTATTTGAATTTTGTACCATGTATTTGGCAACTCAAGATAGGTGATGTATACCTATTTTGGGGGCGTCACATCGTAGATTATCAACTACAACTTAATTGCTTATATCTATCTCCACTTCGTTTACTCCTACACAGTTATATAATCATGGATTCATATCCATTAGTCATATATTTCATACGCTCTTAATATAATAATAAATATTACATCGTTTCCTAACTAGGTTTGTAAAACCTTCATTTTACTTTATCATCATACTCTTAGAATAGTTAGGTATGTATAGGTATACATTAACCACCCGTAATTAACATCAACATTCATATACATTTATCACACACTTGACTCGCTATGTGTTCATTACTCATAGATGCATGATTCTCATTATTCTTGCATTTTGCAAACCTTAATAAAATTTAACAACTCTGTGTTTTATATAACCATTACATGCTCATATACTTAAAACATCACTTATGTCAAGTATTATAACTTAATACGTTCATGCACACATGATTTAAGGTTTAGATTACAATTTAAATAGTCAGACAACACTGCCTTGCAGAACAGCTTCGCTGCAGTTTGGCCTAGGATGGGCTCAGCTGCGTCGTCCCCTGGCCAGACCAGTTTTAAATCTTTATTTCACAGTTTACACCTCCTTACTTAACATGTCAACACATAACGCATACACACGTTAAGAGGTCTTGATCCAAGTTTGGTGCCTCTTGTGTTTACTTCAAGTTGTTTTTTACACTTTATAGCTTTATTGCCATTTATTTCACGGCTAAACGATTTCATGCAACAAGGGTCTAACTACGTACTCATCAAACCATATAATGATGTTAAACAACTTTCAATATGCATGCTCACATGTATCCATATGACTAACATGTTTTATCATTTGAAAACTTACTTTATAATCATGCTCTAATGACTTTTATTGTATCAAACTAGATAAGTGGATCGAAAGTGGATCGGAAGCTCAGAACAAATCAGCAACTTATAACCATATTCACCACTGTCACCCCCATAATTGGCACCATAGCCCTACCCATAGTCGCCTAAACCGCCTCCATAACCTCCACCTTTACGATAACCACCTCCGTAACCACGACTACGACCACAACCATCTTCACGGTATCCACTGCTCCCTCCACTGTGGAATCAACCACCTCTGTAGCCTTCTCATTCTTCAATGTTGTGAATTCAAAGCCTTTAGATCTATAACATTAAAGAACACAAAATAATTAAATATGATCTGATCTTAATCAGTAAACATAAAAATGATGTATATATTCGTACATATGACCAAAATTCGAAGATCAATGTAATTTGTTTGTGATTTATTGCTTGTTTTAAGTATTTGATAATTTGGGATTACATGTTTCGGTTATTTTTATTATTATGCTAGTTCTAATCATGTGTATGGAAGTATTTCTAAATTAAATAAATCATGATAACAAGGCAATAACTAGGATTAACTCACGTGAAATAAGTGACGTGGACTTAAATGTGGGGTTATTCTTTTCTGATGTAATATATTTATATTAAAAGTCAACTCATTTAATGGATTTTATAACGATTTGATAAATATTTGTAGTTCATTGATTCGATTGGAAAAAAAAAATCAGTTCAATGATGCTTTTATAAATCGAGGTCGAGTACAGTGAGGAAAAATGTATTTAACCCAAGAAAAAATAGATAGAACTGCAATGAGAATTATTAGGAGTATGTTTTATTTTGATAAAGAGAGAAAAATAGTTAAAAGCAAATTGGAATTGTGAATATATATCTCAAAAAATTAGGAGTAACGAGGGGCTAATTTTGGAAAGATTGTGACTAATTCTCCTAGACTATGTTTGTTTGAAAAAAAATGCTTAAGATTGGACTATTTCTCCTAATTTAGCACTACTTCAGACTATTTTATCCTATGATGGGGGGATTAATAGTCATTGAAATAGTGATATGGACTATTTTTTGTCATTCCTAAGGCTATTTATGAGGGATTATATAATCCAGTGATGAATGTGAGATTAATAATTCCCTCAGTTTAAGCTATCAAATGACTTTGTGAGACTAACAATCCCACATCAAGGGACTAATAATCCATCGTGAAATGATTAAAGAGTCTAGAGCACTATAAGAAAATGGTTCATTAGCGACCTAGAGTTTCTGCGATCGCAGTATTCGATAGCATTGCTAATGCTAGCATTAGCGACCGCTATTAGAGATTGGTATTAAAATTAGTCACTATTTAAATTTGCGACAGCCATGCGGTCCCTACACGGTCGCTAATTTGAATTTACCCCCTTTAATTTTGCGTAATTGTTGGGGGGGAATAGGGGACCCAATAAAAATATCTGACGATGATGCGGTCACATATATCGATTCAATCGATCGTTTTACTCCCTCGTGACTAGGCATCAAGTCAATTAAAACCAGCGACCGCATGCGGTTGCAAAAAATGGTCACTGGTCCTTTTAAAATTCTTCAACTCCCGAAACATTTGCCAGAAGACGAGAAAGAAAGAAAAAGAGGAAGAGAGAAAAAAGGAGCGCCTCCCATCACGCTTAATGCCCCGTCACGCCGCCATACTACTGCCGCCCCCACTTTGCCGTAGGCTGCGCATACATGTATTCAATCTATAGTTTTCATTTATAATTTTCAATTTTGGTTTGATTTGGAATTATATTGCATACTTATGTGTTTATATGAGCTTGATTTGGCTATTTAGTTTGAATTTGGGTTAGATTTATGCATCGGCAGCTAACATGTTGATTATATAATAACAGTGTGATATTTAGTTTCAATTTAACTTTAATTTGTGCAATTTCAGGGCATGTATGTTCATATTTTGATATAAAGGCTTATGTTAGTGTATTGAACCAGATAATTGCTTCAATTTAGGTTTTTTTTACGTAGTGTATAAATTTATGGTATAATTTGTATGTTGTTTATAGTGGTTAGACATAAACTATTATTAAAATAAAATAATTAATATAACAAAAAATAATACAAATTAAAGTAAAGAAAATAAAATAATTTATAAAATAAAATAAAATGAAAATAATTAACTATTTTACATTCCTTAAATTTATTAATTTAAATAATAATTCAATCATATAATATAATACAAAATAAATAAATACAATGATAATGATAATGATTTAATTAAAATAAATAAAATGATAATGATTTAATTTGTATAAAATGAATTAGTTTGCTAAAGAGTGAAGAAAAAAATATAACCCCTTATGGACTATTTTACAATTACTGCAAACTGCTCTACCACCTAATTTTGACTTTTGTGGGGGAGATACACTGTGACGCCCCCAAAATAAGTCTACACAACCTATTCTGAGTCGCCAAATACATGGTACAGAATCCAAATACAAACTTTCTATATATAACTATTAATTGTCGTATAAAATACGACAAAATATAAGCTGTGAGTTTCAATGCAAATATTATCTCGTAGAAAATATCCAAACTCAAATAAAATTCTCATTACAATTATTGTCACACTATTTTAAAAAATAGTAAGGACTACTATAATAACCATCTTGGACCATTACTCCACTCTCGGACTAGTCCCAGCTATATTATCGCCTCCTGAGAAGAACATTAGAACCAAAAGGAAAAGGGTGAGCTCAACTAGCCCAGTAAAGAATATTATGACTAAGATAATGAAGAAAAAATTATTATTAGTTCTCAACAGTGAAAAATCTGATAAAATACAACAAACAACAAGTTTTAGATCAACAACTGCAGCAGAATAATCAATCCATTAAAAGGGTCAAGTAGAGCATGATGTCTACTATATTCTATCATTTAAAAGTCCATCATCAATATTTTATCCATGTAACACCAATAAATAATTATTTCCAATCAACGAATTGTCTATGCACTATGGGCCAAAGATAATCGTTTGTATCACTAGTGGTCATGATCATGCCAAACACCTGTCCATCTATGCACTACGGGCCAAAAAGGACTTTCACCACAAACCTTTATCTGTAACATTAAAGGTCATGATTATACCAATACATGACAATTCTTGGTCATAACCATACCAATTAACAGTCCATCTTTGCACTACGGGCCAAAGATGACTTTCAGCACAATATAAGCATGAGGATGATGACCGTGACACCCCCAAATTCTGGTACTTCATTACCTCAAGATTTGGTGTTCACTTAATCAAAACATTCATATCTAACTACCCAATCATAATAAAATTGAATAAAACCTGCCCATACAAGATTACGTTAATAAAAATTATCTCCCAGGTTATCTAACCTTTAATTACAATCATTCAAATGCGGAAATTAAATTATTACATCACATCATTAATAAAAGTCTATCATTATAACAATAAAATAAAATTACAAGTCTACATCACTTGTACATTTTTCCTTTTCCTTTGCTAGTTGTAGGTTCATTTACCTTCTCAACCTTAGCCGCAATAAGTGTATAAATATGCAAGAGTGAGCAAAACAATTGCTCACTAGATATAGAAATGAATCAACACGAATGAAATAACTGCCAACAAATAGGCTCATCAACACTGAATAGTACTCTATCAATAATAACCAACGACTGGAATCAAAATATGGAGTATATAAAACTGAGGGTCATAAGACCACGAACTATGTCCACAGTTGCAAGTAATCTTTTATCTTCAACTTTAACAGTCATAAGACTATAAGGACTCCTCTTACTTAAGGGGATCAGCCCTTCGTACAATGTATTGTGCACAAATATTTCAACGCTAAGCGTAAACCCCTAATAATAGGGTTGTTCATCTCAGTATTTAGAGTACAAGTCTGCACCAAAGAAAGTTTGGTTTGGATAAGCTTTCAAGGGTAATTTGAAGTTTAACGAACATCAACTAGAGGACTAGTTGAATCAATAGTGTTTGATAACACAACAGTTAACCAATAATAACATAATTATTGAATATACATTAAGTAATAGCAAGCTGAAATTAAAGCTTGCTCATTATGAGAATGACTTGTGTCAAGTAAATGAACTAAGATAATTCAATATTAGAAATTAGAATTCAAGAAAATTGCATTCATCGTACATGAAGGACAATAAAGAAACTTGTCTAACAATAAACAAGTTATAATACATCAATAAATATTGGAATTTAAAACTTGTTTGAATAAAGTTTAAGTCATAGCTAGCTTGTTCAAATAATGATGAGGAATGCAAGAATTTGATTAATGAAATATTAACGTAAGAAACTTGCTCAATGTAAATTTAGGGTTAGAAAACTTGCTCAATGTAAAAAGAGAAGCTTAGAAACTTGCTCAATCAAAAGAATGAAGTTACACAATGTAATAATATAATTAACTCAACGAAAGTGTAGAGTTAGAAAACTTGCCTCGAGCGTAAGCTAAATTATTAAAACTCACGTTCACCTATACACAGTATTAAAACCACAACATCTATTAGACATACTAATATTCACTTTTCAATATAAAACACATTACTAGCTATACTTGTTATTTTAGCACAAGTCTTATGCTACTATATATATTTCAGAAATCCCAAGTGTTAACAACACAACACTTATCTAATATTCATTGTATAAACTAAGTTACGCATAACACGTTCGTAACTTTCTAATAACTTTTACAACTTTGAATTTATAATCCACCTAACATGACTCTGTTTAACCTTGTTGTTACATGATTCTCACATTAACCTAACATTAAGCTAAGTTACATTGAACGTTCAAAGTCTGCAGAATTAGCAGACTTCACTATCTGAAATTGAGCCTTTGGCGGCTGCATGCCGATTTTATCTTGGATTGCGGCGCTTTGGCGCTTAAGAGATCGAGTGGGCGACTTCTGGCATAGACTCGGTTTACTGCGAGTAATATAGCTACTGACGGTTTTCTTAAGCCAACTAACACGAATTTCACCCACCAAACAGTAATAATAACATGATACAAAATAATTATAACACAATTATAACATGATTGCTAACATATTCAATCAATTAGAACAATTTAAAAACAACTAAAACTATTTTAATTTCTCAAAATTCACATTTTCATACAAAAACTCTATTTTTGAGTTTCTTCACAAAAATGAACACTGTGACTTCAATTCTTGTCCAAATGACTTCGTTCAAATTACGTTATACTCGTTTCTTAATGAACTAACATATATAAGACTCAATTTACAGTTTAATATATGAATTGACCATCAAAATTGGTACTTACACGAGCAATATGAAAAATACATACAAATCTACACTGTCAAAAATTTTCTTCTACTGTAAACCGAAATTATCCAAAATTAGTATGCAATTTATTTGTTTAAACATACTCTAGCATCTCCAACACATATAATCATCATTGTATAGCAACAATTCACAAATTTATAATTCACAGAATATATACAATTTCTTAGAAAAATATATATGAATATATATATATATATATATATATATATATATATAATACTAAGGTTTAGATAAAATACCTTCAACTTGTTTGAAATCCTTGCTATCACCACTTACAATCACTATGAAAACCTCAGGTTTCCTCTCCATTCTCTCTCAATTCTCTCTGAATGTTCTTAGCAACTGGCCAAAACTCAACAATCAACTGAAAACCTCAAGCGTAAAACAAAATATAAAACTGATATGGCCTTAATTCACCTATTAAGTATATCAGTTAATACATATAATGTATATATTATAAATATATTATATTTATTATTTTAATTTATTTATTTTATTTTATTTAAAATTAAAAAGGAAATCCAAAAGCCATAGGGCTTTGTTTGGCAAATCATTTAAAATTAAAGAGTTTATATCCTTAAGCATTGTTTGGGTAAAACTAGATTAAAACTACTTTAATTTATTTTAATAACTCCTTATAATATAGTTATTTGTCACACTATATTTAATCAAGTTTTCATACTTAATTTAATTAATTCAAATAACAATTAATTAAATAAATCATTTAATCACATAACTCAATACAAATAATTCACCATTAAATTGAAATATCAATATAATAATAATTTTTTAACTCATTAATTATTTATTTAACAAATAATTAACCAAATAAAATCAAATCAATTAAGCGAATATTTATTCAATGATAAACACATCCATTAAATATTTATATAACTAAATAAATATTTAATATTACAATTAAAATTCTGGAATGTTACAATGACAATGATATAAAGAATCAATCAAGTGAGGTTAAGGATAAATATTAGAGATTTATAATTTAATATATCCAGAGTTCAAGAATGTCCAAATTGTCAACATGATAACTAATTGTGGAGTAAAATTCAAGAATGATATTCATGTATCAAAAATAATTTGGACAAAAAAGAAACTAATTTTGTCGTGAATAGTATCCCGTGAATAGTACCCAGAATGAATAGTACCCCGAATGAAAATATTAAAATTTAATAAGAAAGTTCAGATAAATATATATTTTAGTGAAATGATACTAGATGAAGTGCAAAACTCAAAGATATTCTACTAATTTCAGGGATATTCGCCATTTAATAATAAGGTTATAGAAACAAACAATAATTTTGTACCATAAATAGAGAAAAATATGAAAGAAAACGATATCCCTTGACGAGTACAAAAGAAATGATATCCCATACGAGTATGAAAGAATATATAAAAACTATAAATGGATTTTCACCCGTCATGTGGTAATCCGCGTAGACAGATCATTTCTACAATTTAATAAAAAATGAATATGAAAGGTTATTCACCAGGCATGCGGTAGTCCGCGTAGATAGGTTATTCCCACATTAATATGGAATAGAATGACAACTGTGAAGCCCCCAAAATTGGGTCCCTTCGAACCTCGGATTAGGTCCGCCACGATACTACTATCGTCAAACTTTTATATCTTTTATTCATAACTTAATGAATATAACTTTTCTTATTACAATTTAGAATATAAATTCTTTTCATTTCCAGGATCTGTATAATGACCCCAAATTTTTATAAGTTTCAAATCTTGGTCATTTACCATTCATGTCTTACATCAAATTTGATGTTATAAAAATATGCGGAATAATTTTAACTTTTTCAATCTCATTTGAAAAATCTTTTATTGATTTCTTATCTTGAATCAATTACATATCCTTGAATCGAATTATGTTATGATTCATTTTATTCGAATTACTGTATAAATTTTTATAACTCGATTCAAATTCCTCTATGCATCTCATAGTACAACTTTATAACTCAACATGTATTACACATCGTAAACTACTATCATGTACATCTCCTAGAACCTAAACATGGTTCAAGAGCACATATTTAAATAAATAAATCAACCTCCTTCGATACTATTGAACTCTATCAATCAAGTAACACGTAATCTTTACCGTGAGTCCTTAACCTACAAAATTGGTTATTTGCAAGAGTGAGCTCGACAGCTCAGCAATTCTAACAGTTTTCATGCATCACATAGCATATAATATAATGCATAGTTTATACAATCATAAGCATTTAAACTCATATGCATGTTTCTTCTCACATAACAAGTATAGAAATTAACTTGTAAATCATATAATCGTAGATTTACTTTCAATCTCATACATATATCCTAGATATTTCCACGTTTCATGACATATCATAATTCATTTCATACATATCTCATATGCATTTCGTATATAATTTGACATTCCATATCATAGCATCAATTAATCAATAGTTATCAACATTATAGAGCAAATATGAACCGAAAGCCTTGCCTGGCTCATAGATTATCAACTACAACTTAACTTCTTATAGCTATCTCCACTTCGTTTACTCCTACACAGTTATATAATCATGGATTCATATCCATCAGTCATACATTTCATACGCTCTTAATATAATAATAAATATTACATCGTTTCCTAACTAGGTTTGTAAAACCTTCATTTCACTTTATCATCATACTCTTAGAATAGTTAGGTATGTATAGGTATACATTAACCACCCGTAATTAACATCAACATTCATATACATTTATCACACACTTGACTCGCTATGTGTTCGTTACTCATAGATGCACGATTCTCATTATTCTTGCATTTTGCAAACCTTAATAAAATTTAACAACTATGTGTTTTATATAACCATTACATGCTCATATACTTAAAACATCACTTATGTCAAGTATTATAACTTAATATATTCATGAACACATATTTTAAGGTTTAGATTACAATTTAAATAGTGAAGTGAACACGCCTCACTGTCAAGCAATTGCTATTGCTATGATTTGGCTTTAGGATGGGCGCAGCTGCGTCGTCCCCTTGCCAGACCAGTTTTAAATCTTTATTTCACAGTTTACACCTCCTTTCTTAACATGTCAACACATAACACATACACACGTTAAGAGGTCTTGATCCAAGTTTGGTGCCTCTTGTGTTTACTTTACACTTTATAGCTTTATTACCATTTATTTCATGGCTAAGCGATTTCATGCAACAAGGGTCTAACTACGTACTCATCAAACCATATAACGATGTTAAACAACTTTCAATACGCATGCTCACATGTATTCATATGACTAACATGTTTTATCATTTGAAAACTTACTTTATAATCACGCTCTAATGACTTTTATTGTGTCAAACTAGATAAGTGCACTTATAGGCCATGTTTAATGATATAACATAATATTAGCATGCCATCCTACAAGTTCAGAGGGTAAACAACACAATGTTTATAGGTATTAGTTTGTAAGGTGTTCAAGTTCACTTTTAAAAGTCATTTTAGGCCAAGTAAAAGCAACTAAGTGCAAGTTTAAATCTCGTTTCATTGCTAACTAAGCCATGTACGTATGTTATCACGTTTAGAACTTTAAGTACATAAGTTCCTTTAAGTTCGTTCTCAAAGTTTTAAATTTTCTTTAGAAATCGTTTTGAACCAAACTAATGTAAGTTGGTTATAAATAAAGTAACTTAACAATACATTTCATACTTGCATGACTTAGCCATATTCGTATTCTATAAAGTCAATGACTTAAGTTCGTCAAAGTTTGTTTTAAAAAATCTCTATGTTTCTTTGGGAAATAACCATTTAAGTAACTCATGGTATACAAAGGTACTCAAGTCCATATGTCATACTTATTTATATACATAACTAGGTTAAATTAATCATGTTAGAGGTATTACATTACAACAGTAGTCAAAACCTCATCCTGGTGCACGATCTTAAAATTGCGTTGTTAAAGCGTAGGGGAAGCAGCATTACTGCTATTTCCTCTGGACGATTCCAGGGGATGGTAAACAATTGCTAATTATGACGCTTGTGATATAAAAAGGGCTTAATCTGCGTCCTTCTCAGAGACGATTCGAGAGCAGTTCGCTTCTGCAGAACTCAAAACCCATACACGAATTCTTCATGCAACATGCTTAAGCTATCCCATAATACTTTCATATGTATGTATAAGCTCTATTAACATCTCAATATCAATTCATAGTTCAATTAACAAGTTATTCATACTAATTTTTAAGAATTTATCAAACTTACAATATCACCAAAATTATCTATTCTTTCATTATAATCACATAATTAACCGTACATT
This sequence comes from Panax quinquefolius, assembly GCA_020205615.1. NCBI lineage: Eukaryota > Viridiplantae > Streptophyta > Magnoliopsida > Apiales > Araliaceae > Panax > Panax quinquefolius. The sequence goes on from CM035167.1 coordinate 111,536,496, forward strand.
GTTATTCTAAATTGATTCTAACTTATAGAAACATAGAGAAGAAGAAGTTAGTACCTTTGAGGAAATCTCCTATATTACAGAATATTTTTTCTCCTTACTGTAAGATCATAATGCAAGAGCTTTCTTGGAATTTCTCTAAAATCTCTATGCCTCTTGTTATCAGAAATTTAGCAGAATATTAACAAGATTTGCAAGATGAATTGGGGTCTCTATTTATAGAAAAATCATTACCCAACAACCTAGTCATTAATCGAAGGAAAAAGGGAAGTTGGCGAAAAGAATTACCAACTCCCTACCTAACCATATACTCCTTCATCATATGGCCACATGGGTTTGCTTGCTAGCCAAAAAGGAAGAAAAAATCAGCACTTTGGTAAGGAAAAAGGCTGGAACGTTTGGGGAACGAGTATTACTCTTAGTCACATTTATTTTTCTATAAAACCTTATGCTAAATTATGGCACCTATACACATATATGTATATACTCACATATATGAAGTATACTTATATTTTAAGTATACACCAATATATATTCTTATATCTTATGTACGTTAGGCTAGTCCAAATAATATTTAAATTAGGCTAAATATAATTTAGTTGGGTATTCTCAACCCATTATTTTTTTCATAAAATTTATTATCCCAAATACACTCAATTATTATAATGACAATTATTATCAAGTATCTATTAACTTTCTTCCATACTTTTAAAAACAACGTTTAATTGATTCACCATGAATCATGGTCACACAAGTCTCATTTATACTTGCTTAATAATTTACACCATTCAAGCTTATAGCCTTATATGATAACTATTCACATCTCATTATGTTATTCTTAACATCTCATCTTATTTTTATACATGAAGCAAATTTTATTGCATTACTTTGTATTCTCTTACAACACATGTAATTGCACATAATAATTAATAATAATAATAATCATTAGTCCATCACATTACTTCATCATTTTCCCACTAATGTAATTAAAAAAATCCTTAGTCCATCATTATGCCACACTAGGCATATCCCACAAGCTTAGTTTAATCTCATCACCACATTTTAATATTCCTTTAATATAAAGTTTGTGTGACACACTTTACCTTAATGCTAAATTATTTAGCTTACTTAAATAATTATACACTTAAAATATGCATAACCTTTACACTTAGAATAATTAATATCTACTCTATTAATTATTTAATTTATACACTATATGTATAATTATTCAATTGTCCCACGATAACTTCTTCCATCTTTACATTTAGCCATATCTTAAGTGCTAATATAATCCCTCCATCTTTAACCAATATTCATTTATAATTATATTGGTTCTCTTCTTTTATTAATCACTTATCTTTCAAACATTAACCCTTTTTATATATTACAATACTATGTAATATATTAAAAAAATTATCAAATATTACTTAACATATCTCTTTCATCCTCTTATGCTAAGCACATATATTAATTCACCGTCTTATATAAGTGAATCAACTCTTTCTCATTCCACACTACTGCCACACAAGGCTATATAATATTCTATAATATAACTTGATTAACCAACCCTCATTTTAGGTTAATAAACTAACTCTTATTCAAATCATGATTTGTTAACTTAATCCATTCATGGACAACTTAATCATCCATTATAACTTTTATTAACCATATACATGCAATGAAATCCAAATTTCACAAGCTTGCTCAGAACCTTCTGCAGACTGGCGCAGTTGCACTGGTCATAAGCTTGGAAGTGGCGCAGCTGCGCCACCTCAAGTCCAAATGCAGACAAGTTCTGTATTAGTAGAAATAGAACCTTCATTTCTAAATACTTTGAACATGTTTCTTTAAGTGTTAACTCGTCTAACATCAATTCCCTCTTTGATTTCACATCATCAATTACTATTTTCTTTAATAATTTAAATATCAAACTTCGAGTTTTATGTGACGACTGAGATTTTTGTAATTTAATTTGAATATTTATTGAATTAAATAAATTTTTTTTTGATGATTTAATTACTGGGTTAAATAATTAATTGATGAATTTATGGAAGATTAGTTTAATTATATGTGTTACATTAATTAAATTAATGTGGAGAATTTTATTATTCAAAGTATGTATTTAATTGAGCTTATTTGATTAAATGAATTATTTATTAAGCATAATGTTATTCTAATTAATTAGAGATTTAATGATTTGACATAATTAATAAATGAGAATTTAATTATGTGACTATGTGATTTAATGTGGAATTATTCCATTTTATTTAATTAAATAAAATAAGAGATTTGATTAATTTCTTAAATGGGTGTGACATTATTAAACTATATAATAAGAGTTTAATTAAATTAAATGGGAAAGAGCCTTTTAAAGGCTAGCCAGATAGGACCCTAAGGGGAGTTGGCCAGTTAACCCACGAAGGGATTAACTGACCACAATATCGTCAGTTTATACGCCTTCAGTTCTTCATTCATTCATTTTTTTTACAAGTCTGGGAAAGTTTAGAGAGAAAAATAGAGAAATTAGAAACTTTGAGAGGATTTGTGAATTGGGAAGGAAAAATTGAGAGTTAAGAAGAGAATTTCATCATCTTACCTTATCAAACAGAGTAATCAAGGGTAAACCCTTAATTTCAATTTTAATTTACCTTATATATGATCTATACGTGTTTTAGAGTAATTAATCCATGAAATCATGTTCAAATGGGAGTTTTATAGTGTTATAGAGAAAAATATATGAATATGGCTTGTAAGTGCAAATATTGTACGATCAATGCATGAATTGATGAATTATGTGTATATACATGATAATATATAATCATAACATATTTTCTACCATCTATGTATGTTTTCAAACCATCAATTTCATATAAATATGTTGTGATTGGATTTTTGAAGTTACAGAGTATAAAAGTTGTATATATATGACCCTTATGAGCAATCGTATGCCATGAATTGTTGTTTAACCTAAAACTTGACAGTAGATTATGATAATACATGTTAAAACAAAGAAAAAAACTTTGAACGGTCAGATTCAGAGTTATAACGAACTCGTAATGTCAAATTTCATGTTTTTCTTCAAAACACCAAGAACAGTGAAATTATGTGATTTGATTCAAGTAATTGTATGATTTACATTGTTAAAATAATTCTAGAAGGGTTGGGTAATGATCATATATGAATTATAGTATCTAGGTATGCTTAACTTAATGTATGAACAAGGAAATTGTAAGTTATGATATTGTTCTGTGTTTTTTTCACGAACTTCAGATTCTTGAACTGGCGTGTCGGGCTGCAGCGTCAGCTCCAGGCTTAAAATCCAAGCTGCAGCGCCAGCCGTGCTATAATGCTTGTCTTAGCTTAATTGGTGGAGCTACAGTGGCCAATCAGTGGCCATAATGTGAGCTTGAGATGCTTGATTCAAATGGTGGAGCTGCAACGCCACTCTACAGTTTTGCCCAGAAATGAGATTTTTAATCGTTCAAATCCAGGAAATGTAATTGTAACCTAATCTAATGAAAATAAAAATGTGTTAGACATATAATGTGATGTTAAAATAGATTCTTAACATGTTAATAAGGTATTTACATGTTTAATTGATTTGTTGAACACATAGTTAGCTCGTCGTTCGTGAAGTCTAATATTATGTGAAAACAAGTGTTGTGATTTGATTAGTATAATCATAATCAGAGTTTAGACAAAAGAGAATGAACTTATAATGCGAGTTATGTTATAATTAACCAGTATTGTGAATGCAAATGATATGTAGTATTAAATTGAGGAACGTGAATAGTTAACGTATAAACCATGCACAAGGCAAGTTTCTAAACCTTACCTCTTTACATTGAGCAAGTTTACTTACTCAAAACCTTACTTTTATGGAATAAGTTTCTTTAAATTCTAAATTCTTCGATTGAGCAAGTTCTGGATTTATATTCTATGTCGAGCAAGTTCTTGTTCTTTATTTAATCAAGTTCAAGATTTCATATAAGATGTTAGCATTCTTTTAAAGCATGATTCCTGTTATACAATACTTATTCGATTGTATACCTTTTGAGTTTATTATCTAAATTGAATATCATTGAACCTTGTAGGACTAGCGAACCCTTATTGATTCAACTAGTACGTAGTTGATGAACATTCTAAAATTCAGAACCCTTTTTGAGCTTATCCAAACCAAACTTAATTTGGTGCAGACTCTAATGTCAAATTAAGATGAACAACCCTGTTATAGGGGATTAATTATGCTTTAGCATTAAGATATTGTGCACAGTATGGTACTAAAGGCTGATCCCCCTAAGTACGAGAAGAAGAGTCTATAATCTTATGACTGTTAAAGGTTTCAAGTATAAACACTTGACAACCTAGGACATAATTCAAGGTCTTATGACCCTCAGAAGTTCTTTTGATTCTTGTTATTCATTCTTGATTCAAAAACCGAGTTTCTTATTTCAGAAGTATTTGATTCACTCGCATGTTATTATATTGTTGTTACATTATTATACTTGTGGGCAATCGTGCTCACTCTTGCGTAATAATAACATTGCAGTTAAGAACGAAAGGTCGGACAAGCCTTCCACTAGCAAAGGCAAGGGAAAAGTTAACAAGTAATGAAGGCTTGTTGTTTATTTGATGTATTTATGTTTCAGACTTATGTTAAAGTTATGTAAGACTTATTAATTGTTTATGTTTCCGCATTTGAGATTTAAGGTTGGTATGACATGGGATTGATGTATTTTCATCTAGATGTTGTAACTCCATAAGGAGAGGATTTATTTCTATCTATTTATGGTTTTCATTTATTATGGATAGATAGACATATGATATTTTAACAATGAACACCAAATCCTGTGGGAATTGGAATACCCGAATTTGGGGGTGTCACAGGTTGGTATCAGAGCTATTGTTTATAAACCTTAGGTGGGGGAAAAACCTTAGGTATTAGCCTTATAGAAGAACGAGAACATAGTGGTGATAAACTCTTATGGAGTTCTAAGAAATGAATTCCTTAATTCATTGAAGATAATAAAATATTTATGTGCTTATGTGATAAACTTATTTGCTCGCGAGTATCGATTAGTAACTACAACTTAAAACTGTGTTTTTAGGATGTCGGATGTTGGAGGATCTAGTCGAGCTGGGGAGGAGGCACCCTGAGTACCTAGAGAGGAGGAGCCCCGAGACATTCATGTCGTCCGGGAGTAGTTGGTACAGAGAGAGTCATCTCCGTTGATCACTGTTGTTGGACAGGAGCATGAGCCTGAGTCTGATCCAGAGGAGGACCCTGAGGAAGAAGAGGATGAAGATGAGTTCCCACCGAACTCTATTACAGCTCAGAAGTATGATGAAGTGTATGACCGTAACATCGAGCTTCAGGATAGAGTCAGAGAGTTGAAAGAGTTGGCAGATTAATGCCAGGCCACTATAGGACAGAAGAATGAGGAAATCCAAGGTCTTGATGCACATCTTGGAAATGTGGAGTGGAAATTGGTTCACCTAGAGGGTGATAGTGAGGAGTTGGTATCAGAGGTTGCAAATCTGAAGAATGATCTGAGAGAGGAATCCGCCAAATGAGCCAGAGCTGAAGATGCATATGAGAAGGCTTCCCAGCGAGCAGATGTTGCCGAGGAAGAGGTACAAGCAAAGAAGGTTAAGATGGTGTAGATGGATTGTGCATTCAACACTGCGGTGAACAAGGCCCAAGATCGAGTTATGTACTATTCAATTCAGTTTGAGGACTTACCTTTGTACATGTTGGATAGCAGAACGATGTTTTGTATCATGGAAAAAGAGCGCAGAGAGGCTATTTGACGTCTTAATAGGCCGTGATAGGAACAGTATGAATTATGTGAATATCTATGTTAGTTAAAAATGTAAATTCTGATGTGTTTATAAAAAAAGGAATATTATGATGATTTAATCCTGAAGATTCTTTATCTCGGGATAGATGATGTAAATAGCAGTGATGCTATCGTATGATGTTAAAACTTTTGATTTAAATAAAATATCAAAGTTTATTTGAGATAATGTGTTAAGTGATTATGTTTAAATGTTTAAGTTAAGCCTTAAATATTTAAAGGATTGAATAAAGATCTAATAAGCATATATCTTAACAGAAATATGCCACCGAGAAGAAGACCAAACCGTCAACCAGCCCAAAAAGGGTCTATAAACAACAACAACGATGCCAATGCTAACCCCATTTAGCAGTTGGTGAACTTATTGGCTAGAGCAATTAATAATCAACCTCAAGCTCCACTAAATACAACGTTTAAGGACTTCAAGGCGGTGGGACTGCCAGAGTTTAAAGACTCTATGAACCCGATAGAAGCTTAAACTTAGGTTATGGAGATGGAAAAAGTTTTTGACGTGACCAAAGTCAAAGAAGACTAGAAAATTTCCTATGCAACTTTCATATGGAAGTCAGAAGCCAGTTATTGGTGGAAAGGAAATAAGGCCCGTGGAGGAGAAGGTGTGATCACCTGGGAGGGGTTTAAGGAGATGTTCTTCGAGATGTATTTCTCGACAAGCTCGCAGAACCAAATGGAGGTAGAATTTCTAGAATTGAAGCAAGGAAATATGTCCGTATCAGACTATATGGAAAAATTTAATGAGTTGGTTAGGTTCGCCACATATCAAGTGCACACGAATGAGAGAAAAGCAAGAAGGTTTGAACAGGGACTGAAGCCCTGATTATATAGTAATGTATCAATGTTTTAGCTAAACACTTTTACTGGAGTACTGGAGAAGGCCATCCTCGCTGAAGGTGGGAGTGATGTGGTGACCAAGTACAATCAGGATCAGAAGAAGAAGAAGGGTAAAAATGAAGGAAATAACAAGGTTAGTGGCAGTAACACGAGAGTAAGTAACAATCAGAAAAGGAGGTGGACTGACAACTCGTCAACTGGAAATCAGCAAGGAGGTCAGAAGAAGCAGGTTGAAGCATGCTTGACCTACGGGAAAGCTCACCTGGGGGTCTATATGAATGGAAAAAGAGTCTGTTATAATTGTGGTCAGGAAGGCCACATAGCATCTAACTGTCCCAACCCAAAGAAGGGCGCCTACTTCACATGTGGGTTGAAGGACCAGTTGGCTAGGGACTGTCCCAAGAAAGGATCTGGAGTGGCAGGAACATGAGGGAACAAGGGAAACATCGGTGGTAATGCTCTAACTATCACGGGACCAACTGTAACCAATCGACCGATCGTAAGGACATTCAACATGACAGTGCAGGATGCTGTGCAGTCTCGCGATGTGGAGTTAGGTATCATTCCGATCAATAAAGTTAATGCTTATGTATTATTTGATTCGGGTGCTACTTGTTCATTTATATCTGATGACTTTGCTAAGAACTTGGAATTGGCTAAGGACGAGTTAGATTACCCCATGAACATATAGATTGCGAATAGAGAAGCAATCCATGTTAAGTATGTACACAAGAACTCTAGGGTGGATTAAGGGTAACATTATGATCGTAGATCTTATCCGTATCAGACTTGAGGAATTTGACGTCATTTTGGGAATGGATTGGTTATTCAATAACGGGACTGTAATTGATTTCCAGAAGAAATATATTAACCTTATGACTCCATCAAAGGTTGTGTTTTAGGGCAGCTACTTGCCTAGACAAGTGAGTTGTCTGACGATGATGCAGGCCAGGAAATTGATAAGATAAGGATGTGTACGATATTTAGCCTAGATAGTTGACATTCGTAAAGAGAACCCGAAGATAGAGGAGATTCCACTAGTGAGGGACTTCGTAGACGTATTTTCAGATGATCTGTTAGGACTTCACCAGACAAAGAGGTTGAGTTTGTGATCGATTTGGCGCCCGGAACGGCTCCAATATCGAAGGCACCGTACCGAATGGCTCCGGTAGAGATGAAAGAATTGATGGTACAACTACAAGAGTTACTGGACAAGAAATACATTCAAACGAGCGTAACGCCGTGGGGAGCTCTGGTGTTATTTGTGAAGAAAAAGGATGGGACGATGCGACTCTGCATTAACTATAGAGAACTAAATAAAGTCACGATTAAAAATAAATATCCATTATCGAGGATCGATGACCTTTTTGATCAATTAAAAGGAGCGAGATACTTTTCAAATATAGACTTGAGGAGTGGTTATCATCAGTTGAAGGTGAGGCTAGAGGATGTTTCAAAGATAGCATTTAGGACTCGATATGGTCACTACGAATTTCTGGTGATGTTATTCCATCTAAAGAATGCTCCTGCAGCATTTATGGGCTTGATGAACAGGGTATTTAAACCGTTATTGGAAAAATTTGTAGTGATATTTATCGATGACATTTTGGTATACTCGAAGACCAAGGAAGAACACGTAGAGCATTTGAAGGTAGCGTTAGAGGCGTTGAGAATGGAGAAATTATACGCCAAGTTTTTGAAATGCGAATTTATGATTGAGTGGGTACAATTTCTCTGACATATGATTGATAAGGACGAAATTTCGGTACATCCCTCTAAAGTCGAAGCTGTGATGAACTGGGATCAGCCGAAAATGTTGTCAGAGATGAGAAGTTTTCTTAGATTGGCAGGTTATTATAGAATATTCATTCAGGACTTTTCCAAGATCGCAACTCCGCTGACGAATTTGACTAGGAAAGCTATGAAATTCGTTTGGACGGATAAGTGTGAGGAAAGCTTTCAAGAACTTAAGAAGAGGTTGAGTACATCACCTGTGCTATCTCTTTTGGATGACACAGGAAATTTTATGGTTTATAGTGATGCGTCACATAAAGGACTTGGCTGTGTGCTTAAGCAAAACGGCAGGGTCATTGCGTATGCATCACGACAATTGAAGGACTATGAGAAGGGGTATCCGACCCATGACTTGGAGCTAGCTGCGGTGGTAATTGCTTTGAAGATCTGGAGACACAATCTCTATGGGGAGAAGTGTGAAATATCAGAGCACAAGAGTCTAAAATATATTTTTATATAGAAGGAATTGAATATGCGCCAAAGAAGGTGGTTGAAGTTAATTAAAGACTATGATTGTGAGATTTTATACCATCCGAGTAAGGCAAATGTGGTTGTCGATGCCTTAAGTAGAAAGGGTCGGGAGAAATTGATGATGTTGACCACTCAGGAGGAGCTAATTTCAGCGATGGAGAAGATGGAATTCGAAGTAAAGTATCCTATGGAAATTGACGAGAAGTTATTCCAGATGCAAGCTAGTACAACTTTACTGGATAAAATTAAGGAGGCTCAACTTCAGGATGAAGAATGTGAGAAGGTGAAAAAGAAGATATCTAAAGGAACTGAACCGAGATTTAGGTAGACAGTGAGGGACTACTGAGATTTGAGAGCAGAGTTTGGGTACCACCAATGCTAGAGATTAAGGAAGACATTTTGAGCAAGGATTATAGCTCACGATATTCAATTCACCTTGGTAGTACCAAGATGTACCAAGATCTTCGACAACATTTCTGGTGGACAAATTTGAAACGAGATGTTGTAGAGTGTGTTGCCAAATGTCTGACATGTCAGAAAGTGAAAGCAGAACATCAGAGGCCGAGTGGGTTGTTGTAACCGTTAGAGATCCCAAAATGGAAATGGGAACATATTACGATGGATTTCGTGGTTGGCCTTCCGACAACTTAGAAAGGCTATGACGCAGTATGGGTTATCGTTGATCGATTGACGAAATTCGCACACTTTCTTCCGATCCGAATCAGATTCAACTTAGACCAGTTGGCAAAATTATATGTAAAAGAGATTGTTTCGAGGCACGAAGTTCTGGTGTCAATTGTTTTCGATAGGGATCCGCACTTTACATCAAAGTTCTGGAAATGACTACAGGAATGCATGGGTATGCAATTGAGAATGAGTACGGCATATCACCCTCAGATAGACGGTCATAGCGAAAGGACAATTCAGACATTGGAGGATATGTTAAGAGCTTATATAATGAACTTTAATGGAAATTGGGATGTTCATCTACCGCTGGTAGAATTCGCTTACAACTACAGTTACCACGCAAGTGTTAGCATGCTGCCTTTGAAAGTAGTATGCACACAAGCCAATCATGTTTGATGTTAAAGCATATACTTTGTAACAATCTTATTCATTTATTAATAAAAAGTATTAATTTATTAAAGGCTTTTAATTATCTACACGATCATCGCTTTTATAATATGTGATAAACCCATAGTTTTAAGCAATGCTTTTAGAATAATGATGATGATCATTCTAATGAGATCTAAATTCTTAGAAAGCTTAAAACTAAAATAGTTCCCAATCATTGGATTACTAAATTGGGGATTAGTGAATCCGGATAGATTGGTACATACATTGCTTGCTCATTGGATGAGGATGATTGATCTCATGATCATTTGTGTGGAGACACTAAAGCAAGTATGTAGGTGCTTATTAGAGAATAAGTTCATCGAACATTGGCTCGCTAAGGAATACCTAATAGAGTTTTACTTGCCTGTCAATAGGAATTCCTATAGTGATAGTAGTACAAGTGATCCTTGGACTTGAGATCATCATAGTATCTTGTGTATGATGAGTTATACTTTGACTTATTCCTTAAGACCCTTAGGGTATATCAAAGTGTATGCTTGGGTATAATAAGTTGTACATGGAGATAATGTATGATCAATAAAGAATCTACCACTTCTATTAAAAGAAGAGAAATGTCCTTTGTGATTCGATAAATGACAACCCAGTAGTCCTTGGCCAAGGCAGAATGAAATTAGAAAGGAGTTTCCAATTTGCATTATTTGGAGTTGTGCATTTAAGGATCGAAATACATATAATTAAATAAAATAAGACTTGACAGTAATTTCATGTCTTATATTTAATTGGGACATTGTATGGTGGAAGGATTGAATTGTACGGTAACTATTTACTCAAAGGTTCTTTTATGATTAATGTTGAAATCTATATTATCCGGAAAGTCGTTGATCATTAGGGAGGCTTATCCCTATTGTAGAATAAATATTATTTATTTAAATAAATTAATTGTTTAATTTATATATTTAAATAAGATTAGAATTGTTCTAATTGATTTATTCACAACCTTTAATATGGAGAACCTAAAGGTCACACCATAAAAGGAAGAATAATTATTTAAGAAGTTAATGGCATAATCGTAATAATATGTTATGTATATTTAATTTAATCTATGGTGATAGAATAAATTAAATAGCTTAATATTTATTATTTAATATTTTAGAAATATTAAATATAAATTAATAAGAGGAGTCTTATTAATATTATTACAATTATTATTATTATTTTAATTTCTAAAAGAGTTTAGGAATTAATTTAATATAAGTACTCTCATTTATTCCTAATTGGATTAGGAAGGAAAATTAGTTAAAGGAGTTTAATTAATTATCCCTAATAAGATTAGGGAGCTTAATTAATTAAAAGAATTTAATTAATTAAATAAAACCCAATTCCTTAATTGTTAAGGTGGGTTGCCCACATCTATAAATAAGAGGAGTCTTATTATGGGTGAGGGGTTGTTGACTTTTACAATATACGTTATAATTCCAAGAGTTGGAGAGTACGCCCTTTTTCTACACAGATAGGAAAAACTAGGGTTTGAGCCAATACCCCTTCTTCTTGAAAATTCTTTTTCCTTGGTGGATCACCTCGAGAGGCCAAACATTTGGGTGGCTAACGTTGATCAAAGGAAGGGACCAAACCCGGTGAATTCAAGTTGAACGCGAAAAGGATTGGAGGTGAACTTGTACCTGAGGAAGCTCGGATCTTCAAGGGTATGTTTCTTCGTTATCTTTTTCGTTTAATTAATAATTTTGCATAAAGGGTGATCCGGGTATATGGTTTGTAAAATTTTAAACTCTAATTTTTACACGTTTTCGCTTATTTTTGCAATTTGATTGCGTTCTTGAATATTACAAACCTAATAGTGGCATCAGAGCCAAACCTTTATGCAAATTATTAATTGTTCAAATTTGATATGTATATTGATATGTGTTTAGAACAATTTAATTGTGCATAATTTTATTGTATAAAAAAAAAAAAAAAATTAGCGAAACTGTTCGCGTTTTTTTTTAAAATTCCGTGTATTACTTTTGTTTTGCGAATTTTTTTTCTTATACCGGAAATCAAAGTCGCAAAGTGTTGCCGAATCAAGCTTTTAAAAAAAAAAGTGTTGCCGAATCAAAGTTTTTTTTTTCAAAAGCTGATTCTGGGTAAACAAGGTGACGTGAGCAACCATGTTATCATGTAAAGGAAAAAGAATTCGGCAGGAGCATGTATAGATTTTGAGATTCATGTGCACGACATTATTATATATATATATATATATATATATAATAATATATATTATTATGATCACGTGGCCCATGTAAAGGAAAAAGAATTCGGCACGGCATGTATAGATTTTGATCACGGCATGTATAAATTATATATATACGGTTACTATTATATATATATAATTTAGTTAAAAGTTTTTTAAAAAGCAGCCGGCAGGATTATCATTAAAGGGGCAACCAACGTAATATATATATATATATATATATTTGATATATATATATATATATATATATACGGGTATTATATATATATATAATAGTTATATATATATTATTCTTAATAATTTTAGAATTAAAATAAAGTTTATTTTAATTTTAAAATAAAAAGTTCATTTTAATCTTAAAATAAAAATTTATTTTAATTTTAAAAATTAAATTTCATGCTAACTAATTAGAGTTGGAATTGGATTCCATGATAACTAATTGGAGTTGAAATTGGATTCTATTTTTCCTTAAATAAAGGAGTTTATTTTGATATGAAATTAGATTTCATATTATTCAAAATAAAAGAGTTTATTTGTGAATAGGAAAAGAATCGTCTTTCCTTAAATAAAGGAGTTTATTTAGATATGAAATAAGATTTCATATTATTCAAAATAAAGGAGTTTATTTGTGAATAGGAAAGAAAATCCGTGTTTTGCTAAATAAAAGAGTTTATTTAAGATATGAAATAAGATTTCATATTACCCAAAATAAAGGAGTTTATTTTGACATGGAATTTGATTCCATAATTAATTAAAATAAAGGAGTTTATTTTGATTAAAGATTTTGATTAAAATAAAATAGTTTATTTTATTCAAAATTAGATAAATTAAAATAAAATAGTTTTATTTTGATTTAAATTTGGATTAAAATAAAGGAGTTTATTTTGATTCAAAATTAAATTTTATACAAACAAAATTTTGCCCATTAAATGATATCAATATATATATATTAAATGTTTATTATTCATAAGATGAATGTTATTTATTGATGCATATGATGATGTGTATGACAATAAATGAGATTGATTATGGACTATTGACCAATGTGATTGGATTTTATTTTAGTTGGATGCATGAATGTATGGGTTTTATTAAATGGGGTCTGCGTACCTCGTCTTCTCTAATTTTTCTGAATGTAAATTCTATCTCCCTCCTATGTACTTCCCCTTAACTGCTGATCAAGGTTTCTATTTATTTTAAATAGTTGTGTAATAGGAATAGTTAGAATTAATTTTAGAAAATTAGAGATCAAGGAGCAAGGAGCGCTTGAAGACCCGTTTGTAATGGAGCCCGAGTTTAAATGTAATAGTTATATTTAAATATTATTTCTTGCACCCCTAGGGTTTGACCTTTTGGTTCACTTGGTGGCTCTAGTGAACCAAACTAGAATAAAAGTCCATAATCAATCCGAGTAGAATATAGTATTCTATATGTGCATGCTTATACTATATATATTATATATTATGCAAACATGCTTCGCATGTTCATTAATATGACGCGTATTTATATATATATATGTATATGCGCGCTAAACAAGATGAGACAAATTAATAACAAACCCCTCAATTTTTTATATTAAGTCCTAAGCGTTCAAAGATATTTGGAATATCGAACGTCGCCTTCTAGCATGATAAAATTAATAGAGTATTAAGTATTTAAGATGTTAATTTATCACATTTGATGCTTATAAAGAAAATTGAACAATATTATTTTGTTGTGTCACCACAAGGATAATATTTTTCTTTTTTGAATATATGGAGTGCTAGGTCGGACTTAACTTGGATAATTTTGATTCGGATGTGCCACCACTTGATCAAAATAATCTAAGAGGCAAAAGAAAGGAGTTGCATAGTTGATGTAATTGACAAAAGTTGTCTACCTATTTATTTGTATATAGTTTGTTGTGTCACCACAAGGCTATATACATTTGAAATGGATCCTTATTCTCACTAGCAAATCTTTAATTAGATTTTGCCGAACTATATGAGTGAGGGTAATATAGTTTGAAGAAAATAGTGGGAGATACCAATTTAAAATAAGACCTAATTTATTTTGGTAATTAATAAAAGAATGTATGTTAAAATGTTGTTAATTACAAATTCATTTACAGAATTTTACAATGTCTAAAATTACTATCACTGCAAAGCATATTAGATGCTAAATTAACCAGACCTTATTAAACGGATTTGTTAAGAAATTTGAGAATAGTTCTCATGGCTGAAAAGTTATCTTATGTCCTTAATACGTCTATCCCTGCAATGGTTGCAGACAATGCCTCTGAGGAAGAGATTGCTACTTTTAGAAAGTGGCAAGATGATGCATGATTAGCTCAATGCATCATGCTCAAGCATCCATGAGTAACGAGCTTCAGCGTCAGCATGAAACTATGGATGCTCCTACTATATTCCTGCACATCAAGTAGTTGATGGTGAGGAAAGTAGGACTGATAGATATCAGATATCTAAGGAGCTCTTCCGATCTAGAATGGCCAATGACACTATAGTCTGCATAAAAAGTTCTTAACATAAACAATTTGATTGATCAATTAGGACAACTGGTTTTGTCATGGATGGAGAGTTGAGCCAAGATTTGATCTTGCACTCACTCCGGACTCCTTTCATTAATTGTTGTGAATTTTTCATATGAACAAGCTAGATATCACCTCATTTGATTTGCTTAACATATTGAAAAATGTTGAGAGTCACTTTCCAACCAAGAAAGATCAAGTCTTCTTGGTAGGGGCCAAAGGATCTTCCAAAAGAAGAACAATTCAAAGAAGGTAAATAGAAAGGCATAAACAAAGGATAATAAGAACAAAACTGATACGGATAGCAAAGGAGTTTGCTTCCACTGCTATAAGCCTGGACACTGAAAAGAAACTGCGAGAAACATCTTGCAGAGGCTAACCAAAGAAGCTTAGTGAAGTTTTGGTTACAAATACAAATTTGTTCATGATTGAAATAAATTTTTCTTTAAGTCAAGGTTCTACTTGGGTATTGGATACCGACTTTGGTTATCATAAATATAGATTTATGAAAGGACCAAACAGAAGTAGAAAGCTAAACAAATATAAGTAATCCTATGTGTGGGAAATGAAGCAAAGGTTGCAACATTAGCCATAGAAACTTATAGTTTAGCACTGCCTACGGGCAAATCTATTAAGTCAATAAGTTGTTATTGTATTCCAATTCTTGTTAGAAACATTATTTCCATTTTATTGTTGTTGGACAATAAAATTTTTGGTATTATAATTAAGAACAATTGTTGTTCTATTTATAATAATAATGTTTTGTATAGAACTGGAATATTACTTAATAACTTTTGTATACTTGACTTACATGAAAATAACTTTTGTATATTGAACAAATTAGTATAAGAAAAGGAGATGATCATTCAAAGAGTTGAATGTGTGTATTTGCTAAAATACAAGTGTGAATTATTTGAAAGGTAAAAAGAATTCAGAAGTGAAACAAATTGGCAATGTATTAAGATTCTTTGATTAGATCAAGGAATAAATACTTGTGCAATAAGTTTCTGGATCATCGCAAATGGTTTTCTTATAATGGAAACATCCTGATACGGAATAATTGATTGATGTATCTGAATGGAAAATTCGTACCTTGTTGGACATGGTGCGGTCCATAATGATTTTACCGACATTCCAGTATCTTTTTTGGGATAATGTCCTAGAAATGGCTACATATCTACGGAAAAGGTAACCTCAAAATCCGGCCCCAAGACTCCATAAAAGTTATGGACAGGGAGGATTCCTAATCTTAAGTATGTTAAGATAAGGGGTTGTCCAACTTATGTGAAAAGGTTTCAAAAGATAAGCTTGGGACAAAATTTGACATGTACAGATTTGTGGGACATCCTAAAGTAAGTTTTAAGGCATATGTTCTATAATCCTACATATAGCAAAAGGTGTTTATTATGAACACACCGCCTTCTAAGATAAAGGTGTTTATCATTGAAGGGCTAGTGGGAGGATAATAGATCTTGAAAAGTTCAACAACCACAAAACACTATAAGTCAAATAAGAGGAACCTATAGATAGACCTATTGTACCACAACCGAATCGTAAATCTGGAATAGTACCGAAGATACCTAGGAGGTATGGATTCATCATGGATGATGATGATGAGGTACACATTATAGAAGATGATGATCCAGTTACATACGATGAGGTATGTGTTGTAGACACTCAGAGAAATGGATTGAAGCAAGTTTCTCAAATATGGAACATTCGTTTTGATGAGGCAATCAAAAGAGTTTGATTTTATCAAAAATAAGAATAAACATAGTGTGTACAAAAGGGTCAGTGGGAGCATCGTGAAATTTCTAGTATTATATGTTGATATACTACGGATGAGGAATAACATACCAATGCTACAATCAGTAAAGATATAGTTGTCTAAACATTCCTCCACGAATGATTTGGGAAGAGTATCTTAATTGGGGATAAAATCTATATAGATAGATTTAAAATGATGCTCAACTTAACCCAAGGAACGTATGTTCATTTGATGCTAAAGTCGTTTAGCATGGCAAACTCCAAGAGATGTCTCATGTCGATGAGCTATGGAGTGTATCTCTCCTAATAGTCCCCACAGACTCCTGAAAAGAGAGGTCGCATGAGTGACAATCATGTATACAATGAAATGTACGAGACCTGATATTGATCAGTCATATTATGGTGAAGTTCACTATGAGTCAGTGAAAAACATCTTAAAGTGCTTAACCGACACTAAGGATGTGATCATATTCATGGTGGGTCTAAATTAAAACTAGAGGGCTTAACAGACTCAAGTTTTTTAGACAGACCAAGATGACAGAAAATCCACTTTAAGGTAAAGCGTTATCTTGAACAGTGGTGCAGTGAATTTGAAAGGTTCCAAACAACAAAGAGTTGCTGGTTTAGTGATAAAGACAAAGTATATAGCTATAAATGAAGCTGCAAGTTGATTGTTTGGATTAAAAGTTCATTACAGAACTAGGAATAGTTCCTAAATCTCATCTTGGATCTAAACATGTGTTGTGGCACTTTCATTTGATTATTAGAATCATTGAAAGATGGGAAATCACTATAGAGATAGTGGACTCTCATAAACAACATTACATATCCATTAACTAAAGCTTATCCAACAGCAGGATAATCGTCACTTAAAGAAGAAGAGTATGAGATACCATGACGATTGGCTTTAGTGCAAGTGGGAGATTGAAAGTAGTATGCACACAAGCCAATCATGTTTGATGATAAAGCATATACTTTGTAACAATCTTATTCATTTATTAATAAAAAGTATTAATTTATTAAAGGCTTTTAATTATCTACATGATCTTTGTTTTTATAATATGTGATAAACCCATAGTTTTAAGCAATGCTTTTAGAATAATGATGATGATCATTCTAATGAGATCTAAATTCTTAGAAAGCTTAAAACTAAAATAGTTCCCAATCATTGGATTACTAAATTGGGGATTAGTTAATTCGGATAGATTGGTACATACGTTGCTTGCTCATTGGATGAGGATGATTGATCTCATGATCATTTGTGCGGAGACACTAAAGCAAGTATGTAGGTGCTTATTAGAGAATAAGTTCACTGAACGTGGCTCGCTAAGGAATACCTAATGGAGTTTTACTTGCCTGTCAATAGGAATTCCTGTAGTGATAGTAGTACAAGTGATCCTTGGACTTGAGATCATCATAGTATCTTGTGTATGATGAGTTATACTTTGACTTATTCCTTAAGACCCTTAGGGTATATCAAAGGGTATGCTTGGGTATAATAAGTTGTACATAGAGATAATGTATGATCAATAAAGAATCTACCACTTCTATTAAAAGAAGAGAAATGTCCTATGTGATTCGATAAATGACAACCCAGTAGTCCTTGGCCAAGGCAGAATGAAATTAGAAAGGAGTTTCTAATTTGCATTATTTGGAGTTGTGCATTTAAGGATCGAAATACATATAATTAAATAAAATAAGACTCGACAGTAATTCCATGTCTTATATTTAATTGGGACATTGTATGGTGGAAGGATTGAATTGTACGGTAACTATTTACTCAAAGGTTCTTTTATGATTAATGTTGAAATCTATATTATCTGGAAAGTCGTTGATCGCTAGGGAGGCTTATCCCTATTGTAGAATAAATAATATATATTTAAATAAATTAATTGTATAATTTATTTATTTAAATAAGATTAGAATTGTTCTAATTGATTTATTCACAACCGGTTTAATATGGAGAACCTAAAGGGTCACACCATAAAAGGAAGAATAATTATTTAAGAAGTTAATGGCATAATCGTAATAATATGTTATGTATATTTAATTTAATCTATGGTGATAGAATAAATTAAATAGCTTAATATTTATTATTTAATATTTTAGAAATATTAAATATAAATTAATAAGAGGAGTCTTATTAATATTATTACAATTATTATTATTATTTTAATTTCTAAAAGAGTTTAGGAATTAATTTAATATAAGTACTCTCATTTATTCCTAATTGGATTAGGAAGGAAAATTAGTTAAAGGAGTTTAATTAATTATCCCTAATAAGATTAGGGAGCTTAATTAATTAAAAGAATTTAATTAATTAAATAAAACCCAATTCCTTAATTGTTAAGGTGGGTTGCCCACATCTATAAATAAGAGGAGTCTTATTATGGGTGAGGGGTTGTTGACTTTTACAATATACGTTATAATTTCAAGAGTTGGAGAGTACGCCCTTTTTCTATACAGATAGGAAAAACTAGGGTTTGAGCCAATACCCCTTCTTCTTGAAAATTCTTTTTCCTTGGTGGATCACCTCTAGAGGCCAAACATTTGGGTGGCTAACGTTGATCAAAGGAAGGAACCAAACCCGGTGGATTCAAGTTGAACGCGAAAAGGATTGGAAGTGAACTTGTACCTGAGGAAGCTCGGATCTTCAAGGGTATGTTTCTTCGTTATCTTTTTCTTTTAATTAATAATTTTGCATAAAGGGTGATCCGGGTATATGGTTTGTAAAATTTTAAACTCTGATTTTTACACGTTTTCACTTATTTTTGCAATTTGATTGCGTTCTTGAATATTACAAACCTAACAGCCTTACGAAGCGTTGTACGGGAGAAAATGCAGAACTCCATTATGTTGGTATGAAGTTGGTGAACGACAGCTATTAGGACCAGAATTGGTGCAATAGACCGCTGAGATTGTCAAGGTGATCAGGACAAGATTGATAGCTACTCAAGACAGACAAAAGAAATACGCTGATCAACACTGACATAGTCGAGAATTTGAATCTGGTAGCTACGTTTTCTTGAAAGTGTCTACTTGGAAGGGAAAGATTCGATTTTGTAAGAATGGAAAGTTGAGCCCGAGGTTCATTGGACCCTTCGAAGTTTTGAGAAGAATTGGTGAAGTCACATATGAGGTTGCCTTACCTCCAGCCTTAGAACATATCCATAATGTTTTCTATGTTTCTATCTTACGACCGTATAAGATTGATTACAAGCACGTTATCAAATATGAACCCCTACAATTTGAGAAAGATTTATCTTATGAAGAAATTTCCGTTCAAATTGTTGATAGGAAAGAGCAAGTTCTCAGAAATAAAGTAATACCTTCTGTTAAGGTAATCTGGAGGAACCACAACGCTGAAGAAGCTACGTGGGAACTCGAAGAACAAATGATAAATAATTATCTTCATTTATTTACTTAATCTGTGTAGCGATTCTGGGGACAGAATCTTTGTAAGGGGGGAGAATGTAACAGGACGAATTGATTGAATCGTGATTCTAGGGACATGATCCTTTTAAGAAGGAAAGATGTAACAAACAAGATTTTTATAATTTAATTTGAATATTTGTTGAATTAAATAAATATTTTTTTGATGATTTAATTATTGGGTTAAATAATTAATTGATGAATTTATGGAAGATTAATTTAATTATATGTGCTACATTGATTAAATTAATGTGGAGAATTTTATTATTCAAAGTAGGTATTTAATTGAGCTTATTTGATTAAATGATATATTTATTAAGCATAATGTTATTATAATTAATTTAATAATTAATTAGAGATTTAATGATTTGACATAATTAATAAATGAGAATTTAATTATGTGACTATGTGATTTAATGTGGAATTATTCTATTTTATTTAATTAAATTAAATAAAAGATTTGATTACTTTCTTTAATGGGTGTGACATTATTAAACTATATATAATAAGAGTTTAATTAAATTAAATGGGAAAGAACCTTTTAAAGGCTAGCCAAACAGGACCCTAAGGGAAGTTGGCCAGTTAACCTATAAAGGGATTAACTGACCATAACAACGTCAGTTTATATGCCTTCAGTTCTTCGTTCATTCATTTTTTTTACAAGTATGGGAAAGTTCAGAGAGAAAAATAGAGAAATTAGAGAGAAACTTTGAGAGGATTTGTGAATTAAGAAGGAAAAATTGAGAGTTAAGAAGAGCATTCCATCATCCTGCCCTATCATAATAGAGTAATCAAGGGTAAACCCTTAATCTCAATTTTAATTTACGTTATTAAAGTTTTTCATGAAAATTGGCTTTTAACTTTCTGTAATTGAATTTTCATGGTTAATTGTTAAATCTATGATGTTGTATATGCTTATTAACTTGTATAATTCAATTATATATGATCTATATGTGTTTTAGAGTAATTAATCCATGAAATTATGTTCAAATGGGAGTTTTATAGTGTTATAGAGAAAAATATATGAATATGACTTGTAAGTACAAATATTGTACGATCAATGCATGAATTGATGATTTATGTGTATATACATGATAATATATAATCATAACTTGTTTTTTACCATCTGTGTATGTTTTCAAACCATCAATTTCATATAAATATGTTGTGATTGGATTTTTGAAGTTACAGAGTATAAAAGTTGTATATATATGACCCTTATGAGCAATTGTATGCCATGAATTTTTGTTTAACTAACAATTTGACAGTAGATTATGATAATACATGTTAAAACAAATAGAAAAAACTTTGAACGGACAGATACGGAGTTATAATGAACCCGTAATGTCAAATTTCATGTTTTTCTTCAAAACTTTCAAAACACCAAGAACAATGAAATTATGTCATTTGATTCAAGTAATTGTATGGTTTAAGTTGTTAAATTAATGCTAGAAAGGTTGGGTAATGATCATATATGAATTATAGTATCTGGGTATGCTTAACTTAATGTATGAACAAGGAAATTGGAAGTTATGGCCTTGTTTGGTGTTTTTTCGCGAACTTGATTTCAGGCTGGCATGTACGACTCTGCCACGTCGACTCGGGCTTAAAAATCGAGTTGTAGTGCGATCGTCTTCTGCGGCGCTTGTCTTAGCTTAATTGGTGGAGGCGGCGCTTGATGCATTACATCGCCATTCTACAGTTTTGCCCAGAAATGAGATTTTTAATCGTTCAAGTCCAGGGAATGTAATTGTAACCTAATCTAATGAACATAAAAATGTATTAGACATATAATGTGATGTTAAAATAGATTCTTAACATGTCAATAAGGTATTTACATGTTTAATTGATTTATTGAACACATAGTTTGCTCGTCATTCGTGAAGTCTAATAATATATGAAAACAAGTGTTGTGATTTGATTAGTATAATCATAATCAGAGTTAAGACAAAAGAGAATGAACTTATGATGTGAGTTATGTTATAATTAACCAGTATTATGAATGCAAATGATATGTAGGATTAAATTGAGGAACGTGAATAGTTAACATATAATCCACGCACGAGGCAAGTTTCTAAACCTTACCTCTTTACATTGAGCAAGTTTCCTTACTCAAAACCTTACTTTTATGGAATAAGTTTCTTTAAATTCTAAATTCTTCAATTGAGCAAGTTCTGGATTTATATTCTATGTCAAGCAAGTTCTTATTCTTTATTTAATAAAGTTCAAGATTTCATATCAGATGTTAGCATTCTTTTCAAGCATGATTCCTGTTATACAATACTTATTCGATTGTATACCTTTTGAGTTTATTATTCAAATTGAATATCATTGAATCTTGTAGGACTAGCAAACCCTTATTAATTCGACTAGTCCGTAGTTGATGAACGTTCTAAAATTCAGAACCCTTGTTGAGCTTATCCAAACCAAACATCCTTTGGTGCGAACTCTAATGTCAAATTGAGATGAACAACCCTGTTATAAGGGATTAATTATGCTTTAACATTAAGATATTGTGCACAGTATGGTACTAAAGGTTGATCCCCCTAAGTACGAGAAGAAGAGTCCATAGTCTTATGAATGTTAATGGTTTCAAGTATAAACACTTGACAACCTAGGATATAATTCAAGGTCTTATGACCCTCAGAAGTTCTTTTGATTCTTGTTATTCATTCTTGATTCAAAAGCCGAGTTTCTTATTTCAGAAGTATTTGATTCACTCGCATGTTATTATATTGTTGTTACATTATTATACTTGTGGGCAATCGTGCTCACTCTTGCGTAATAATAATATTGCAATTAAAAACGAAAGGTCGGACGAGCCTTCCACTAGCAAAGGCAGGGGAAAAGTTAACAAGTGATGAAGACTTGTTGTTTATTTGATGTATTTATGTTTCAGACTTATGTTAAAGTTGTGTAAGACTTATTAATTGTTTATGTTTCCGCATTTGAGATTTGAGGTTAGTTTGACCTAGGATTGATGTATTTTCATCTAGATGTTGTAACTCCATAAGGAGAGAATTTATTTCTATCTATTTATGGTTTTCATTTATTATGGGTAGATAGACATATGATGTTTGTACAGTGAACACCAAATCCTGTGAGAATTGGAATACCCGGATTTGGGGGTGTCACAACACTCTACTTTTTCTTAATAGTTTAACCAACTATAAAATCTCATTTATGGTATTTCTTTCCACAAAAATTCAAATTATATAACACACATATATTCCTATTCAAACTCGACATATGTTATAATAAGAATTTTATTTACTAAATTCTTATTATAATAATTTCTGAAAACTCGGGTTATCACAACAACCCTTAAGAGTATGAAGAAAATAACATCATTTACCTTAATAGGAGACTAGATTTGACTGGAATAACGAAGATTATCTTGATAAAATCATGCACTATTGTGACGCCCCCAAAATAGGTATACATCACCCATCTTGAGTCGCCAAATACGTGGTACAAAATTCAAATACAACTTAATTATACAACGGTCGTGTAAAATACGACAAAACATAATCTAAGAGTTTTTAATAAGAATATTGTCATCTAGACAATATCCACACTCAATGGAGTCCACATTACATTTATTGTCACACTACTTTATAGAATAGTGAGGACTACTAAAACAACCATCTGGACCGTTAATCCGTTCCCCGACTTGTCCCAGCTATATTCTCATTTCCTGAAGAGAACAGTGAAAGAAAGGGTGAGCTCAACTAGCCCAGTAAGAAATATTATGACTAAGATAATGCAGAATAAATTATCCTTAGCCTTCAACAGTATAACAACTAATAGAATATAATAGACAACAAGTTTTAGATCAACAACTGCAGCGGGATAAGCAATCCATTAGAAGAGTCAAGTAGAACATAAAATCTATTATCTTTTATGATTTAAAAAGTTTTTCATCAACTTTATCACTGAGACTCAACTTAATAAATAAAATCGAATCATCCCTGCATCACGGCCAATGATATTCATGTAATCATTAACGATCATGATTATACCGAATAATCCCTGGTCATAATCATACCAATAATTGTCCATCAATAAATTACCGACCAATGAGGACTTTCACCACATCATTCGTCACATTACGGTCATGATTATACCAAATAATCCCTGGTCATAATCATACCAAGTCTATCTATGCACGTAAGCCAAATATGACTTTCATCACAATATAAGCATGAGGATGATGACAATGACATAATAATTCAATAAAACAAGTTCAAGATAAATTTTTAATATTTATAATTTAATATATCCAGAAATCAATAACGTCCAAATTGTCAACATGATACTGCTTTGTGGAGTAAAATTTAAGAATGCTCAGAAGAATATTTCCATGAAAAGATACTGGATGAAGCGCAAATATTCAGGATATTCTACTAATTTCATGGAGTATAGAAGCCAAAACTTTAACCAACTGAGCATAATAAAATATATGAAGCTGCAAATGGATTTTTGCCCGCTATGCAGTAATCCACGTAGACAGATCATTTCCACAATTTAATAAGGAATGAATATGAAGGATCATTCACTATGCATGCGGTAGTCCACATAAAGTTATTCCAATGTAATAATAAAGAATGGAATAACGAAGAATTCACCATGCATGTTTGTAGCTCACTGCGTGATGTGTTATTCCAATAGAATAATAAAGAATGGAATAACAAAAGAATTCACTGAAGCATGCGATGAGCCGCGCGAGCATGAGTTATTCCAATGAATAATAAAGAATGGAATAATGAAGAATTCACAGGCATGCGATAGACCGCATGCATAAAGTTATTCCAAATGTAATAATAAAGAATGGAATAACAGAAGAATTCACCAGGCATGCGATAGACCGCACAGACAGGTTATTACAACAGAATAATAATGAATGGAATAACAACTCTTATGAGTATTGAAAGAAAATAACTTTCTTCATGAATATGAAAGAAATAATACCCTTACCTTCCTCTCTGTAATAATTGCTCTTGTGAGACTTAGTGAATTGATGAGAATGAAAAAAGAATGAGCTTCTATTTATAGAAAAATATAGTTTCGTTAATTGCACGTTTTGGGGCTAGAAAAATTACAGTATAATACCTTCCTCTTTTTCTTCATTTTTAATTTAGTCCTGCAAGTATTATCAAACTTGCACCACCTCCCCTAATAGTAAATAACGTGAATTAATAGTTCATTCATGTGACTTAATAGTATAATCATGTAAAAAACTTAATTACAGTATAGTACCTTCATCTATACCTCCATTTTTAATTTAGTCATGCAAGTATTATCAATCTTGCACCAATTCCCCTAATAGTAAATCATGTGAATCAATAGTACACACATGTGAACACATAGTTATAAGCATGTGAATTAATAGAAATTAATTACTCATTTATCTGATTAATTACCCGATTGATCAATATAATCTCCAGACATCTATTATTATCGAAATAGAAGTCGATTTCTATTAACACTAATAATTCCCACACCATGGAACTATCAATTTCATCTTTAATCAACATGAACTTATTCATCATTAATATTATAACTCACAATATTTAACAACCAGGTCGTTCCCAGGAAAGAGGGTGCTTTCCGATAAGGATTTCTCCTTATTGGCGCGCAATTAGGTGACCAAACCTCTCCTTGACAGAACTTCTAGACATTGTCAATATTGTAAATATTAATATGAATAACTTTGTCGTCTCAATTATTGATTTAATAATATAAAATATTGATACTGTGACAATAATTGAATCAATAATATGAGAGATATGATGCAACAATTACTGTAGCAATAACTGAGTATAACTAAGTGACTTCTCACGTAAGCATCAATAATCAATATCGTGTGCTACTATGCAACCACGCCAGTATTCTTGTACTTTTACTACTAGGGTAGTTCAAGCGGTTTTAACGGTAACACTTTCACCGTTATTTTTATAAAAAGATAATTCTGTCATTTTCTAACTACGACAATACTTCTGTTGTGGGGTCCACCAATGATTGTGTCGTTGTACGAATATTCCCCGTTAAAACGAATATTCCCCGACCAATCGAATATTATATAACCACTTGCTTACTTTGCAAAATTTGTAAATATTACCCAAAACTATAACATTATATCAAATCCACACCATAATATTCAAAAATATATTTCAAGAAAATTATTCTGTATTCATAAAAGTTGAGGATCTTACAACCTCCCCTTCTTATGAAATTTCGTCCTCGAAATTAGGGTGCGTACCTGGTATGTCGAAGAGGTGAGGATACCTTGACTTCATTTCAGATTCTAACTCCCAGGTTATTTCCTCAACATCGTGGTTTCTCCACAAAACTTTGACTTGAGGTATAACCTTGGAGCTTAGAATATGATCCTTCTTATCCAAGATTTTAATAGGTACCTCCTCATTCATTAAATCTTCCGCTATCTCATCCGGTTCTAATTCAATAATGTGGTTCGGGTCTTTCACATATTTACGTAACATAGATATTGGAAAAATGTTATGAGCACGAGACATACTTGGTGGTAAGGCGAGTCTATAGGCCACAGTTCCTACTCGATCGAGGATTATAAATGGGCCAATGAATCGAGGATTGAGCTCTCCTCTCTTTCCAAATCTCGTAACTCCTTTCCATTGAGCAACACGTAACAACACATGATCTCCAATATTGAATTCCACATCCTTTCGATGAAGATCAACATAACTCTTTTGTCGATCTTGTGAGGTTTTTATACGTTGTCGGATCGTTTGAATCTTTTTAGTAGTCATACGTACCAAATTCGGTCCCAACAACGTTGCTTCATCCACCCATCCCAGCATACTGGAGAACGACACTTTCTTCCATACAACGCCTCAAATGGAGCCAAGCCAATACTTGCTTGATCACTATTGTTGTAGGAAAACTCCACCAATGGTAAGAAATTGTCCCAACTTCCCTTGAAGTCAAGGACACAGAGTCTTAATAAATCTTCAAGAGTTTGAATAGTCCTCTCCGATGCCGTCTGGTTTGAGGATGATATGCCGAACTAAATCGTAAATCCGTGCCCATAGCTTTTTGCAAACTAACCCAAAATCGTGAAGTGAATCTTGGGTCTCGATCAGAAACTATGGATACTGGCATACCATGCAATCTTATAATCTCATTTATGTACATACAAGCAAGACGTTCAAGTGTATAAGTTTCTCGTATCGGTAAGAAATGAGCAGACTTGGTCAATCTATCAATAATGACCCAAATCGCATATATGTCTTGAGAAACCTTGGGAAGACCAGTAACGAAATCCATGGTAATGTGCTCCCACTTCTATTCTGGAATTTCAAGTGGTTGCAATGGACGTTTTGGCACTTGATGCTTTACCTTGACTCGTTGACAAGTTATACTCCTTGAGATAAACCCCGTTATCTCTCTTTTCATATTGCTCCACCAAAATATATGTCAAAGATCACGATACATTTTGGTACTCCCAGGATGGATTGCAAACGGTGTGTTGTGCACCTCCATCATGATTTTATACTTCAAGTCAAAATCGTTAGGAACACAAAGTCTGGAGTTGACTCGAAGTATTCCTTCTTTATTGATTCTTGCTTCCGGAATAGCACCTTCTTGCACTTTCTCCCTCATATGCATCAGCTCCAGGTCTGTAGCTTGACTAGCTTTAACTTTATTGATTAAAGTCGGTTCTACTCGTATATTCGCCATCATCACATGGGTCCCTGGAGTATTTAACTCTATCTCCATCCTTCGTAAGTTATACAAAATGGGTCTTTACGTTAAAAATATTGGACTCATACCCGCATATGATCTTCTACTCAATGCGTCAGCTACTACGTTCGCTTTTCCAGATTGGTATTGGATGGTATGATCGTAATCTTTCAACAGCTCAAGCCATCGTCGTTGCCGCATGTTGAGTTCCTTTTGAGTGAAGAAATATTTGAGGCTTTTATGATCCGTATATATCTCCACCTTCTCTCCATATAAGTAATGCCTCCAAATCTTAAGCTTAAAAAAGCATCGCACGCTAACCCTAGATCATGAGTAGGATAATTCCTCTCATATTCTTTGAGTTAATAAATGAGGCATAGGCTATGACTTTCCGATGTTACATGAGAACACTCCCTAAACCTTTGCCTGAAGCATCGTTGTATATGACAAATCCCTCCGAACCAGCTGGTATTGTCAAAATAGGTGCTGAAATGAGCCTCCTCTTGAGTTCTTGAAAACTCTTCTCACATTCCTCGCTCAACCAAATTTCAGTATCTTCCGAAGTTAAATTTGAGTTAATGGAGTAGCGATTCGAGAAAAGCCTTCCACGAACCTCCGATAATAACCAGCTAAGCCGAGAAAGCTACGTACTTTGGTCACTGACTTAGGTTGCTCCCAACTTTGAATTTCTTCGATCTTTGTCGGGTCAACAGATATTCTGTGATTTGATATTACGTGCCCAAGGAATGCTACTTCCTTAAGCCAGAACTCGCATTTCTTCAACTTGGCATATAACTTGTTTTCACGAAGCTTTTGGAGTATCAGCCTCAAGTGTTGCTCATGATCTTCACGGCTTTTGGATTAAATGAGGATGTCATCAATAAAGACGACCACAAAGTGATCCAAATATTCCTTGAATACTCAGTTCATCACATCCATGAAGGCAGCAGGAGCATTAGTCAATCCAAAAGACATGACTAGGAATTCGTAATGCATGTACCGAGTTCTGAAAGCAGTCTTTGGAATGTAATCAATTTTAATCTTCAACTGATAATATCCAGAATGAAGATCGATCTTTGAAAAGAATTTGGCACCTTACAGCTGGTCAAACAGATCATCAATACGAGGTAACGGGTACCTATTTTTTATGGTGACATGATTCAACTCCCAATAATTAATACAAAGTCGCATACTTCCATCTTTCTTCTTCACGAATAGCATAGGAGCATCCCAAGGAGACATACTAGGACGAATAAAACCGATGTCTAACAATTCCTGTAGTTGGGTTTTTAACTCCTGAAGTTTAATAGGAGCCATTCGATATGGGGCTTTGGAAATGGGTTTTGTACCGGATTCAAGGTCGATACAAAATTCAATTTCACGCTCTGGGGGTAGGCCAGGAAGTTCTTCAGGGAATACGTCAGGAAATTTATTAACAATAGAAATATCATTCAAATTTGACGTATATTTATTTAAATCCGTGACATGTGCTAAGAAAGCTTGACATCCATTTTTCAATAAACGAATAGCTTTATGGCTTGATATGACAGTGATTGATTTTAGTGGTTTGGTTACTTGAATTCACATAATAGGTTGGTTAGGAATATGAAAGCTAACAACCTTACGAAAACAATCGATTTTAGCATGATGAGTTGTTAACCAATCAATACCTAAAATCACATCAAATGCAAGTATTTTCAAAGAAATAAGATCGACAGGTAACGTGCGGTTACCGATTTGAATCAAACAAGACTTATAAACAGTGAATGTAATGAAGGTTTCTCCCAACGGAGTTTTAACCGATAAGTCAAAGTCTAATTTCTCCAGAGTCAAATTTAAACGTTGAGCGCAAGTAGGAGAAATAAAAAAATAGGTAGAACCGGTATCAAATAAGGTATATAATACACTAGAGTTTATGATTAGCTTACCCGTGATCACCTCGCATGGATTCCTCACTTTTTGGGAGGTTACGACAAACGTTCTCCCTTGAACTACCGGTTTTGTCTTGTTTGGGACGATCTTTGATGCTTCCATCCCAGCTGGACTTGACTTTGGTGCACGACAAAATCAGGCTAGGTGACCTTCTCTTCCACATTTGTAACATACTTTGGACTGCATCACACAGTTTGGACTGATATGTCCCTCCCCTCCACATTTGTAACATTCGACCGGCGGTCGTTCTCCTTCCTTAACAACAGGTGCTGGTGCTGACATCTTTCCATCATTGTTGAATCTCCTCTTTTTGAAATGTCCACTCTTATTGTCATGGCCAAGATTACCGCCAAAGTGATTACCATTTCTGGCATGTTGATTCCCTCCACGCTTGTTGTCACCGCTTCAATGACTGCTACCGCTGGTATTATCGACTTGTCGGCTGCTCTCTCTCGGTTGGGTTGACTTGTTATCTAAGAGTTTTTAATAAGAATATTGTCATCTAGACAATATCCACACTCAATGGAGTCCTCATTACATTTATTGTCACACTATTTTATAGAATAGTGAGGACTACTAAAATAACCATCTGGACCGTCAATCTGTTTCCCGACTCGTCCCAGCTATATTCTCATTTCCTGAATAGAACAGTGAAAGAAAGGGTGAGCTTAACTAGCCCAGTAAGAAATATTATGACTAAGATAATGCAGAATAAACTATCCTTAGCCTTCAACAGTATAACAACTGATAGAATAAAATAGCCAACAAGTTTTTGATCAACAACTGCAGCGGAATAAGCAATCCATTATAAGAGTCAAGTAGAGCATAAAATCTACTATCTTCTATGATTTAAAAAGTTTTTCATCAACTTTATCATTTGAGACTCGACTTAATAAATAAAATCGAATCATCCCTGCATCACGGCCAAGGATATTCATGTAATCATCAACGGTCATGATTATACCGAATAATCCCTGGTCATAATCATACCAACAATTGTCCATCAATGAAAGACCAACCAATGAAGACTTTCACCACATCATTCATCACATTACGGTCATGATTTACCGAATAATCCCTTGTCATAATCATACCAAGTCCATCTATGCACGTAAGCCAAAAATGACTTTCATCACAATATAAGCATGAGGATGATGACAATGACATAATAATTCAATAAAACAAGTTCAATGTAAGACCCCAACTTTTTGAATAAAGATTAAATTTTCTCGAAATATATTTTTGAATATTATGGTGTGGATTTGATATAATGTTATAGTTGTGGGTAATATTTACAAATTTTGCAAAGTACGTAAGTTGTTATATAATATTCGATTGATCGGGGAATATTCATTTTAACAGGGAATATTCGTACAACGGAACAATCATTGGTGGACCCCATTAAGCGGAATTATCATCGGATTGAGAAAGCGACAAAAATACTTTTTATGAAAATAACGGCGGAAGTTTTACTGTTAACTGTTGAACTACCCGGTAGTAAAAGTAATGCGAATCTGGCGTGGTTGCATAGTAGCACACGATATTGATTATTGATGTTTATGTGAGAAGTCACTCAGTTATACTCAATTATTGCTATAGTAATTGCTGCATCATATCTCTCATATTATTGATTCAATTATTGTCGTAGTATCATTGATGGACAGTTGTTGGCATGATCATGACCATTATTGAATACACAAATATTCTTGGCCCGTAGTGCATGGATAATTGTGATCGTGATACTAAAGAATATCCTTGGCAGTAGTGTAGGGGTGATTCGATGATGTGGATTATTTATTGTCGAGTCCCGTCGATAAAAGTGATGAAAACCTTTAAATCATAAAAGATAGTAGATTTTCTTCTCTACTTGACTCTTTTAATGGATTGCTTATTCCATTGCAGATTAAACTTGATGGTTGTTATATTATATCAGTTTAACATTTGTTGAAGGCTAACGATAATATATTTCGCATTATCTTAGTCAAAATATTTCCTCATCGGGCTAGTTGAGCTCACCCTTTTACTTTCATTGTTCTCTTCAGAAATGAGGACGTAGCGAGGACTAGTCTGGGAAGCGGAGTGACGGGGCCGATGATAGCATTAGTAGTCCTCACTATTCGTGAAATAGTGTGATAATAATTGTAATGAAGACTCCTTTTGAGTTTGTATAACCTCTAGTAGACAATATTTGTATTCAAACTCACGACTTATGTTTTGTCGTATTATGCATACACGGTTGTATTATTAAGTTGTATTTGAATTACGTACCATGTATATCAGCGACTCAAGATGGGTGATGTATGGGGGCGCCACGGTTGGTATCGAAGCTTAGGAATATGATCCCTAGCTAAGATGTGAGACTAGAACTAGGAGGGGAGAGATGGGGAATTCCTTTGCTACTATGACCTGCCTAAGTTTATTTGGTATTTAATTGGTTGGTCAGAGTATATGGATAATATGTTGCATGTCAATTAACCCTTGTTTTGTGGCAGTATTTGAAAATGACATCCGAGAATATTGAGAATAGAAATGGAGCACAAGAGACCGTTGAGTCTCCATAGATCAACAATCAGAATAATGTGCATCAGGAAGGCGACAATTCTCATGCAAACAACAACACTGACAAAATGATGAATGATGGAATGTTCAGAGGCTTTATGCAATTCATGCAACATCAGGCGAGAGCGGCTCCTGTCCAAAATGTAGGTGGAAACACTGGAAACTCTCGGACGGTTACCGCTAAATAGTTCAAGGAGCTGGGACCACCGGAGTTTATTGGAGAGCCAAAACCACTTAAGACTGAAGCACGGATAAAGCAGATCACCAAGATATTTGATGTCTTGGGATGCTCCGAGGAGCAAAAGGTTCCCTTCGCCACCTTTATATTGCGTGAAGAGGTAGATTACTAGTGGGAATCTGTAAAATGTACCCAGCCTGACGCACTCAAGATGTCTTGGGAGAAGTTCCAAGAGCTGTTCAACGTCAAGTACTTTCCCGAAAGTATTCGTCACATGAAGGAGGTGGAGTTTATCAAGTTGGAACAAAACAATATGATCGTGTCGCAATACGAGGCTAAATTTGCAGAGTTATCCCGGTTTGCATCCCATTTGGTTGATAATGAGGAACGAATGACCCAAATGTTTTTAAGAGGTTTAAAATCAGAGATACGTCAATATCTTATTTCTCATAAACTGTGTTTGTACTCAGATGTTGTAAATAGGGCTCAGTTATTGGAGTGCGATAACGAGTCAACGCAACCAAGAGAAAGCAACCGGCAGAATGAAAATACCAGTGGTAATAGTCATCGAAGTGTTGACAACAAACGTGGAGGGAATCAACATGCCAGAAATGGTAACCACTTCGGTGGTAATCATAGCCAAGACAATAAAAATGGACATTTCAAGAAAAGGAGATTCAACAATGATGAAAAGACGTCAGCACCAGCACCCGTTGTTAAGGAAGGAGAACGACCAACTATCATATGCTTTAAATGCGGAGGGGAGGGACACATCACGGTCAAAATGCTATGATGTCAGTCAAAGCATGTTATAATTATGGAAGAGAAGGTCACTTAGCTCGATTTTGTCATTCACCGAAGACAAATTCAGGTAGGATGGAGGCACCAAAGGCCGTCCCAGAAAAGTCAAAGCTGGTAGTGCAAGGGAGAGCGTTTGTTGTGACCTCCCAGAAAGCAAGGAACCCGAATGAGGTCATCACGGGTAAGCTTATCATAAACTCTAACAAAATCTATACTTTATTTGATACCGGTTCTACCCATTCTTTTATTTCTCCTACTTGCGCTCATCGATTAAATTTGACTCCGGAGAAATTAGACTTTGACTTATCTGTGAAAACTCCGTTGGGAGAAACCTTCATTACATCCACTGTTTATAAGTCTTGTTTGGTTCAAATCGGCACCCTCACATTATTACCGTAGATCTTATTTCATTGAAAATACTTGCATTTGACGTGATTCTAGGGATTGATTGGTTAACTACTCATCATGCTAAAATTGATTGTTTTCGTAAGGTTGTTAGCTTTCATATTCCTAATAAACCTATTATGCGAATTCAAGCGACCAAACCATTAAAATCAATCACGGTCATCTCAAGCCATAAAGCTATTCGTTTATTAAAAAACAGATGTCAAGCTTTCTTAGCTCATGTCACGGATTTAAACAAAAATACGTCAGATTTGAAGGATATTTCTATTGTTAATAAATTTCCTAACGTATTCCCTGAAGAACTTCCTGGCCTACCCCCAGAGCGTGAAGTTGAATTTTGTATCGACCTTGAACCTGGTACAAAACCCATTTCCAAAGCCCCATATCGAATGCCTCCTATTGAACTTCAGGAGTTAAAGACCCAATTGCAGGAGTTGTTAGACATTGGTTTCATTCGTTTTATTACGTCTCCTTGGGGTTCTCCTGTTCTATTCGTGAAGAAGAAAGATGGGAGTATACGACTTTGTATGGACTATCGGGAGTTGAATCATGTCACCATCAAAAATAGGTACCCATTGCTACGTATTGATGACATATTTGATCAGTTACAAGGAGCACAATTTTTTTCAAAGATCGATCTTCGTTCTGGATATCATAAGCTGAAGGTTAAAACTGAGGATATTCCAAAGATTGCCTTCAGAACTCGGTACGGGCATTATGAATTCTTAGTCATGTCTTTTGGATTGACTAATGCTCCTGCTGCCTTCGTGGATATGATGAACCGAGTATTCAAGGAATATTTGGATCACTTTGTGGTCGTCTTTATTGATGACATCCTTATTTATTCCAAAAGCCGTGAAGATCATGAGCAACACTTGAGGCTGATACTCCAAAAGCTTCGTGAATATAAGCTTTATGCCAAGTTAAAGAAATGCGAGTTCTGGCTTGATGAAGTAGCATTCCTTGGGCACGTAGTATCAAGTCATGGAATATTCGTTGACCCGGCAAATATTGAAGCTATTCAAAGCTGGGAGCAACCCAAATCAATGATCAAGCATCGTAGCTTTCTCGGGTTTAGTTTGGTTATTATCGGAGATTCGTGGAAGGATTTTCTCGAATCAATGCTCCATTAACTCAGCTGACTAGGAAAGATACAAAGTTCGGTTGGAGCGAGGAATATGAGAAGAGTTTTTAAGAACTCAAAAGGAGACTCATTTCAGCACCTGTTCTGACAATACCATCTGGTTCGGAGGGATTTGTCATCTAAAGTGATGCTTCGGGCAAAGGGTTAGGATGTGTTCTCATGCAACATGGGAAAGTCATAGCCTATGCCTCACGGTAACTCAAAGAATATGAGAGGAATTATCCTACTCATGATATAGAGTTGGCAGCTGTTGTCTTCGCACTTAAAATTTGGAGGCATTACTTGTATGGAGAGAAAGTGGAGATTTTTATTGATCATAAAAGCCTCAAACATTTCATCACTCAAAAGGAACTCAACATGCGACAATGACGTTGGCTTGAACTGTTGAAAGATTATGATCATACCATCCAATACCATCCTGGAAAGGCGAACGTGGTAGCTGACACATTGAGTAGAAGATCATATGCGGGTACGAGTGCAATATTCACAACACAAAAGCCCAATTTGTGTGACTTGCAAAGGATGGAGATAGAGTTAAAAACTCCAGGGACCCATGTGATGATGGCGAATATACGAGTAGAACTGACTTTAATTGATAAAGTTAAAGTTGCTCAAGTTACAGATCCGGAGCTGATGCATATGAGGAAGAAAGTGCAAGAAGGTACTATGCCGGAAGCAAGAATCGATGAAGAAGGAATACTTCGAGTCAACTCCAGACTTTGTGTTCTTAACGACCCTGATTTAAAGTATAAAATCATGATGGAGGCACACAACACACCGTTTGCAATCCATCCTGGGAGTACCAAAATGTATCGTGATCTTCGTCATACATTTTGGTGGAGCAATATGAAGAGAGAGATAGCGCTATTTATCTCAAGGTGTCTAATTTGTCAACGAGTTAAAGTGGAGCATCAAGTACCAAAAGGTCCATTGCAACCACTTGAAATTCCATAATGGAAGTGGGAGCACATTACCATGGATTTCGTTACCGGTCTTCCCAAAGTTTCTCATGGCATAGATGCGATTTGGGTCATTGTTGATAGATTGACCAAGTCTGCTCATTTTTTACCGATACGAGAAACTTATACACTTGAACGTCTTGTTCGTATGTACATAAACGAGGTTGTAAGATTTCATGGTATGCCAGTATCCATAATTTCTGATCGAGACCCAAGATTCACTTCAAGATTTTGGGTTAGTTTGCAAAAAGCCATGGGCACGAATTTACGATTTAGCTCTAAGATATCATCCTTGAGGCAGACGGGCAAATGGAGAGGATGATTCAAACTCTTGAAGATCTATTAAGACTATGTGTCCTTGACTTCAAGGGAAGTTGGGACAAGTTCTTACCATTGGTGGAGTTTTTCTACAACAACAGTTATCAAGCAAGTATTGGCATGGCTCCATTCAAGGCGTTGTATGGAAGAAAGTGTCGTTCTCCAGTATGCTGGGATGAGATGGGTGAAGCAACGTTGTTGGGACCAAAGTTGGTACGTATGACTACGGAAAAGATTCAAATGATCCGACAACGTATAAAAACCTCACAAGATCGACAAAAGAGTTATGTTGATCTTCATCGAAAGGACGTAGAATTCGATATTGGAGATCATGTGTTGTTACGTGTTGGTCCATGGAAAGGAGTTACAAGATTTGGAAAGAGAGGAAGGCTCAATCCTCGATTCATTGGCCCATTTTTAATCCTCGATCGAGTAGGAACTGTGGCCTATAGACTTGCGTTACCGCCAAGTATGTCTCGTGTTCATAACATTTTTCACATATCCATGTTACGTAAAATGTGAAAGACCCGAACCACATTATTGAGTTAGAACCGGATGAAATAGAGGAAGATTTAACGTATGAAGAGGTTCCTGTTAAAATCTTGGATAATAAGGAACATATTCTACGCTCCAAGGTTATACCTCAAGTCAAAGTTTTATGGAGAAACCATGATGTTGAGGAAATGACCTAGGAGTTAGAATCTGAAATGAAATCAAAGTATCCTCACCTCTTCGACATACCAGGTACGCACCCTAATTTCGAGGGGAGATTGTGAGACCCCAGATTTTTTTGAATAAAGATTAAATTTTCTCAAAATATATTTTTGAATATTATGGTGTGGATTTGATATAATGTTATAGTTGTGGGTAATATTTATAAATTTTGCAAAGTACGCAAGTTGTTATATAATATTCAATTGGTGGGGAATATTCGTTTTAACAGGAATATTAGATACTAACCAAGACAATCATTGGTGGACCCCCCACAACGGAATTATTGTCGGATTGAGAAAATGACAAAAATACTTTATGAAAATAAAGGCGAAAGTTTTACCGTTAACTGTTGAACTACCCGGTAGTAAAAGTACAGTAATACGCGTGGTTACATAGTAGCATCCGGTATTGATTTTTGATACTTACGTGAGAAGTCACTTAGTTATACTCAATTATTACTATAGTAATTGCTGCATCATATCTCTCATATTATTGATTCGATTATTGTCGTAGTATCATCTGCATAATATGTTATTTTATTAAATCAATAATTGAGACGACAAAGTTATTCATATTATTAAATTACAATATTTACAATGTCTATAAGTTCTGTCAAGGAGAGGTTTGGTCACCTAATTGCGCGCCAATAGGGAGAAATCCTTATTGGAAAGCCCCCTCTTTCCTGGGAACGACCTGGTTGATAAATATTGTGAATTATAATATTAATAATGAATGTTATTAAAATTGAAGTTGTGTTCGGAGTTGAAGTTGTAGACGTGGACGTGATATTTGAGTCTGGAACGATGAAATTAGTAAAAATAGTCTATAAACACAAAATTTTCCATAATTCACTATTTGGTCAAAAAGTCAATAGTTGACTTTTTCGGAAAAAGTCAAACTTCGAAATTTCAAAATTTATATTTCTGATAAAAATGGTTTCATTGTGTTGGAATTATTTGTGTTAGTGAAAATCGACAATTATTTCGATAATAATTAATGTCTGGAGGTTATATTGACCAATCGAGTATTTAACTGGATAAATGAGCAATTGATTGCTATTATTTCACATGATTATAACTATTTGTTCATATGTGTATACTATTGTTTCACATTATTGTTACTATTAGGGGAGTTGGTGAAAGATTGATAATACTTGAATGACTAAGTTAAAAATGGAGGTATAGATGGAGGTACTATACTGTAATTCGTATTTTCACATGACTAGAACTATTGATTCACATAATTTACTATTGAATCACATTATTTACTATTAGGGGAGGTGGTGCAAGTTTGATAATACTTCCATGACTAAATTAAAAATAAAGGAAAAGTTGGAGGTATTGTCTTTGAAATTTTTCGAGCCCCAAAAAGCGTGCAATTATCGAAACTATATTTTTCTATAAATAGAAGCTCATTCTTCCTTCATTTCTAACCAATTCACAAAAGCTTTAGAGGCGATTATTATAGAGAGAAATTATAGAAAGAAGAAGAAGTCCGCTACCTCACTATTCCAAAGATCCAAATTTTCTAAAGGTAGGGAATATTATTTCTTTCTTATCCATGAAGAGAACTTCGTTATTCCATTCTTTATTATTCATTGGAATAACTGATATCTGTGAGCTACCCTATACTTGGTGAAATTCTTACGTTGTTCCATTCTTTATCATTACATTGGAACATCCATCGCAAGCGTTTCTACCTTGGGACTGGTAAAATCTTTATTATACGTTGGAATATCACATGCATGCGTTTTTCTTGGGACACGGGTTAAAATCTTTATTATTCTGTTGAAATATCCCGTCTCTGCATTTTACGCCGTACCTGATTCCGTTATTTATTATTTTGTTGGAATAACCTGCCTGTGCGGTCTATCGCATGCTTGGTGTTTTCTTTTGTTATTCCATTCCTTATTATACTCAGTTGGTTAAAGTTTTGACTTCTATACTCCATGAAATTAGTGGAATATCCTTGATATTTGCGCTTCATCCAGTATCTTTTCATGGAAATATTTTTCTGAATATTCTTGAATTTTACTCTACAAAGCAGTATCATGTTGACAATTTGGACGTTATTAGGTCCTGGATAAAATAATTCTTGAACTTATTTTATTGAATTCTTATATCATTGTCATCATCCTCATGTTTATATTTTGTTGAAAGTCTTCTGTGGCCTATAGTGCATAGATGGACTTGGTATGATTATGACCAGGGATTATTCGGTGTAATTATGACCGTAATGTTACAAATGATGTGGTAAAAGTCCTCATTGGCCCGTAGTGCATTAATGGACAGTTGTTGGCATGATCATGACCATTATTGAATACACAAATATTCTTGGCCCGTAGTGCATGGATAATTGTGGTCGTGATTCTAAAGAATATCCTTGGCCGTAGTGCAGGGGTGATTCGATGATGTGGATTATTTATTAAGCTGAGTCCCAGTGATAAAAGTGATGAAAAACCTTTTAAATCATAAAAGATTGTAGATTTTATTTTCTATTTGACTCTTTTAATGGATTGTTTGTTCCGCTGCAGTTAAACTTGATGGTTGTTATATTGTATAAGTTTAGCACTGTTGAAGGCTAACGATAATATATTCTGCATTATCTTAGTCATAATATTTTCTACTGGCCTAGTTCAGCTCACCCTTTTACTTTCATTGTTCTCTTCAGGAAATGAGAACGTAGCAGGGACTAGTCGGGGAACGGAGTGACGGGCCAGATGATAGCATTAGTAGTCCTCACTATTCTGTGAAATAGTGTGATAATAAATGTAATGAGGACTCCTTTTGAGTTTTTATAATCTCTAGTAGACAATATTTGTATTCAAACTCACAGCTTATGTTTTGTCGTATTGTACACGACAGTTGTATTACTAAGTTGTATTTGAATTCTGTACCATGTATCTGGCGACTCAAGATGGGTGATGTATACCTATTTTGGGGGCGTCACATTCAAGATAAATTTTAAAGATTTATAATTTAATTTATCTAGAAATCAATAACGTCCAAATTGTCAACATGATACTGCTTTGTGGAGTAAAATTTAAGAATGCTCAGAAGAATATTTCCATGAAAAGATACTGGATGAAGCGCAAATATCCAGGATATTCTACTAATTTCACTGAGTATAGAAGCCAAAACTTTAATAAACTGAGCATAATTGAATATATGAAAATGCAAATGGATTTTTGCCCTCCATGCGGTAATCCACGTAGACAGATCATTTCCACAATTTAATAAGGAATGAGTATGAAGGATCATTCACCATGCATGCGGTAGTCCACATAGACAGGTTATTCCAACAGAATAATAAAGAATGGAATAACAGAAGAATTCACCATGCATGCGGTAGCCCGCGTAGACAGGTTATTCCAACAGAATAATAAATAATGGAATAACAAAAGAATTCACCAGGCATGCGATAGACCGCACAGACAGGTTATTCCAACAAAATAATAAAGAATGGAATAACAGAAGAATTCACTAGGCATGCGTTAAACCGCATAGACACGTTATTCCAATAGAATAATAAAGAATGTAATAACAGAAGAATTCACCAGGCATGCGATAGACCGCCTAGACAGGTTATTCCAATAGAATAATATATAATGGAATAAAAACCCATACGAGTATTGAAAGAAAATAACTCTCTTCATGAATACAAAATAAATAATACTCTTACCTTAGAAGAAACTGGATACTGGATTAGTGAGGTAACAGACTTCTCTTCTTCTTTCTCTCTATAATTTCTCTATATAATAATTGAACTTGGTTGGCGACATCGTTTCTCTTGTTGAAAAACAAGGTTTGAAAAATTGTAGTGCTTTGAATAAAATTTCCCTTATCAGAAAGTTTTAGTGCTGAAAAATATTTAGTTGAACTACCTTGTTGATAGCGAAGTTACTCTTAGAGTTAAATAAGTATCCATTGCAGATGACTTTAGAATGAATTTAACAAATGACATTTTCACATGTCTTATATGCTTCTCTAATTTCAACTTGATCAGTTCATTATAAGACGACTGAAAATAATGAGTCAGATAAAACTATGAATGAGTAAAAAATATCTCAGTTGGCTACCCTTCACTCTATGGCAGTTGATTTTTCAAAAAAAAGGAGTAACAACTGAAAGGCCTAGGGCTTTAAAATCGAGGATGTTTCCCGATTTCATGGAAAGGCGGGCCACAACTATCTTAAACTTCTCACAGAGTACTGGAGACAAACTTTATCGACGACAACCGACTATCAAGATCGTACTCTTCTTCACTTCACGGGCATTTGCTGTAACACCCCGAAATCCAATCTATCTTCACACCTGGATTTCGTGCATCACGAGTACATCTCCTTCCAAACATACATCATTATATAGTGATATATAACAACATACATTCACAAATCCCAAGTTCTAAAACCTTATAACCTCTTTCATTACAAATAATGATAAATACATTATTCATTCCATCTTATAAGAGTGACTTTTATCCGCCACTAAGGATACATAACAGTTCATTAAACTAATCTATAGTTCCATTAAACTATTCTATATTACAAGTCTTCGATTGATCTTCATGCTCATTCACATACTGAATGGCCCTTCTTCTGGATATCGATTAACTTGATCTTTATGGGATCCTTAAGTTCTTTCTAACCTCGTTCGCTGAAAATGTTTCTCATTTAAAGCAAGTGCGAGCATTCAATTGCTCATCAAGTCATAACAGTTGAATAAACAACTTCAAGAATTTAAACATTCTTTTAAGACTTCAATAACCGAACAAAGGTTATGAAGTAGCTTGAATAATAGGAATAATCTCGATTCCTATCATTTTAAAACATTAGTCACATTCACCTTGAAATACTTTCATTCTTCTACCTTTTCCATACATATCCTGTCCGGCTAGAATCATTAGCACATACTTAACAATAACGATTAATGTAGAAACAGAACATGCACTTATTGATCAGTTCAATCCCAGAACAATCCATCTCATAAGAAACATCGAAGTGTTCAAGTTATGGCACAAGGCCTCATACATACAACCACCTTGTACAAATATTGCACATTTGCACATAAACAATACTTCTCAAGTTCAACATATGAGAAGTTTAAGAAACTTGCATTCATGTAAAATATGAATGAAGTTAGGAAACTTGCCTTACGCACAGCTACAACTTATAGTTTACGCTGAACTGCTCATTCCAAACCCTATATAACACATAAGGAAATAACATATACACCAATTAGTCATATACTTGACTTACACATTGGTTAAACTTAACTTTACGTATTAAGGTTGGCATTCTTGCAATCTAAGTTTACGCGACCAACCTTCTTTACCGGTTTACGGCTTCATGACATACAGATATGTCTTACTCATACGATCATTATCTTTACTCAATTTCCTTACCGCTTAGAGGTTTAATCATTATTCTTCATTACTTTGCGGTCAAACCATACACGGGGTGTAGGTTTTGCCCGTTTAATATTCGCGCACACTCAACCCTCACGTCAACTAAAGTGTTTAACGCTTACTTTCATTCTATCCTTCTTTATTCGACTTACATTCAGACTTTCATTAATCTTATTACCATTTGCTACGGCTTTCATTCGTTATCTAATGCATGAACCCACTTTCTTAATGTCGAAGCCATACGGTTCCTTATATGCTAAGACCGATCGTTCATTGAAACTATGTTGCATTAACAGTGTCTATACGCTTTACGCTTAACTCTCATTATGGCATCATAACATTGAAATGTTATACATCATCCTCATCGTTCAACGTCTAGGAAATCACAATAATAGCAATCGCATATGTTCGTTTTATCGCGACTACGGTCCCTGGATA
Organism: Panax quinquefolius; assembly: GCA_020205615.1. Taxonomy (NCBI): domain Eukaryota; kingdom Viridiplantae; phylum Streptophyta; class Magnoliopsida; order Apiales; family Araliaceae; genus Panax; species Panax quinquefolius. The sequence continues at coordinate 111,579,092 of CM035167.1, forward strand.
TCGGTTACGTAATCTATCATTTACATTCTTCGTCTTTTAATTCCGTTAAATCTTTCCGTTAAACCATTACTAAAGGTTTAAATCACTTATTTAAGTGTTACATTACGTGAACTTTACGATCATTATCTTTCCGTACACTTCCCTGTGAGTCCGGCGGTTAAAAGCTCCTCATCGCCATTGCTTTCTACACCAGTGACTGCGGCCGATTCCTTCTTTTCTCCTCGCTCGCTGCACTGAGTCTCCGAGACATACATCCTTAGTCTGGTGATGTGGCACCGAGTCCTTCACTAAATCTTGCACTGTAGTGCCACTTATCAGTGCTTGGTTGCCCGGGTTAGTGTTGCAATGCCACCTCCCAAGGCATAGCTGGCGCTGCGGCGCCGAGCTTCAAACTTGGAAAAATTTTTCTAAGCCTTTTACATGTTTGAGATGCTGACTTCGCAATCTCATAACTTCTTCGTTATGACTCGGAACGTGGTCGTTCCAAAGCCATTCTCTTCCTTATCTTACGTACTTCAAATTGCCTCAGACATAACTTTATTCTAAATCTGTTAACATGCCATTCAATTGGCTTAACTTCTATTCTTCGTCCGCTCATCCGTAATTAGGTCATCCGAACTCAGAAATCGTTCGTTCTTGGGTCCATGACTCATATTTTCTACGTTCTCTTACATTCTTATGAAACCCTACACATTCGGTTTCATTTACATACTTTCTATTTCTCATTTATCTTTTACAACGACTCATGTTTTCTACGTTCTCTTACATTCTTATGAAACCCTACACATTCGGTTTCATTTACATACTTTCTATTTTTCGTTTGTCTTTTACAAAATTTTTGCCATAACTTCATTATAGCTAAGTTTAATCCGTTCTTCATGAACGTTTCTACCGTTCCTAACCAAGAAATAAGCAACTAACTTATACGTGATGGTTTTAAACTTGTCCATCAACAACAAATTATACTACGATGGTTTTAAATTTGTCCATCCACAACGTTCTTCGTGTTCTTCGCTCGTTCTTCATTTTTAATCGATATTTTGACTATAATTTCATTTTTCCTTGGAATTTGATGTTAAAAAACACCATTCCTTACTTCTTACGCCAAATCGTTCATATGATTCATTCGGATCGTTCAAATTCATTACGAAACTTATACTTCCTTAAGAAATTTATAACCTAAACTTCTAATTCTTATTTCTTTATTTTCTCATGATTTTTGTGACGCCCCCAAAATTAGGTATACATCACCCATCTTGAGTCGCTTGGATACATGGTATGTAATTCAAATACAACTTGATAATACAACTGTCGTGTACAATACGACAAAACATAAACCGTGAGTTTGAATACAAATATTATCTACTAGAGATTATACAAACTCAAAAGGAGTCCTCATTACAATTATTATCACACTATTTCACGTAATAGTGAGAGGACTACTAATGCTATCCTTCGGACCATCACTCCGCTCCCCGACTCGTCCCAACTATATTCTCATTTCCTGAAGAGAACAGTGAAGGAAGGGTGAGCTCAACAAGCCCAGTAAGATATATTATGACTAAGATAATGCAGAATAAATTATCATTAGCCTCCAACAATGTTAAACTGATAAAATACAATAGACATCAAGTTTAACTGCAGCGGAACAAGCAATCCATTAAAAGAGTCAAGTAGAGAATGAAATCTACTATCTTTTATGATTTAAAAAGTTTTTCATCACTTTTATCGCTGAGACTCAGCTCAATAAATAATCAACATCATTAAATCATCCATGCACTACAGGCCAAGGATATTCTTTAGTATCACGACCACGAATTATCCATGCACTACGGGCCAAAGATAATCGTGTTTTCATCAATGGTCCCGATCATGCCATAAAACAATTCATCTTTGCTCCTTGGTCAAGAGAATCCATAGCCTTAATCATACCAAAAATCGCCCATCGATGCACTACAGCCAATGAGGACCTTTAATTTTCACATCATTTGTAACATTACGGTCATGATTTACCGCATAATCCTCGGTCATAATCATACCAAGTCCATCTATGCAATATGTGCCACAGATGACTTTCAACATAATATAAACATGAGGATGATGACAATGATATAAGAATTCAATAAAACAAGTTCAAGAATTAATTTATCCATGAACCAATAACGTCCAAATTGTCAACATGATACTGCTTTGTAGAGTAAAATTCAAGAATGCTCAGAAGAATATTTCCATGGAAAAATATTGGATGAAGCGCAAATATCAAGGATATTCCACTAATTTCATGGAGTATAGAAGTCAAAATTTTAATCAACTGAGTATAATACCGAATGGAATAACGAAAGATATCACCATGCATGCAGATTGCCGATGCATAGACGGTTATTCCAACAGAATAATAATAACGGAACCAGGTCAGGTGAAATTCATACCGACAGGATGTTCCAATAAAATAATAAATGCAAAATAATAAATGATGGAACCAGGTCCGGTGTATAGCACAGACAGGATATTCCGACAGAATAATAAAGACGGAATAATAAAAATGGAACCGGTCAGATATAGCATGTACGCATGGATATTAAACAGAATAATAAAGACAAAATAATAGAAGAATGTCACCAAGTATAGGTTAGCCCGCGTATACAGGTTATTCCAACAAAACAATAAAAAAATTGAATAATGTAAGTTTCTTCTTGAATACAAAAGAATAATATCCCTCACTAGTAAAATAATACTTGATATAAGAGTAGTGAAGTAGCGAGAAAACTTTTCTTTATATCTCTATAGTCTCTCTCTATAGTTTCTCTATCTAGAGTTTAGTAAATTCTTAAGAAAATAATGATGGAATGAGCTTTATTTATAGGAAAATGGAATGCATAAGTAACTAATCCATGAACGGTCCAGATTGATTTACTTTTAATCGACGGTCCATATTTAAAGAAAATTTTTAAATAAAATATAATATATTCTATTTATATAAAAGATTTTTACTATGCAAACACTATCGTGCACTATGCAAACACTATGCATAATAAAATATAATATATTTTATTTATAGAATAACTTTAATAAAGTATTTTTTTTATATAAAAAGATTTTACTATGCAAAACACTATGCATAATACAATATAATATATTCTATTTATAGAATAACTTTAATAAAGTATTCATTTTATATAAAAGATGTTTCTATTTTATTACGTGAATAAAACAAAAATTCTAAATCAACAATAATTGAATCAAATAATGTGAGATACTATCGTCAACTATTGTAGCAATAATTGAACAAAACCGAGTGACTTCTCACATAAATATCAATAATCAATACTGGCGGTGCTACTACGCAACAACGCCAGACATCGCATTTTTTACTACCGAGTAGTTCAACAAAGATCAACCAGTAAAACTTCCGCCGTTATTTTTTAATAAAATATTTTTATCGTTTTTCAATCCGACAATAATTCCCGCTAAGGGGTCCAATTAATGATTGCGTCGTCGCACGAATATTTCTGTTTAAAACGAATATTCCCAGACCAATCGAATATAATATGACAACTTGCATACTTTGCAAAATTTATAAATATTACCCACAACTATAACATTATCTCAAATTCACACCATTATATAAAAAATTATTTCGAGAAAATTAATTCTTTATTCATAAAACTGGGTTTCACAATCTCCCCTCCTTATGGAATTTCGCCTCAAAATTTTACGCGACGCACGGTATGCCGAACGGTGAGGATACCTTGACTTCATTTCGATTCTAACTCTCGAGGTATAACCTCTTGAGTGTTGGATACAATTCTTCTTATCCAAGATTTTAACACGAGATCTCATACGTTAAATCATCCGCTATCTCATCCGATTCTAAATTAATAATGTGGTTTGGGTCATCCATATATTTACGTAACATTGATACGTTAAAAGCGTTATGAGCACCTTGACATACTTGGTGGTAAAACGAGTCTATAAGCCACGGTTCCTACTCAATCGAGGATTTCAAATGGCCCAATAAAATCGAGGGTTTAGATTTCCTCTCTTCAGCAACTCTTGCTTCTAGAATAACGCCCTCTTGAACCTTCTTCTTCACATTCATCGATTCGTGTATGTAGCTTGGCGTCTTTAACTTTATCGATTAAAGTCAATTTTACTCGTATATTCGTTATCTTCACGTGGGTCCCAGAGTCTTTAACTCTATCTTCATCATTTGCAAGTTATACTGAAATGAGTCTTTGTGTTGTTAACAACGCACTTGTAAATGCATACGATCTTCTACACAACACGCCGCCTACCACGTTCATTCTTCCACGATGATATTGAATAATACGATCGTAATCTTCAACAAATTTCGAGTCAACGCGTCTTTGGCGCATATTACGTTCATTTTAGTTGAAGAAATATTTTGAGGGTTTAAGAAATGGGTTTTGTCTTTGGTGTCAATACAAAATTCGATTTCACGCCTAGTGGTAGGCTAAGAAGTCTTGAGAATACGTCAAGAGATTTATTAATGATAAAAATATCATTCAAAACTGTTACTCTCATCCAAGACTTGGATAGTACATCACATTGATACCAACTGTGACTTCTATCCCTTAACCTAGATAGCATCTCACAATGATACCTATCAACTTGTCATCGTCATTCATGACGTCGCCTAAAGAAAGTCTGGCTTCGGTGCATTCCACACAAGGAAGTCATCAACAAAAGGATCGGGGCTCTTTACTTACGGCTTGATATGATAATGATTGAATTTAGTGGTTTGGTTGCTTGAATTCGCATAATAGGTTGGTTAGGAATATGAAAGCTAACAACCTTACGAAAAACATGATGAGTAGTTAACCAATTGTTTCAAAAAAACCACATCAAAGGCAAGTATTTTCAAAGAGATAAGATCGACGAAGTAACGTGAAAGTGTCGATTTGAATCAAACAAGATTTATAAGCGATTGGAGGTAACGTAAAGGTTTCTCCCAATGGAGTTTCAATAGATAAATCAAAGTTTAACTTCTCCGGAGTTAAGTACAAATATTGAACACAACTAGGTGAAATAAAAGAGTGAGTAGAACCAGATCTAACACGGTATAGACTTCGTAAGAGCTTATGATTAACTTACCGTGATAATTTTATTCAGTTCCTCGTCACGAGAAAAAAACGCTCTCTTAAACTACGGCTTTGGCTTGTCTGGGACATCCTTTTTGGTGCCTCCATCCTATTGAACTTTCTTGGTGAGCGACAAAATCGAGCTAAATGACCTTCTCTTCCACAATTATAGCACGCTTTGGATTGTTGCGTACAGTTTGGACGGATGTGTCCCTCTTGTCCACATTTGAAACATACTGACCGATGGGCGTTCTTCTTCCTTTGAAACGGGGCTGGTGCCGACGTCTTCACGTCATTGTTGAACCTTCTCTTCTTAAAATGTCCATTCTTATTATCTTGGCCATGATTACCACCGAAATGGTTACCATTCTTGGCATGATAATATCCCCCACGATGGTTATCGTTGTTCCGATGACCGTTACCACCGGCATGATTATTATCGTGTTGTTGGTCATTGCCTTTTGGTTGTGCTGACTCATTATCGCGCTCCAATAACTGAGCCTTATTCACAACATCTGAATATAAACAAAGTTTGTGAGAAATGAGGTATTGACGTATATCGGGTTTCAAACCTCGCAAAAACATTCGCGTTATTCGTTCCTCATTATCAACCAAATGGAATGCAAACCGGGATAACTCCGCAAACTTAGCCTCGTACTGCGACACGGTCATATTATTTTGCTCCAGCTTGATGAATTCTACCTCCTTCATGTGACGAATACTTTCAGGAAAGTAATTGTTATTGAATAATTCTTGGAACTTCTCCCAAGACATCTTGAGTGCGTCAGGCTGGGTACATTTTACAGATTCCCACCAATGATCTCCTTCTTCACGCAACATAAAGGTGGCGAATGGAACCTTTTGCTCCTCTGAGCATTCTAAGACATCAAATATCTTAGTAATCTGTTTTATCCATGTCTCCGCCTTAAGTGGTTCTGGCTTTCCCAAAAACTCCGGTGGTCCCAGCTCCTTGAACTGCTTAGCGGTGACCAACCGTGGGTTACCATTGTTTCCACCTGCATTATAGACAGGAGATGCCTTCGCCCGTTGTTGCATGAATCGCTCCTTTAACTGCTTAGCGGTGATCGTCCGAGAGTTATCAGTATTTCTACCTGCATTTTGGATAGGAGCTGCCTTCGCCTGTTGTTGCATGAATTGCATAAAGCCTCTGACCATCCCATCATTCACCATTTCATCGGTGTTATTGTTTTCATGAGGAGTATTGTCCTCTGGTTGCACATTATCCTGATTATTAATCTGTGGAGACTCAACGGTCTCCTGTGCTCCATTAATAATCTCAACATTCTCAGATGCCATTTTCAAACACTTCCATAAAATAAGGGTTAATTAACATATCACATATTATCCCTATACTTTGACTGACCAATTAAATACCAAATAAACTAAGGTAGGTCATACTAGCGAAGGAATTCCCCGTCTTTCCCCTCCTAGTTCTTATCTCACATCTTAGCCAGGGATCATATCCCTAAGCTCTGATACCAACTGTGACGCCCCCAAAATTAGGTATACGTCACCCATCTTGGGTCGCCAGATACATGGTACAGAATTCAAATACAACTTGATAATACAATTGTCGTGTACAATACGACAAAACATAAACTATGAGTTTGAATACAATTATTGTCTACTAGAGATTATACAAACTCAAAAGGAGTCCTCATTACAATTATTATCACACTATTTCACAGAATAGTGAGGACTACTAATGCTATCCTCTGGACCATCACTCCGTTCCCCGACTCGTCCCAGCTATATTCTCATTTCCTGAACAGAACAGTGAAGGAAAGATGAGCTCAACTAGCCCAGTAAGAAATATTATGACTAAGATAATGCAGAATAAATTATCATTAGCCTCCAACAATGTTAAACTGATAAAATACAATAGACATCGAGTTTAACTGCAGCGGAACAAGAAATCCATTAAAAGAGTCAAGTAGAGAATGAAATCTACTATCTTTTATGATTTAAAAAGTTTTTCATCACTTTTATCGCTGAGACTCAGCTCAATAAATAATCAACATCATTAAATCATCTATGCACTACAGGCCAAGGATATTCTTTAGTATCACGACCACGAATTATCCATGCACTATAGGCCAAAGATAATCGTGTTTTCATCAACGATCCTGATCATGCCATAAAACAATTCATATTTGCTCCCTCGTCAAGAGAATCCATAGCCATAATCATATGCAAAAGCGCCCATCAATGCACTACGGCCAATGAGGACTTTTAATTTTCATCATCATTTGTAACATTACTACCATGATTACACCGCATAATCCTGGTCATAATCATACCAAGTCCATCTATGCAATACAAACCCACGATGACTTTCAACATAATATAAACATGAGGATGATGACAATGATATAAGAATTCAATAAAACAAGTTCAAGAATTAATTTATCCATGAACCAATAACGTCCAAATTGTCAACATGATACGACTTTGTAGAGAGTTAAATTCAAGAATGCTCAGAAGAATATTTCCATGGAAAAATACTGGATGAAGCGCAAATATCAAGGATATTTCACTAATTTCATGGAGTATATAAGTCAAAATTTTAATCAATCGAGTATAATACCGAATGGAATAACAAAAGATATCACCATGCATGCAGTATTGCCAGCATAAGCGGTTATTCCAATGTAATAATAATAACGAGAACTAGGTCGGGTGAAATTCACACCAAGCGGGATGTTCCACGAGAATAATAAATGCGGAATAATAAATGATGGAACCAGTCCGGCGTATAGCACAAGATGCATGGATATTTCGACAAAATAATAATAAAAGGCGGAATAATAAAAATGGAACCAGTCCCACAGATAAAGACAGATGGGATATTCCACGAATAATAAAGATGCAGAATAATAAAAGAATGTCACCAAGTATAGGGTAGCCAGCGTGATACTGAGTTATTCAATGTAACAATAAAGAAATGGAATAACAAAAGTTCTCTTCTTGAATACAAAAGAATAATATCCCTTACCATAAAATAATACTTGATATAAGAGTAGTGAAGTAGTAGAAAACTTTCCTCTCTCTATATCTCTCTATAGTTTCTCTCTCAGAGTTCAAAGAAATTGTAAGAAAATAATGAAGGAATGAGCTTCTATTTATAGGAAAATGTAATGCATAAGAACTAATCCATGAATGGTCCAGATTGATTTACTTTAATCGACGGTCCATATTTAAAGAAAAATCTTTAAAAAAAATATAATATATTCTATTTATATAAAAAGATTTTTACTATGCAAACACTATCTTGGCACTATGTAAACACTATGCATAATAAAATATAATATATTTTATTTATAGAATAACTTTAATAAAGTATTTTGCATTTTATATAAAAAGTTTTTACTACGCAAAAACACTATGCATAATAGAATATAATATATTCTATTTATCTGATAACTTTAATAAAGTATTCTTTTTATATAAAAAAGATGTTTCTATTTTATTGCGTGAATAAAACAAAACTTCTAAATTAACAATAATTGAATCAAATAATGTGAGATACTATGCAAAGAACTATTGTAGCAATAATTGAACAAAACCGAAAGTGACTTCTCACATAAATATCAATAATCAATATTGCGTGCTGCTACGCAACAACGCCAGCGTATTACTATACTTTACTACCGAGAGTAGTTCAACAATATCAACGGTAAAACTTCCGCCGTTATTTTCAATAAAATATTTTTTTCGCTTTCTCAATCAAAATAATAATTCGTTGTGGGGTCCACTAATGATTGTCGTCGCATTTAATATTTTCATTTAAAAGCGAATATTCCCAACCAATCAAATATAATATGACAACTTGCATACTTTGCAAAATTTATAAATATTACCCACAACTATAACAATATCTCAAATTCACACCATAATATAAAAAAATTATTTCGAGAAAATTAATTCTTTATTCATAAAATCTGGGGTTTCACAATTTCAACCATATGAAACCATTATTAACATCTCTTACTTCTTATTCTCATTAAGTTATGTTTTAAACATAGAAAACTTAAAGAAAATTATTCAGAAGTTAGGTTTCGGATTACCTTTCTTCTTTAATCTTCTCCCGTTGGACAAAGTTTATACACGGACTAGCTTTTCCTCTTCCTTTTCCTTCCCATCCAAAATCTCTCTCTCTCAAATGTTGGTGATTTTCGAAATCACCAACAAATGAGCTTAAGCTCTCTTTTATAGATAATCCAAGCTAGGGGCAAAATGGTCATTTTGCCCCTAAATTACTATTCCCTGCTCCTTATTTCACCTCTTTACTATTAACGAAGCTTCCCTTAGAAGCTTCGTGCTTCCGTCTTGCAAAATTCGTTCGACAATTTGAAAAACTGCGATTCACAGAATCCAATTTTTTTTTTATATTTCGTCTTTCCTTTACAGTCTAACTTTTACATATTTTTTTGGAGCTTCAAAAAACTGAAAAACCCTTTTCGACGTTAAGCGCTTTCCTTCACATTTTCCCCTAACATAGCTAAAGAGATGAAAAGTACATAACAATACTTCTCGTCGTTTTTATTTTGTCCGATTTTTGCACATTTTTCAAAAAAAACTTTAATTTGCTTACTTAACTTTTCACGATATATTATCATCAAATCTTTGGACGGAATGTCATTTTGACATACCAAACTCTCGGAAAGGCTTAGGTTATTTAAACCCTAACCCTTATGTTTCGTCGAGTGAATAGTGCCTATTTCGTCTTTTTCCTCTAAAATATTTTTTCCCCGAAAATTTTTTATTTTCGTGTTAAAAATTCTTACTCGTTCAATCTAGCTCGTAGCCAGAATCCTCCCAACTTATAATCATCCTAAGTTCTAGAACGATTAATAAACACATAGCATAGAATAGTATTAATAAAAATTCATTTTATTAATAACTAATTCTTTAAACTTAAATTCTAGACAATCCGATTCTTCGGGTTATTACATTTCCCCCCTTATAAAAATTCTGCCCTCGGAATTTATTAAAACCACACCCATACCCGGGTCCTCACATTCTCCCATTCTTCACAGAATTTCGTCCTTGAAATTTTTAGCTTACTCTCCTTCTCAACTTCTCTTCAAAGAAGTTCTAATCTATCAAACATTCCCTAACCTTCATAACTTATCAAAAATTATGAAGTAGAATGAATAAGGAGAATTCCTTTAAAACATTTCATACTTTTGCTGAGGGGTCAATGTTGGTCAGAAAATCCATCCTTATACACGCGCAAGTATACACGATCTAACAAGTAATACAGTGATAAGGAAAGTGTCGAAGCCATGAGGAACTATCACTAATATTTACCAAGTACCGACTTTGTATCGCTAAAGTCTTATTCGAACAGCAATAAATGGAAGTGTGATTAATCTAGTTATAACTAATTATCAAAGCAAGTAAATGGATAATGAATGGTAATCGAAGGAATTACAAGCTAAGGTTACAACTTCACCCCACACATGCATTCTGTCGAACACATGGCGTGCTATGCTTTATAAAACTACGTACCCTTCTCTCTTTGGTCTTAATGACCATGACAATTTGTCGACCAAGAACACACAGGTGCTCATACACCTCTGTTGAGGTATGCACAAACATATCCTCTCCAGTTCCACCCGATAGGGAATAGAATAGACAAGAACATCCAAGCTAGGTGATAATCCTACACATGTCTATGCGAATTAACCTAACAAGGATTTAAGCATAAGTTCTCAAATAGGCCGCACGTGGCGCACATATATATGTCTATTCTATGCACAACTTATGCAGTCGAAACCCATAATCACATGCCAATATATTTAGGTGTAAATCTACAATCCTTCTTTCAATATCATGTAGATTACCAAAATCATCACTAATATCTTAGCGAGAATCATAAAACATGAATATATTAAACCAAATTATATGGTGCCAACCAAAGAGATAAGATATTAAATTTAAATATCAAAGGGTTCCATCATAACCTTAGAGTCAATACTCAGTTCATAGCTATTGAATAAAAATATAACTAGCAATAAAGACAACATTAATGGACTACAAAATCAGAGGAAATAAATGGACAAGAATAAACTTTGTCAAGGTTCTTCAGTCTCCAAGCATTTCGCTCTTCTCAAGCTTTCCAATCTGTATAGCTCACTGCTCTTGATACTCCAAGGAAATCCCAGACTTCTCCCTAATCTACCTAATTTATATTTACAGACATTAACTAAGAACTAGAGAGAGAAAATACAAAAGAGGAAGAAAATACACTATTTTATCTTAAGTTATGCTATTCTCTGAGTATGTCTGATATATCATATCCAGAGGCTCTATTGATATATATATATATATATTTGTTTCCTTCTTTAGCTAGGTCAAACCAAGCCCTTCTCTACCTGGGCACCAGAGCTTGCGCTGCGGCGACACGTCAGCTTGGAAAACATCAAAGCTCGCGCTGCAGCGCAAGTCCATGAAGGAACCATGGCATTACAGTGCCAGGATGACATCAGGAAGACATGAGGGTGGCGCTGTGGCGCGAGCACAAGGCTTGGTATTGGCGCCACGGCGCAAGTGTATGTAATTTGTCCGTTTTGTCCCTCTGAAAGCAAGAAAAGTCATGTAAAGCCCTGCAATACGTCGGTTAAGCATAATAATACAATAATCATATAAAACTATATAAAATCTATGAAGATCAGGCAACTATTTAATCCATAAAGTATCCGATTCGCGGGTGTAAATCCCACTCATCAAATACCCCAAAACATAAGTCTTTGCTTGTCCTCGAGCAAACTATCTAACACAAAACTAACAATAACAAAACACACGCGAAAGAAAAATAAAACTGTATACTAGTATCATGGCTTCTAAGCTCGATCATAACTACTCCCAGAGAACATGGCAAACACAGATATGAATAAGGATTCATTCAATTTCAACCATAAGACTTTATTCCATCCATTCTATGTGTGTGTGTGGAGATCAACCGTCCTAACTAATCATAGCTCAAATAAGTTCGCACATTCGATTGTTAATACCAATATGCACACTCCGCAACTTAAACATTCAACAAGCATTAAGAATAAGACGCAAGTGCAGGAAAGGATCAAAAGACTCTAGCATGAAGACAATAAAATCTGACTCAGATAGTCCTTAATTACCTTAGGCTATTCAGAACAACCCATTAATGAGCTTTTGATTAGTGACTCCCAAGTCAGATGACTTTAGGGCACTAGGTGTAGAACACCCCTATGAATCTAATAACTCGAGTAGCAAAGGCCATGTAATCAACATAAGCCAACTGAGACTTTACGAAAAAAAAGAAGATTATTCAGCAAGTTCATTTTATGCTCCATCTCAACATCGGTCCTGCGTTTATGGGCGAGTGCATTTTACGCTCCATCTCGACCCACCGCAAAACTTTCGATATTCAATCTTTTTTTCTTTTTATTCTTTTATTATTTTTTTATATGTTAACATGCCAGAATCCAAGATCCAAAACTGTATATGCGTCTAAGTCTTTTATTACCTTGTAAAATTGAAAGTTTATAAAAGTGAACAAAATCTCAAAGCAATAAACGAGCGAACTAAATTTGAAAAATAACTAGTAAACACAGTTGGTCGGTGCTTGCTAAGAAGGACGAATAATTAACAATGTAAACTTATCGATTGAACAAACCCCTAGCTCATACATGCTTGGCACGACTCTAAGAGATAGACATAATTACTTAGCGCTTTTCATTAGCCACAATCAAAAATTAATGATAAATATAACACCCTTGCTTAATAACAGCTCAAAATAGGGTAATAAAGCCATTAACATGGTACAAGGATATAAATCTGTAAAAGTCCCAAAAAGATGGCTATAAACCACAAACATGCTAATTATAATCAAATCATTAATAAATAATAACCAAAAATAGTTCACGGCATCCATAATAATAAACCCAAAACATAATACCGCAGTTCAAAACGAATGCACTATAATCCTGATAAAAACATAAGCAAAGTACTAAAATAGCAACCTAACATGGCAGTAGACATAGATCAATATTATACAAGAGGGCTTCTCTGAAGTTCGGTCACTCAGCAGCGGCATCGTCCTCATCAGCTTCGGCGGGCGGTGATGGTGGAGGGTATGGTGGAAAGACAGGAGGCTTTGAGAACTGGAATGGCGTGAACTCAGCATCCTCACCAGTATACACGGTGTATATTCTCTGCATCATGTTGACCAGCTCAGCCTAATACTGTACAGCTATGTCCTGCCTCTGAACCACTGCTGCCTCTGCGCCTCGGCGTCGTGCTTATGATACAGCAAGGTGAGAGATGCCATAATATCTACCAGTAGTCCCTATGGAGCTGGGCCTGCGTCTGGTGGCTGCGATGGCTCGGGCTCAGCTATAGAAGGTGGCTCGGTGGGTGGCCCGTATCATTCGCCTCTGACATGAGAAGCAACCTCGTCCCACGCATTAAAGCGTGAGATGGTCTGATGGTCTGATGGTCAATGACGGACATGGGTGGCAAAGCTATCTCTTCTGGCCCCCAATGGATACCCGCCCTCTCGCACAGCCGGGTGATCAAAGATGGATGTGGAAGTCCCGATGAGGTGGCGCCCTTGATCGCCTTCATGATCGACTCATGGATGAGAACTCCAATATCAATGTTCAGGCTCGTGACAATGGCGAATAAGATGATCGCTCTATCCTTAGTCACGTCGCTCAAGTGACGGGTCGGAATCATGTTAGCACAAATGATGCTGAACCATGCATTCTTATAGCGACTCAGTGAGGCATGCGGGAAACTTTTCCTCTCACCCGTAAAGTCATTTTTCTTCCATGTAGTCCCGATGTTGCAGAGCCTCCTAATAATATCCTCGAGGTCATAGCTGCGGAGTCCCAGCTCCATATAGTCCCTGCTCTCAAAACCTGGCATCGCGAATAATGCGTTGATAGCTTGGCTTCTAAAAGCCACTGACCGCCCCCTGACTTGGACAAAAGTAGGACCCTCGGCACTGGAATTAGCATAGAACACTCTAAACACATATATAATGGCCAACTCGGGAGGTTTTGTAAATTGGATCCACTGGCGTCCCGCAATCATGGCCACCAACTTGCCATCCTTTTTGCCCGGCCTTAAACCCCATTCAGGAATCAAAATTTGTGCGGTAAAAGAGCTTTTGTATCGTTTCCAGACCTCTTCATTGACAAATTTGGTGTTATTCCACGCTACTGGTGCTGCGAACGATGAACCACCAATGCTTAGTCATTGCCTTTTTGAAGCCATGTAAAAATTTCAGTTGGTTTAGCAAAAATAGAAGGCTCAATTCCAAATTCCCCCAAACTTAGGCTAGAATAATCCCCAATGAAATTTAAATGTCAAAAAAGCCCCCAAACAGTCAAAATTCTCTCACAAGTAATATATCAAACACCTTTTATGCACTCTTGAAACCAAACTAGATAGCACTTTGTTTGTGAAAGCTCTAACCAGATTTCCATCAGTGGAAATCACCCAAACAAACAACAAGAGATGGACAATCCTAAAAATTCGATCCAAATACGTTGCTAATGAATGAACTCCAAAATTACCTCGGGTGGGAAACCCTTGCTTGATTTTGGTTTCCACTTGACAGACCTTAGTTGTGTAATCAATTAGGGACATTTTGTATGTTGGTGGGTGTGGAGAAGAAATTTGCTCGAGAATTGAGGAGTCATGCTGGTATATGTGGAAAAGAGGTAATGGTTGGGTTTGCCGAAACTGCCAAGAGAGAGGGGAGGTGAATAGCTAAACTGTTGGCCTCAATCTGCTTTTAAAAACAAAATTTCGCTTGTGGCCTTCTTTGCTTGGCGCTGCGAAGCGAGTTAGCAGTGAGCAAGGCTCATTGGTGGCGTTGCGGCATGACATGTCCTTTGTGTCTTGGCGCTGCAACGCGAGGTATGAAATAGAGATAGTGAGCACGGCGTTGTGGCGCGAGATCCAGTGTATCTGCTGGCGCTGCGGCACCAGCCTTGTATACGAGTTTTCCCAACACATACTAAGCCATGTATTAGCCACCATATTAACATCTATATATACCTATATTAATCCACATTATATCTAATTTAATTATACTACCATATATAAAATATCAACACAAAAGGAAAATATGTCTGCATTCTATAGCAACAAAAACATGCATCTGAGATTATAATTAAACTGGCAGCAATGTTAACACACTAAAGCGAAAAGACTAAATATAAACTAGACATAAGTAAAGAAAAACAAAAATAGATAAAATTGATACTGAGATGGGGGTGCCTCCCCACCAAGCGCTTGTTTTAAAGTCGTAGGCTTGACTATACCGATGCCGCTCAATCCGGCTCATAAGCGAAAATGACCATTTCATGTCGCCTATTCGTCAATTCCATTAAATTTTTAGCAGACATGGATGATTGATCATCCCCGTTTTCTTCACCCATTGGCACGAAGAATCTTTCACCACTGGAATTATCCATTAATTCTCCTTGTTCATCAAGTTAAAAGCGTTCTTTTTGCGCTAGTGGGCCCTCCAGGGTTTCCATAGTCGTGAACGTGGTTTTTAACTGTTAATTACTCTTGACACTGTACCCACTGTTGATCCTCTCTTCTTCTAGTTCATCCTCCTTAGGTTGGTCAATTTGCACCTTGATATTGCCCTCAACAACTTGGTGAGACTCATCGCCTTCTCCTCGCGTATCCACCGTGCACTGCTCTACTACTTCATCGTTGAACTCAATTATGACCGGTAGATTATCTTGCGGTGGATTTGTAATGGCATTAATGAGTTGCCCCAATTGACTTTCGAGGCTCTGCAATGCGGCTTCTTGGCTTGCCATCCAAACCTCATTTCTCTCAATAAAGTTGGTGAGTAGATCTTCAAGCCTGTTCTCTTCTTCTTATGTTGAGTACTTAGAAAAGCTCTCATTGGGTCGAGATGTCAACTCATAATGCGGCGGAGACTGATATTCAACTTGATAGGCATAATATGGATCATGATATTGCTTTTGACTGTAGTCCCAAGAGTTTGGATAACCCTGACAGTTTGGATGATAGGAGATCGGTTCAATCTCAGCTCATTCCTGACAGTAGGCATTCTGAGTGGACTAACACTCAAGATTGTCAGAAAACCTCAAGACATTTGCAATTTGAACTTGCAATTTCTCAAGTCCTTCTTCTGAGCTTGGTTGTGTCGTCCTCTCGTAAGGCCATTGATAACATTGATCGTCCATAACCTGTAAACTTAAAAACAAAAAGGAAGATCAAACAAATAAAAGAAATATATATATATACGTTCAAATTAAGACTAAATTGATTTAAATCAATATTGGATAATATTATAATAATAGTTCCCCAACAGCGGCGCCAAAAACTTGTTGGTCGAAAAATCGATCACTAAACACGCGCAAGTATATGCGGTCTAACAAGTAATACAGTGATAAGGAAAGTGTCGAACCCACGAGGAACTATCACTAATATTTACCAAGTACCGACTTTGTATCGCTAAAGTCTTATTCAAACAGCAATAAATAGAAGTGTCATTAATCTAGTTATAACTAATTATCAAAGCAAGTAAATGGATAACGAATGGTAATCGAAGGAATTACAAGCCAAGGTTACAACTTCACCCCACACAGGCATTCTGTCGAACACCTAGCGTGTTATGCTTCATTAAACTACCTACCCTTCTCTCTTTGGTCTTAATGGTCATGACAATTTGTCGACCGAGAACACACAGGTGCTCATACACCTCTGCCAAGGTATGCATAAACATATCCTCTGAAGTTCCACCCGATAGGGAATAGAACAAAGAAGAACGCCCAAGCTAGGTGATAATCCTACACATGTCTATGCGAATTAATCTAACAAGGATTTAAGCATAAGTTCTCAAATAGGCCGCACGTGGCACACATATATATGTCTATTCTACACACAACTTATGTAGTTGAAACCCATAATCACATGCCAATATATTTAGGTGTAAATCTACACTATAAAAAAATGGGGCTTCAGCAACAACCGATTTTCGTTGCTAAAGGTGCCAAATTTCGTTGCTAAAGGGTTTTGGCAACGACTTTAATGTCGTTGCGTCTTTCGTTTAACAAGATAATGGATTTGCTAATTGTTCCATAACGAACGTATTTTTTTTCGTTGCCAAAACTAATACATTTTGTAACGAAATTTGGCTTTCGTACAGAGACATCGATCCTTTAGCAACAAAATGTTTTGTTGCAGAATAATTAAAATTTTGTTGCTAAAAACCCCATTTTATTGTAAAAGCCTGCTAATTGGCAATGAAATGAACTCTTTTTTTTTTTTGCAACGACCATGCATTTTCGTTGCAATTGACACCATTTTGCAACGACATTTTTCGTTGCAGTAAATTATGAAAATTATCACCTAAGCTTGCTTTCGTTGCAGAATGTAAACTTTTTAGCAACGATTTTTGTTACTAATTATATTATTTGGCAACGACATTATGCTGAATCAGCAACGAAAATGTTTTTTGTTGGTTATTTTTCAATAGCAACGACATTATATGTTGCTATTTCTTTATATGTGCAACGAAAGTTGATATGATTTGCAACGATAGAAAATGTTGCCTTTTATTTTAGTATTAGCAACAATATCCTCTCCGTTGTTATTAGGTTAATTTTTCATTACCAAATATTATATTTTTAATGCCATTAGCAACGAAAATTTATAGCTAAATGTATAAAAAATTATTGCTATATTAAAACTTGTTCAATGCTTTGGTAACAAATTATACTGTTGTCAAATCAAAATTTGACATTCTTTTTGTGTACCTGGTTGGCTCAATGTCCCCATAGCAAATAATGGCAAAAATACAAAAAACTAAAATATTATTAACTTAATAAAATCATCCACTACATAATCATTCATTATCTTTACAATTAACCATCTAAAGCTACCACAATTCTTCAATCAAAGTATATATCTACGTATATAGAGAGAGTACACTTCATATTTTTGTCCCTTGTCTTCCATAAACGTAGCACAGAAATTTGATACCCAATATTGTAAGGCTGGTCATAGAAGCAGTCTTCCTGCACATATTTAAAAATAATAGCAAGTCAGGAAAATAAAGCAAATAGGTCACCAGAGGAACTTAGTGCCAAAATCAATACACAAAGACAACAATGTTGTGTTATTTTCTTACTAATCAAGGGACATAGAAGAAGGTAATACCCTTTTTATTGACTACAAAATTAATATCTAAATCAAATATCTTGAAGATAAGTATGTGTTTCGTGAACCTCCTTCTGGTGGGTATATATTGACACACGGATCAAGATAATAATTGGTGCTCATAAATAATGCTACAAGTGAGCAGACGCGTTTTCTGGGCTTATAATGATGTGAAGACAACTTGATAAATATGTTCGATGCGTGTAGCGAAAGTCGAAAACATACTTGATGATTTTCTTTGGAAAGGAAATTGCTGATTGCGATAACTGTTTTTCCTGCTTAATTGCATGATGTTTCTGGAACGAGTCTGATGTTTGGTGACTTAGCAGCATGTCTTGTTGTAATATATTTGGTGGTTGTTGCTGTAATTGTCGTTGTGAATCTTGTTGTGGCTCTTTTGCTCAATTCACCTTCTCTAAAACATATATTGTGAAACTTCAGCAAATTAAACTATGAAACACATATAACAGTCAAAAAAAGTGTGATTTACAAAGCATATGCTAGTCATATGGGAATGTTGGATAAACCATTCATCATTTTTAGAGAACCATCATATATGATAGTGAAGCCATATGGAAATAATGTGATAGAAAGGAAATTGATCTTGTGTAAGCAATGCTCAGTTTTTAAAAGGTGATCCTTTGATAATAAAGCACCCAAATTAACTTATACTTTTACTAGCCTAGGATATATTTAAGATAGGAAAAAAACACTACTACAAAACAGTAAATAGATAACGCGTAAACAACGTTGTGGTTGCTATCCCAGAAATGTCATATTTAAGGGTGTTATCTATTTGACACCCTTTATATAACGTTTTTAAAACGTTGTAGTTTGACACATTATAGAATGTTTTTTTTTCTAAAAAACGTTGTAGCTTTTTTTTCCAAAAATTATAAGATGCTTGAAAATGTTGTAGATGGTATGATTCCACAACGTTTTTCGGCTAAAAATGTTGTAGTTTAATATATCAGACAATGTTTAGACACATTTACACAACGGTTAGAATGTGTCATCTATTTAGACAAATTTATATAACATTTTTAAAACATTGTAGCGTGACTTAAAAATGTTATAATACATTCATATAACAACTATTTATAAATATAGACCATAGAAAGCAACAACAGACAACGTTTAAACTAGCATAACTCTATCCCCAAAAAGAAGAGAAGTGTTGGATTCTCTTTAGCCTTGTATAGAATTAGTAGCTTAAGAGTTTTGTTTTTGTTTACCTCTATGATACACTAACGGATAAAGATTGTAGCATGTAAGATTTATGTCTCCTCGTTGATTATTCTCATTTATTTCTTACTAAACCTTAAAGGTGGTGTTCATTAATATAATAATAAGAAGAAAAAGAAGAAGAAGAAATCGATTTACTAACTTTGTACATGACCAAGTTGAGTTACTTGTAATCTGAGCAGGAATTGGAATTGGGCGACTACCGACAACCGGTGGAAAACCACTCTTCAATAGGATTGTAGTTTAATGGTGCTCAGAGATATAGGTGGTCTCGGAGAAGTCCGATTAACATCTCTTGATTGCGCAAGGACTCGTGTTAAGCTTTCCTTTGTGCACGCTCTTGGATCAATTGCATCACTCTATCCCCAAAAAGAAGAGAAGTTAAAGTAGACTAGTAAAAGTGAAAATAGTGATGTGAAAATGCATGGTAAGTATTCTTTGGATTGAAGTAAAAGTTCTCTATAGAATATAGTCTAGAATATTTTCAAGCAATGATGGTCTAATGACTCCGTTTCCTTCGAGGGATAAAAAAGCAGGACATAACACTATGAACAAGTGGTGCGATAAACCAGGTTTGTAGGACTAGTTCCCAATTTGTAAAGCTAACCAGATTTTCAAATTTGTAAAACCTTATATCTATGGGGGGGGGGGAACTTGGGAGTCTTGTTCAGATCTTAAGTAGAGGAATTTGTTGATTTTTAGAAGAAAGATGAGATCGTATTAAAATTTGAAGGATGCACCGACTGCATATGAGAATCAAGACACTAAAATAATTAGCCTTGGTTAATTGTAAAGCGAAACAAAGCAGGGGAAACCATAGTATGTTGCTGCTGAGTACATAGTTAAACTTGACTTTATAGCAATGAATGTTGAAGCAAATGCTTTTAAGAGTATATGTATGATGTCTTGACCTCAAAATGTGGTAAGATATCGATTTGAGGTAAACACGAAATTTGAACACGATATATATACTGCGATTCAAAGAGAGCAAGAAAATCAATTGGATGAAAAAAAAGATAAATTTTAACTTTATTATGCAATAAAGAGTGCTGAGTTCCAACTATTTGGAGTAATAACAGTATAACACGGTTACCACCTACACCAATCCATCACCATCAATGACACTTTCTTTTTTATAGGTAAAATAATCAATATAAGCGTCAAAGACGGCAATCAATATTCTATGGAATTTGAAGAATATTGAGACTGAAGGAGGGATATGAAGAGCTCACATTTTGTTGCAGCAGAACCTCCATCCGACGGTTTAAGATGTGTGGCATGGTCAACTGAAATACGTTCTGCTTCTACAGTCTTCAAATCAAGGAGGAGATTCAGTTACCTATAATCGCAAATTTAGAACGAGATGAATATCCTCTGAATGTAATTTAAAATTAAGATTAAAAGATGAACCCACCTAATGAGTCAAAACTTCATAAATGGAACACTTGTCAAATAATTCACAATAATATAAAGCCAGGTAGATAGTCTGGTAATACATCGGCGGAAGAAGAAGGGCACCAGTAAACTAAAGATGCACACTAATCAAAGCACGAAAGTCGTTTTAACCCTTGGCAGCAGGTCTTCAATGATCTAGTTATAGTTCTAGTGTAATCATAGCGTGGCATTTGGTGGAGCTGCAATTTGTATCACCGTAAGGCGCCTTCCCTTTCTCCCCTAAACCCATATACTCTGACAAAAACAACAAATATAGGATAATTCACTCTAAAAGAACTTTGCTTCCTAATGCAGACTCATAAAGTAAACAACTGCATATAAGAAACCTACCCACATTGTGGCTTCACTGTAAGGAGTACCTTTTCTCCTTTCTTCATAGTTTTTACAGTTTTGTCTAGACCATATTAACATTGTCGAGCTTTTCTACTAAAAATCTCCATAAAGGGGAGATGTACCCACATGCGCACATTGCATACAAATGGCAGCATAAAACATTAGTGAAATTAGCACTAGGATACTTCTTGTTTCTTCAAGCCTTGCATAGTGTGGAGAAGGATTCCTGTCCATGGTGCCCTATTTAGGTGTTTTAGGCAGGTTTATGCCTTTAGCTATACTTCTTGTATATGGCAGCCACTTCTGGTGATTTTCATTTATTTAAATGAATACTTACTAAGGGAAAAAGAAGCCTTGACAAAATACCTTATAGAATTTTGAAATTTTGCAGAGAATGTCAAATGTCGGAAAGTGTTATTGTTCTCACTATTGGAAGATTAAACATAATCAATTGTCAAAACATAAGCACATCAAAGAAAGAATTTTTGTACACGCATCATGCGCATATCAAAAGCGTCCAATAAATAGGGGGAAATAAGCGTAATCTCGGTCTCAAGTAGAAAAAATTATAAAGCATAAAATTTATGATTATCTGGTCGTTTCTACATTTTCTCGAAACCAAATAGGGCCAAAATATTAAAGAACTAAAACAATGAAGATATGAAAAGGAGATGAACAAAGTATCACAGCTCCACGTCTTACTGTTTGTAAACACAAGTTACTTTGAAATTTCTATAGTAAACACCAAGATTTTGAGATCTTATTCATATCATTGATTCAGCGACATCAAAAAAATTTCTCAATTATTAATAACTAAACAGGGTTCTCGAATCTCCTCTCCCAGATTTTCAAATGTCCTAGTTAAGAAATTCATACAAACAACGCATGTACACATATTCGGTATCTAGTATAAGAATCAGTAAAGAAGATTGAGAAAATAAATTGGAATCATGAAAATTACTAGTTGAAATCGTAGTATACCTGGATTGGAGAAATACCAGAGAATGAAGAAGAAGAGCAACACAATCAGAGGAATCGTGTAAATCCACTTCTTCCCCGATAATTTTGGGTGTAAATTTTGTATGTTATGCTCGATTTTGCCTCCACCGGATATAGGAAAATCAATGGTGAAATCGAGATCTAGTTTTGGGATGAGACTTGAGAGTTCGAGATCTGGGTTTGGGAATTGAGAGAATGAGAGTTACGACTTCAGAGCGGGTTAAACCGAATAAACCAAAAATAAAATTCGTATAAACTAACATGAACCCGTAAATAATTTCGGATATAATTGAAATGTTACAAATAATTGAATTATTAAAAAAATTTGGTTAAATTATTTTGGTTCGATTCGGTAATTCAGTTATACCAATTTTTTTCTCAGTCTTAGGAGAAAGAATGGGGAAAGATTGGATCTGGAGTATTTTTCCAGAATTGCCTAAATTATATTCAACTTTATCAATTATATCTATTTTGTTCAAATTTTATTGGAATAGGCTCTTCTCTTAACCAAATTAATTAATTTGAGAACAATTTTTATAAATAAAAAAAACTTTAATTTTTTTAAAAACGCTTTAATTTTTTTAAAAAAGATTTTATTTTTAAACGAATATTTTTAAAAAAATAAATACTTCAACGACTGTCGTTGGGAGTAAAGGCTCTCACATCTAATTTGGGAAAAAACTACTGAACGCCATTTGAAATGGCGTTGAATTTTTGAAATTTTTTTGGCTAAAAATCAGAAAGGCAACCAACGCCACTTTAAAAAATATTTTTAAAATAAACGAATTTAAAAAATAATAATAATTTTTTTAAACGGTTTTATTTTTTTTAAGAAATTTGAAAAAAATAAAAATGTGATCCAATGCCAAACTAACCGGCATTGTAACTTTTTTTAAATTTTTTTATAAGGCAAATTTATAAAAAAAAAAAGAGTAAGATGTAACATCACTTTAACTGATGTTGGAATCTCTCTCTTTTTTTTAATTTCTTTGATCTCTTGTACTTGTTTATAAACATCAATATTAACTACAAACTTTAATTTTGTAAATTAGAAAATATATCTATATGTGCTCAATTTTAATTTCAAAAATTATAACTTTTCTAAAAAATAAAATTGGACATTTATTTTGAGACGAACGGAGTATATAAGACTTCAGCTATAAAAAAATAAAAATAAAAATTCTAATGCCAATTTAAGTGACATTGCATCTTACTCTTCTTTTTTATAAAATCATTTTTTTAAAAAAATTTAAATAAAATAGGGATAAAATTGATATTACATTAATATGGGTCAAATTAACTTGTGACGCCCCCAAAATAGTTATACATCACCTATTCTGAGTCGCCAAATACATGATACAGAATACAAATACAAACTTAAATATACCACATGAGCTGTGAATTTTAATACAAATATTGTCTTCTAGACAGTATTCAAACTCAAAATAGGTCCTCAATACATTTATTATCACACCATTTCACAGAATAGTGAGGAACACTAATGCAACCATCTGGACCGTCAATCCATTCCCCGACTAGTCCCAACTATATTCTCATTTCCTGAAGAGAACATTGAAAGAAAGAGTGAGCTCAACTAGCCCAGTAAATATATTATGACTAAGATAATGCAGAATAAATTATCATTAGCCTTCAACAGTATAACAACTGATAGAATATAATAGACAACAAGTTTTATATCAACAACTGCAGCGGAATAAGCAATCCATTAGAAGAATCAAGTAGAGCATAAAATCTACTATCTTCTATGATTTAAAAGGTTTTTCATCACTTTTATCACTGAGACTCAGCTTACTAAATAATCCACATCATTAAATCATTCCTGCACTACAGGCCAAGGATATTCTTTAGTATCACGACCACGAATTATCCATGCACTACGGGCCAAAGATAATCGTGTTTTCATCAACGGTTCTGATCATGCCATAAAACAATTCATCTTTGTACCCTTGGCCGAAGAGAATTCATAGCCATAATCATACCAAAAACTGTCCATCAATGCACTACGGGCCAATGAGGACTTTTTCCACATTATTTGTAACATTACGGTCATGATTATACCGAATAATCCCTGATCATAATCATACCAAGTACATCTATGCACTACAGACCACAGATGACTTTCAACATATTATAACCATGAGGATGATGACAATGATATAAGAATTCAATAAAACAAGTTCAAGGATAAATTTTTAAAGATTTATAATTTAATTTATCCAAAAATCAATAACGTCCAAATTGTCAACATGATACTGTTTTGTGGAGTAAAATTCAAGAATGCTCAGAAGAATATTTCCATGAAAAGATACTGGATGAAGCGCAAATATAAAGGATATTTCACTAATTTCATGGAGTATAGAAGCCAAAACTTTAACCAACTGAGTATAATAGAATATATGAAATTGCAAATGGATTTTCGCCCGCCATGCGGTAATCCACGTAGACAGATCATTTCCAGAAGTTACTAAGGAATGAATACAAAGGATCATTCACCATGCATGCGGTAATCCACATAGATATGTTAGTCTAACAGAGTAATAAAGAATGGAACCAGGTCATGCGTAATCACTTGCATGACATGATATTCCAATGAGAATAATAAAGAATGGAATCGAAGTAAATGCGTAATTCGCACGACATGGGATGTTCAAATGAATAATAAAGAATAGAACCGGTCATGCGTAATCCACACAGACGGGATGTTCCAGCAGAATAATAAAGAATGGAATAACAATGAATTCACGGGCATGCGATGATAACCATGCAGACAAGCTAGTCTAACAGAATAATAAAGAATGGAATAACAGAAGAATTTCACCATGTATGCGGTACTTCGCATAGACATGTTACTCCAACATAATAATAAAGAATGGAATAACAACCCTTACGAGTATTGAAAGAAAATAACTCTCTTCATGAATACGAAAGAATGATACCCCTTACCTTAAAAAGAAGAGTATTCCGACGAGTAGGGCGGGGATATACTTAAAGAAAACTTGCACTATTTTCTATGCTCAAAGCTTTCTTAAACTCTAAAGAAATACGCTCAAGATTATAGAAGAAGAATTCTCTGAACTTCTGGTGTGTTTTTCAATTCTAACTTACCATCCTATTTATAGGAGAATGGAAATGATACTATGGAATAAAATATAATATATTCTATTTAAAATCTAATAAAACAAATAACTTTATTAAAGTATTCTGTTTTATATAAAAAGATTTTACTATGCAAAACACTATCGCGAGCACTTATGCAAACACTATACATAATAAAATATAATATATTCTATTTATAATCAAATAAAACAAAACTTTATAAAAAAAGTATTATGTTTTATATAAAAGATTTTACTATGCAAATACTATACAGTCTTATCTGCAAACACTATACATAATAAAATATAATATATTCTATTTATAATCAAATAAAACAAAACTTTATAAAAAGTATTACATTTTATATAAAAAGTTTTCTGTTTTATTACATTTATAATAATAATAAAACAAAATTTATATATATATATATATATATATATATATATATATATTGTGACGCCCCCAAAATAGGTATACATCACCTATTTTGAGTCGTCAAATACATGGTACAAAATACAAATACAACTTAATAATACAACTGTCATGTACATTACGACAAAACATAAGTTGTGAATTTGAATACAAATATTGTCTACTAGAGATTATACAAACTCAAAAGGAGTCCTCATTACAATTATTATCACACTATTTCACAGAATAGTGAGGACTACTAATGCTATCATCTGGTCCGTCACTCCATTCCCCGACTAGTCCCTGCTACGTTCTCATTTCCTGAAGAGAACAATGAAAGTAAAAGGGTGAGCTCAACTAGCCCAATACGAAATATTATGACTAAGATAATGCGAATATATTATCGTTAGCCTTCAACAAAGATGTTAAAGCGATACAATATAACAACCATCAAGTTTAACTGCAGCTGAACAAGCAATCCATTAAAAGAGTCAAGTAAAGAATAAAATCTACTATCTTTTATGATTTAAAAGGTTTTTCATCACTTTTATCGTTGGAACTCAGCTTAATAAATAATCCACATCATCGAATCACCCCTGCATTACGGCCAATGATATTCTTTTGTATCACGACCACAATTATCCATGCACTACGGGCCAAGAATATTTTTGTATTCAATAATGGTCATGAGGACTTTTACCACATCATTTGTAACATTATGGTCATGATTACACCTAATAATCCATGGTCATAATCATACCAAGTCCATCTATGCACTATAGGCCACATATGACTTTCAACAAAATATAAACATGAGGATGATGACAATGATATAAGAATTCAATAAAACAAGTTCAAGAATTATTTTATCCAAGAACTAATAACATCCAAATTGTCAACATGATACTGCTTTGTAGAATAAAATTCAAGAATGCTCAGAAAAATATTTCCATGAAAAGATCTTTGGATGAAGCGCAAATATCGAGGATATTCCACTAATTTCATGGAGTATAGAAGTCAAAACTTTAACCAACCGAGTATAATAAAGAATGGAATAACAAAAGAAATCACCAGGCATGCGATAGACCCCTTGCAAGTGAGTTATTCCAATGAGAATAATAAAAGCGAAATCGTGGTTCGGTAAAAGCGCATGTGACAGGATATTCAGCGAGAATTATAAAGATGGAACAAGGTCCAGAGCGTAAAACGCATGCAGACAGGATGTTCCAATGAATGATAAAGAATGGAACAAATGAAGAATTTCACCAAGTATAGGGTAGTCCGCGTATACAGGTTATTACAACAGAATAATAAAGAATGGAATAACAGAAGTTCTCTTCATGAAAGAAATAATACTCCCTACCTTAAAAAAACTGGATACTGGAATAGTGAGGTAGCAGACTTCTCTTCTTCTTTCTATGATTTCTCTCTATAATAATCGCTCTAAAGCTTTTGTAAATTGGTGAGAAATGAAGGAAGAATGAGCTTCTATTTATAGAAAAATATAGTTTCGATAATTGCACGTTTTGGGGCTCGAAAAATTACAGTACAATACATCCAACTTTTCTTTCATTTTTAATTTAGTCCTGTAAGTATTATCAAACTTTCACCACCTCCCCTAATAGTAAATAATGTGAATCAATAGTTCAATCATGTGAATCAATAGTATAATCATGTGAAAAATACGAATTACAGTATAGTACCTCCATCTATACTTCCATTTTTAACTTAGTCATGCAAGTATTATCAATTTTGCACCAACTCCCCTAATAGTACAAGAATGTGAAACAATAGTATACACATGTGAACAAATAGTTATAATCATGTGAAATAAGAGCAATCAATTGCTCATTTATCCGGTTAAATACCCGATTGGTCAAAATAAACTCCAGACATTAATTTTTATCGAAATAAATGTCGATTTTCACTAACACAAATAATTCCAACATAATGAAACTATTTTTATCAAAAATATAAATTTTGAAATTTTAAAGTTTGACCTTTCCTGAAAAAGTCAACTGTTGACTTTTTGACCAAATAGTGAAAACCGGCAAATTTTGTGTTTATAGTCTATTTTTACTAATTTCATCGCTCCGGACTCAAATATCATGTCCGCATCTCCAAATTCAACTCCGAGCACAACTTCAATATTAATAACATTCATCATTAATATTATAACTCACAATATTTATCAACCAGTCGCGTTCAGGAAAAGGGGCTTTCAATAAGGATTTCTCCTATTGGCGCCGCAATTAGGTGACCAAACCTCTCCTTGACTGAACTTCTAGACATTGTAAATATTGTAATTTAATAATATGAATAACTTTGTCATCTCAATTATTGATTTAATAAAATAACATATTATGCGGATGATCTACGACAATAATCGAATCAATAATATAGAGATATGATGCGCAATTCATTGTAGCAATAATTGAGTATAACCGAGTGACTTCTCACGTAAGCATCAATAATCAATCTTGTGTGTGCTACTATGACCACAGCGTATTCTTGTACTTTACTCTTAGGGTAGTTCAACAGATTAACAGTAAAACTTGGTAATTGTTATTTTCATCATACAGTATTTTTGTCATTTTCTCAATCCGATAATAATTCCGTTTTGGGGGGGTCCACCAATGATTGTGCCGTTGTACGAATATAACCTGTTAAAACGAATATTCCCCAACCAATCGAATATTCTATAACAACTTGCGTACTTTGCAAAATTTATAAATATTACCCATAACTATAACATTATATCAAATCCACACCATAATATTCAAAAATATATTTCGAGAAAATTTAATCTTTATTCAAAAAGTTGGGGTCTTACAACCTCCCCTTCTTATGAAATTTTGTCCTCAAAATTAGGGTGCGTACCTGGTATGTCAAAAAGGTGAGGATACTTTGATTTCATTTCAGATTCTAACTCCCAGGTCATTTCCTCAACATCGTGGTTTCTCCACAAAACTTTGACTTGAGGTATAACCTTGGAGCGTAGAATATGTTCCTTCTTATCCAAGATTTTAACAGGAGCCTCTTCATACGTTAAATCTTTCTCTATTTCGTCCGGTTCTAACTCAATAATGTGAAAAACGTTATGAACACGAGACATACTTGGCGGTAAAGCAAGTCTATAGGCCACAGTTCCTACTCGATCGAGGATTAAAAATGGGCCAATGAATCGAGGATTGAGCTTTCCTTTCTTTCCAAATCTTGTAACTCCTTTCCATGGAGCAACATGTAACAACACATGATCTCCAATATCGAATTCTACGTCCTTTCGATGAAGATCAGCATAACTCTTTTGTCGATCTTGTGAGGTTTTTATACGTTGTCGAATCATTTGAATCATTTTCGTAGTCATACGTACCAACTCTGGTCCCAACAACATTGCTTTACCCACCTCATCCCAAAGATATCTTGGAGAAGCGACACTTTCTTCCATACTGGCGCCTCGAATGGAGCCATGCCCGATACTTGCTTGATATTTCATTTTTGTTGTAGGAAAACTCCACGATGGTAAGAACTTGTCCCAACTTCCCTTGAAGTCAAGGACACAGAGTCTTAATAGATCTTCAAGAGTTTGAATCGTCCTCTCTGACTGCCCGTCCGTCTGAGGATGATATGCCGAGCTAAATCATAAATTCGTGCCCATAGCTTTTTGCAAACTAACCCAAAATCTTGAAGTGAATCTTGGGTCTCGATCAGAAACTATAGATACTGGCATACTATGCAATCTTACAACCTCGTTTATGTACATACGAGCAAGACGTTCAAGTGTATAAGTTTCTCGTATCGGTAAGAAATGAGCAGACTTGGTCAATCTATCAACAATGACCCAAATCGCATCTATGCCTTGAGAAACCTTGGGAAGACCGGTAACAAAATCCATGGTAATGCGCTCCCACTTCCATTCTGGAATTTCAAGTGGTTGCAATGGACCTTTTGGTACTTGATGCTCCGCTTTAACTTGTTGACAAATTAGACACCTTGAGATAAATAGCGCTATCTCTCTCTTCATATTGCTCCACCAAAATGTATGACGAAGATCACGATACATTTTGGTACTCCCAGGATGGATTGCAAACGGTGTGTTGTGCGCCTCCATCATGATTTTATACTTTAAATCAGGGTCGTTAGGAACACAAAGTCTGGAGTTGACTCGAAGTATCCCTTCTTCATCGATTCTTGCTTTTGGCATAACACCTTCTTGCACTTTCTTCCTCATACGCATCAGTTTCGGATCTATAACTTGAGCAACTTTAACTTTATCAATTAAAGTCGGTTCTACTCGTATATTCGCCATCATCACATGGGTCCCTGGATTTTTTAACTCTATCTCCATCCTTTGCAAGTCACACAAAATGGGCTTTTGTGTTATGAATATTGCACTCGTACCCGCATATGATCTTCTACTCAATGCGTCAGCTACCACATTCGCTTTTCCAGGATGGTATTGGATGGTATGATCATAATCTTTCAACAGTTCAAGCCAACGTCGTTGTCGCATGTTGAGTTCCTTTTGAGTGAAGAAATATTTGAGGCTTTTATGATCCGTAAAGATCTTCACTTTCTCTCCATACAAGTAATGCCTCCAAATTTTAAGTGCGAAGACAATAGCTGCCAACTCTAGATCATGAGTAGGATAATTCCTTTCATATTCTTTGAGTTGTCTTGAGGCATAGGTTATGACTTTCCCATGTTGCATGAGAACACATCCTAACCCTTTGCCCGAAGCATCACTGTAGATGACAAATCCCTCCGAACCAGATGGTATTGTCAGAACAGGTGCTGGAATGAGTCTCCTTTTGAGTTCTTGAAAACTCTTCTCACATTCCTCGCTCCAACCGAACTTTGTATCTTTCCAAGTCAGCTGAGTTAATGGAGTAGCGATTCGAGAAAATCCTTCCACGAATCTCTGATAATAACCAGCTAAACCGAGAAAGCTACGTACTTTGGTCACTGATTTGGGTTGCTCCCAGCTTTGAATAGCTTCAATCTTTCTCGGGTCAACGGATATTCCATGACTTGATACTACGTGCCCAAGGAATGCTACTTCCTCAAGCCAGAACTCGCATTTCTTTAACTTGGCATAAAGCTTATATTCACGAAGCTTTTGGAGTATCAACATTAAGTATTGCTCATGATCTTCATGGCTTTTGGAATAAATAGGGATGTCATAAATAAAGACGACCACAAAGTGATCCAAATATTCCTTGAATACTCGGTTCATCATATCCATGAAGGCAGCAGTAGCATTAGTCAATCCAAAAGACATGACTAAGAATTCATAATGCCCGTCATCAGGAGTTACGAAGGCGATCTTTGGAATATCCTCAGTTTTAACCTTCAGCTGATGATATCCAGAACAAAGATCAATCTTTGAAAAAAATTGTGCTCCTTGTAACTGATCAAACAGGTCATCAATACGTGGAAATGGGTACCTATTTTTGATGGTGACATGATTCAACTCCCGATAGTTAATACAAAGTCGCATACTCCCATCTTTCTTCTTCACGAATAGAATAGGAGCACCCCAAGGAGACGTACTAGGACGAATGAAACCAATGTCTAAAAATTCCTACAATTGGGTCTTTAACTCCTGAAGTTCAATAGGAGCAATTCGATATGGGGATTTGGAAATGGGTTTTGTACCGGGTGCAAGGTCGATACAAAATTCAACTTCACACTCTGGGGGTAGGCCAGGAAGTTCTTCAAGGAATACGTCAGGAAATTTATTAACAATAGAAATATCCTTCAAATCTGACGTATTTTTGTTTAAATCCGTGACATGAGCTAAGAAAGCTTGACATCCATTTTTCAATAAACGAATAGCTTTATGGCTTGAGATGACCGTGATTGATTTTAATGGTTTGGTTGCTTGAATTCGCATAATAGGTTTATTAGGAATATGAAAGCTAACAACCTTACGAAAACAATCAATTTTAGCATGATGAGTAGTTAACCAATCAATCCCTAGAATCACGTCAAATGCAAGTATTTTTAAGGAGATAAGATCGACAGGTAACGTGCGGTTACCGATTTGAATCAAACAAGACTTATAAACAGTGGATGTAATGAAGGTTTCTCCTAATGGAGTTTCAACAGATAAGTCAAAGTCTAATTTCTCCGGAGTCAAATTTAAACATTGAGCGCAAGTAGGAGAAATAAAAGAATGGGTAGAACCGGTATCAAATAAGTTATAGACTTCACTAGAGTTTATGATAAGCTTAACCGTGATTCGTTCGGGTTCCTTGCTTTCTGGGAGGTCACAACAAACGCTCTCACTTGAACTACCGGCTTTGACTTTTCTGGGATGGCCTTTGGTGCCTCCATCCTAGTTGAATTTGTCTTCGGTGAATGACAAAATCGAGCTAAGTGACCTTCTCTTCCACAATTATAACATGCTTTGGACGGCATCACGCAATTTGGAATGATGTGTCCCTCCCCTCTGCATTTGAAGCATATGATAGGTGGTCATTCTCCTTCCTTAACAACGGGTGCTGGTGCTGACGTCTTTCCTTCATTGTTGAATCTCCTTTTCTTGAAATGTCCATTTTTATTGTCTTGGCTATGATTACCACCGAAGTGGTTACCGTTTCTGGTATGTTGATTCCCTCCACATTTGTTGTCCATAACCCGATGTTGTTACCCTTTGGTATTTTCATTCTGCCGGCTGCTTTCTCTTGGTTGCGTTGACTAGTTATCGCGCTCCAATAACTGAGCCCTATTTACAACATCTGAGTACAAACACAGTTTATGAGAAATAAGATATTGACATATCTCCGGTTTCAAACCTCTTAAAAATATTCAGGTCATTCGCTCCTCATTATCAACCAAATGGGATGCAAACCGGGATAACTCCGCAAATTTAGCCTCGTATTGTGACACGGTCATATTATTTTGTTCCAACTTGATAAACTCCACCTCCTTCATGTGACGAATACTTTCGGGAAAGTACTTGTCGTTGCCAATGACTCTTGGAACTTCTCCCAAGACATCTTTAAAAGGTCGTCGAAATTTGGAGTGCGTTTCTGATTCCCACCGGTAAACATGAGGATGATGACAATGATATAAGAATTCAATAAAATAAGTTCAAGAATTATTTTATCCAGAACTAATAACGCCCAAATTGTCAACATGATCTTTGCTTTGTAGAGTAAAATTCAAGAATGCTCGGAAAAATATTTCCATGAAAAGATCTTTGGATGAAGCGCAAATATCAAGGATATTCCACTAATTTCATGGAGTATAGAAGTCAAAACTTTAACCAACTGAGTATAATAAGGAATGGAATAACAAAAGAAATCACCAGGCATGCGATAGACCGCACAGGCAAGTTATTCCAATAGAATAATAAATAACGGAATTAGGTCCGGCGTAAAACGCACAGACAGGATATTCCAACAGAATAATAAAGACGAAATCAGGTTCGGCGTAAAATGCACAAACAGGATATTCCAACATAATAATAAAGACGGAACCAAGTCCGGTGTAGAACGCACAGACAGGATGTTCCAACGAAATGATAAAGAATGGAACAACAAAAGAATTTCACCAAGTATAGGGTAGCCCGCGTATATAGGTTATTCCAACAGAATAATAAAGAATAGAATAATAGAAGTTCTCTTCATGGATAAGAAAGAAATAATACTCCCTACCTTAAAAAAACTGGATACTGGAATAGTGAGGTAGCAGACTTCTCTTCTTCTTTCTATGATTTCTCTCTATAATAATCGCTCTAAAGCTTTTGTGAATTGGTGAGAAATGAAGGAAGAATGAGCTTCTATTTATAGGAAAATATAGTTTCGATAATTACACGTTTTGGGGGTCAAAAAATTACAGTACAATACCTCCAACTTTTCTTTCATTTTTAATTTAGTCCTGCAAGTATTATCAAACTTTCACCACCTCCCCTAATAGTAAATAATGTGAATCAATAGTTCAATCATGTGAATCAATAGTATAATCATGTGAAAAATACGAATTATAGTATAGTACCTCCATTTTTAACTTAGTCATGCAAGTATTATCAATTTTGCACCAACTCCCCTAATAGTACAAGAATGTGAAACAATAGTATACACATGTGAACAAATAGTTATAATCATGTGAAATAAGAGCAATCAATTGCTCATTTATCCGGTTAAATACCCGATTGGTCAAAATAACC